>JAHSPW020000010.1:15481081-15846081 GCA_019985065.2 Arctostaphylos glauca | reverse complement strand
CACTTACTATCATCGTCCGAATAAATATCATCATCTTCGTCGGCATCGTCATTCAACCTAGCATCTTGCGAAGAGCTATGAACCAAAAAATGCAAGTTTAAATAGTTGAACAATTAAACTTATATAACAAAATAAACATATTTAGGTGTATACATGTACATGTTGAGAAGTTTTGGGCAATTTCTTTTGTCATGCGATTGTCCTGTTAACCCACAACCATTGCAACGCCTATTTTTGTTCTTTGCCTTTTCTTTTCCTCCCTTTAGCCGCTTACCACAACCCTTTGCCCTAACTTGATGTGGTTCTTTAAAACTACGGTCGAGTGAAATAGGCATTTGGATACCACTAACTTCGCCATCTTCGCTTCCAAATTTCATCAAAAGTAGCTTATTTTGGATGGACTTCAAACCTTCTCGTACAAACTCAGTATCGTTTTCAGTGGAAATAGCGTTGTCAATAATAGTAGAAGCAAGCTGAAATAGACTGCTTCGCCTTACTAGCAAAGGAGTGTCACAAATAGCATTCAGGCCCTCACCCAAGTCATCTCTAACTCGCATTGCTTTCACTGATTTAGTCCACCTCCGCAAGATAAACTGATCAGGCAATTCCCAAATCTGCATTCTCGCAAAGTACGCCAACATGTGCCGACAGGAAATTCCATCGCATTCAAATTTCTTACAAGTACACCTAACGTAGTTTGTTGACTTCTCTACGAATATCTCACGAACTTTCAAACTACTCTCCTTTGCCCTTCCCACATTGCACAAACGACGTTGTTCATCCTCATATGTTATCGTTACCAAATACGGCATACTTTGGAAGAGTTCCTCTTGAAACTTATAAAATATTGTCCGCATATACAATTCACTCATTTGTTTTTCGATTTCCCGTAATGTTTTCAAATTGGGTTTCTCATTCACATCTTGTGATCAAAGTCCAATTCGTTATGACGTATCCGTGAAAGAGCCCTCTCAAACCGCGTCACAAAATCCCACAATGAATTATTTGGGGATACATATCTCTTGAAGAATGCATGTGATATTTCAGCTCTTTGACTACTAGTCATGTGGGCAGAAAAAATGTTATTCATATATGCAGGAATCCATCTGTCACGAATTTTATACATGGAATTTAACCATTCATTACTGCATAAGTTGGTTTTGTCTAAAACCTGAACCCACCTTGATTCAAACTCTTCAGGGCTATCAGAATCCCATATGCATTTTCTGAACTCCTCATAATGTTCTTTATAGCTTATTGCACTTATCTTTTCTGAAAATTTACTAACAATGTGCCAAATGCAATACCTATGATGTGTACTTGGAAGAACATTAGCAATTGCTTTTGTCATTGCCGGATCCTGATCAGTTATGATCATTCCAGGAGGACCCGCTGGCATTGCTTTCAACCATTCCTTGAAGAACCACTCAGAAGATTCACTTGTTTCGTCACTTAAGAACCCACACCCAAAAAGCGTAGTCTGCCCGTGGTGATTAACCCCTAATATAGGTGCGAATATCAACGAATATCGGTTTGTGTTGTAAGTTGTGTCAAACACCACCACATCACCAAAATATTGGTAGGACCTTCTAGAGGTCGCATCGGCCCAAAAACAACGAGTCATCCTCCCATCATCATCGGTCTCGAATGCAAACATAAAACCTGAATTTTTTTTTCCTCAATCAAAAAATGCTCGTACAACATGTTTGCGTCATGTCCAACTAACATTTTCCTCCTATCCCGTTCAACATTATAAAGATCTTGTTCTAAAAATCCTACATTATTAAGACCTCCAGATTGCAATTCCAAAATACTCATTTGTTGGTGGGTTGGCACATTTGCAGCTGCAAGTTGTTCGGTTAAATTTTTTTTCGCAACTGACACTTTACGATGTGACCGCAACAAATGCACCCGCTTTGGTGTCGTGAGAGGATGGTTATGAACCTCAATGAATTGGGAGACAACGAACCTATCATTTGACCGGTCCTTGACAACAGACACTTTTGCACCACACCCCTCTCTAATTATCCCTTTACGCCGCACAATTTGTCCGGCAATTTTTTGGGCACTCATCCCCTCTTTGCAACAAACAAACTCTTTTCGTATGATTTCATTTGTTTCCCTACTTCTCTTGCTAGAATGAACTCGCGTACCGAATCCAGATTCCCTCCCATAATTGTTGTAAAATTGATGGACATCCTCTAAATTTTCAAACTTTTGTCCGATTCTTGGTATGATTTCACTCCTTACTTGAGGAGTATAAAGTAATTTAGAAGAATTACCTGATGATTCTATGGGTTGAACCGGTGATGGTGACAAGTCTTCTACATCAACAAAGCACTCCATAAGACAATTATAATCTGTAGTAAGAGTGAGTGTATTTGTTAATCATAAATCAACAAACCTAGCCTTTACGTAAGTAATAAACAAATGTCAAATAATATACCAGGACTAACAAAAAGTAACACCTATTCAAGTGAGTGGCATACATAATTTTTGATGGCATACATACGGGTTTCAGTCAGTGTAAGAGGTAGAAACACATACGGGTAATGTGTGTACATACGGGTAATGTGTGTAATGTGTGGCATACATAATTTTTGATGGCATACATACGGGTAAATGTGTGTAAATGAACAAACACAGGTATTCTACAGTATTCCCTAAACCAAACTTCCTAATTTTTGATGGCATACATACGGGTTCAATGGCATACATATCAGATCCGAATCAGACAAATCAGACCCAAAAAAGTACTGAGTACGATGTTTATATCAGACCAAATCAGAGAAATCCGAATAAATGGTATCATACGGGTTCAAGCCCTAATTTTTGAAAAACATCCCAAAAGTAATGTGTGTGTTCTCTAACCTGGGAAGAGAGAGGCGAAATGGCGGTCCGCGTGGAGAGAGGCGGGCTGGGAAGGTCTAGGCGGCTCCGGTGAGAACGGGCTATCGCCGGCGGCATCGGAGTTGCGGGGAATCAGATTGCCTGGATGGATCGGGGAGAGAGAGTGAGAGGGGAAGAGAGAAGATGAAAGTGGCCGTCTGATTCGGATTTTTCAAAACATAAACCCATAAACCCGCGACCCGCTAAACCCGGACCCATTACCCCTTTCATTTCCGCACAACAAATATCAGCCATCAGATGCTCTTTAACGTGATCGGACGGCAACAATTAGAAGTCCACAGATTTGATTTTATACGGGAGTCCACAATGGAAGTGGACTGTACTTATATATATGTACTTATATACATGTATATAAGAGTGTGTGTGTGTGTGTGTAGTATATATATATGTATATAATATATATATACACACACACTATTATTAGTATATAAGTATTATATATATATATAAGTATATATCAAAGTATAAATATATATAAGTATATATCAAAGTATATATATATAATTACACTTATGTATTATACTTATATATGCGTGTGTGTGTGTGTGTAAGTAACATGTATATAAGTATATATTACACTTATAATATGTATACTATATATATGTTATAAGTATAATATATATATACACACTTATATAAATGTATATAAGTGTGTGTATATATATTGTACTTATACATATAATATTTATTATGGGAAAGGCTATATGAACCAATATTTTTTTAGACCAATATTAGACCAACGTCTAAACTCTTTGTTCTCGATTAAATTTAATGATCAGAACCGTTCAATGTGTTTAAAACATGTTTTTAAGGGTACCCGCGAGAAATCATCTCAAAATATTACCGAAAATGACTTGATCCAAACATTGGTTCATAAAACAGTTTCTGTCAGCATTTTCAACTACTGCTTGGATCAAACCATTTTCGGTAATATTTTGAGCTGATTTCTCCGGGTACCCTTAAAAACATATTTTAAACACATTGAACGATTCGGATGATCAAAATTTAATCGGGAATTGAAAGTTTAAGCGTTGGTCTAATATTGGTCTAAAAAAGTGTTGGTCCCTTGAGTCTCTCCCATTTATTATATATACTTATATATTATATAAGTATATATATGTGTAAGTATATATATATACAGTGGAATTCTAGTCAGGGAGCCTGGACCCAAGTTAGGTCCGGACTTTTAATCTCAGCCCTTGGGTCTCATCCAAGGGTCAGGGTTTCTTCACTTAAAATACCCTTTAAAATCAAATACCCTTTAAGTGAAGAAACCCTGACCCTTGGATGAGATCCAAGGGCTGAGATTAAAAGTCCGGACCTAACTTGGGTCCAGGCTCCCTGACTAGAAGCCTACTGTATATATATAATACTTATATATATCAATATATATGTGTGTGTGTATATACATATGTAAGTATATATAAAAATATATATAAGTACATATATGTATATATAATTTATATATATACACTTATATATATGTATATGTATATAAGTATGTACATATATATATATATATATATATGTATATAAGTATGTACATATATATACATGTATATAAGTATGTACATATATATATATATGTACATATATGTATATGTGTACATATATGTATATAATGTACATATACATATACTCTTATTTTGCTAAAATGAGGACCTCCTATTTTTGGATCAAATATTGATGATCGGAACCGTTAAATGTGTTTAAAATATGTTTTTAAGGGTATTCAAGAGAAATTGGCTTAAAATATTACCGGGAAAGACTTGATCGAAACAATTTTATAAAACTGTTCCTGTCAGCATTTATGGACAACTGTTGTTTAGATCAAGTCCTTTCTGGTATTTTTTTGAGCCTATTTTTCACGGGCACCCTTAAAAATGTGTTTTAAATACATTGAACGGTTCCGATCATTAATATTTGATCTAGAAATGAGAGGTCCTCATTTTAACAAAATGAGGGATCCCTTAATAGAAGCTTACTGTACATATATGTACATATATATATTATACATATTATATATATGGGGATGGCTCTATAGACCAACACTTTTTTAGACTAATAGTATTAGACTAACATCCAAACTCTTTATTCCTGATTAAATTTTAACGATCCGAACCGTTCAATGTGTTTAAAACATGTTTTTATGGGTACCCACGAGAAATCAGCTCAAACTATTACCGAAAATGACTTAATCCAAGTAGTGGTTCAAAATGCTGAGAGGAACTGTTT
Source organism: Arctostaphylos glauca (assembly GCA_019985065.2). Classification (NCBI taxonomy): domain Eukaryota; kingdom Viridiplantae; phylum Streptophyta; class Magnoliopsida; order Ericales; family Ericaceae; genus Arctostaphylos; species Arctostaphylos glauca. The sequence goes on along the minus strand of JAHSPW020000010.1, from coordinate 15,840,936 downwards.
TATGAACCACTATTTGGATCAAGCTCTTTCCGGTAATATTTTGAATTAATTTCTCGCGAGTACCCATAAAAACATGTTTTAAACACATTGAACAGTTTAGATTGTTAAAATTTAATCAAGAATGAAAGTTTGGACGTTGGTCTAATATTGGTCTAAAAAAGTGTTAGTTCATATAGTCTTTCCCTTATATAAATATGTATATGTACATATAATAAATATATATATATATATATATATATATTATATATATATATAAATGTATAAATGCATATACACATAGTTGATTTTTGAAAATAATGAAAACTGTTTTTGAAATAAATGAAAGCTCACTTTTTATATTTTCACCTTTTTTTGAAAATAATGAAAACTGTTTTTAATTTTTTGAAAGTCAAACATCAACCAAACATGTTTTTTTCTCAAAACGTAGAAAATTTAAAAAATAAAAACAGAAAATAGAAAACGAAATGGTTACCAAACATGGCGTTCATTTTTCTTGTTCCAAACATATTTCGTTTACGTGAGTACCGATATCCGATAAATTTAATTTGTTTCCATGACTGATGTACTCATTGTGACCTATAAAGTATATAGCTTGAATCATTCAAGGAAACTTTAGTCAATTTTATTTTACATCACAGGAAAATCACATAAAAAGATTATGCGGGCTGCCAACAGTTCTACCAGTAGAATTATCTCTTCTAACGATAGAAAGTGTTGTTGTATTAATTTTGCACAACATTTTACTTGTACAATAGTTGCGCTACCGATAGAAAGGGTCTTTTTTTGCACTTTGATCAACCTTCATGTCTTTTTTTTTCATTTCGGTCTTCATTCTTTCATCCTGAGCTTCTAGAACTTCATTCTTTAACCTCCAACAATTCTACAACTTGCCTTTAAGCCTTGGGACTTCACAAGAACACTCGGGTACACTTGCTAGCTCAAGTAACATGAAAGGAAAGAACGAGACCATACATGCAATATCAAAAGAACGATGAAATAACTCATGCACACATGTCAACTTTGATACATGTTGGAAAAATAGTTTTATAATATATATTTAGTTTGTTTAAAATCATTAAGGAATGAACGAAAAGTTGACTCAAATTAATTTTCATGTAATATTGATTGAAGAAACTTAAATAGAATATATTTCTTTTCAATTTTATATAATTTTAATAATTTAATTATTAATGTAAAATTGTGTCTATCATGGACATCTATTCGGATAAATATTCGTGTTACTTATTTTAGAGTCTCTTCATTGCCATCAACTCAGATGAATAGCTATGTCACTTCATTAATTGATGTGTTATTTCTTTAATCGTTATGACACTTTTTTTCGTGACTATTCGAAAAAATCACGAATGTTTCTATAAATAAGTGTGTTTCCAACCATTTGGAGGATGGCTTTTTTGGAAACACAATTTAGTGAATTTTAAATTAATTTTTTATTTATTATTTTGAGTATTGAGTTATTATATGAGAGAGTACAAAAATATTATTCGATTCGCTAGATCCATTGATTGTAGTGCTGCATTTTATCCTAGAAAAGAGATGCCTATTCAAATTGTGAGCATAGTGGCGAGGATAAAATTTATCTTAAGGACATAGTACTATCTAACACTAGATTTGATCATTTTTATGCAAGTTTCACGTTCTATATTTCTATAAGTTTATTGATTTTAATTTTTACGTAGTTATGTCAAAATAATACAAAAAATACATAATTTTTTTAACAATCTTAAAATAAAATTTCCATACTTTTTGTGAACTTTGTAGTTATACATTCAGTCACGGCAAGTACTAGTTTAAAACAATACTTGCGTCGTATAAGGTAACATGTTTTCATGTCTTGATAATGTCTAGTGATTTGTATACCATCAATATTCATATTTATATAAATGGTGTGATTCTTGTACTGAACTGCATCTACTAACTAATTAGATTTCACAAAATCTAGACATACTAGAAAGAGTGTTGTTCTTGAATTCGTGCATGACACCCTTAATTCGTATTAATTTGTATAAAATTTGAACAAGACTCTTGATGATTTTTTTATAAAGAGATGTTACGAAGAATGTCTTTTTTATGTTCAGATTTTTCATGTAGTTGAAAAATATATTTTATGTGCTTTCACCAAAAAAACTAATGATAACATCTAGCAAGGTCGGCTGATATAATTATTAGTTAGTAGCATGCCAAAATGTTCACATATCCTTTTATTAGAATTTGATTTGTCGGCTGCTATAATCAATTTCGCCAAATGATGTTTGATTAGAATTTGACGTCCTTTGGGACAGGATTTTTGACGTTTTAAATAGTCACATGTCCTTATCATTTTTGTTCATGAACACACAAAAATAGTTTAATGTGCATGGAATCTAAATTGGGTGATGCATATTGAAGTGTCGTTTCAAAGAAACCAAAGAGAAATTTGTAAGCAATTTAACTAGTCTTGACATGTAAGCCAATAATTTATAATAAAAAGAAAAACAAAATGCAACATCAACCACCAAAAATGGTGAATAAATTATCAGGGTGCAATTTTAATTATTGATTAATTTGGTGTCAATCATGCAGTAGATCACAAAGACATAATGCATTACGGAGTGGATTGATTTTCTCAATCAGAGAAAAAACTTAGAATCTCACTATCCAGCAGAATGAATTCTCTCAATGTCGTCACTTGTGACCTGTAAGACAATAATTCGTCAGAGAATCCACCGCCGTTGAGGTGGAAAAACACTCTGATGATTAAATCAGATATTGCTCATAAGAATATATGTAATCCAAGCTAATATTCTCTATTAGCACTTGACTTAGTGCTTACATTTCTTCATAAATTTTTGGATATTTATTTATAGATTTTGTGACTTAATCTTTTTAATTCTTTTAGGATACTGATTCCTGATCAAAATTAGAGTTGGATTGCCTTTAGATTGGCCACTAATGAGATAATTCTAACTTGATTCTTGTCCAAGAAGTTATATTCTATTATTAGAGTTTGATTCAACCTAATATTCCTCATGAAAGTTGAACTGGCCTTGGACTTCTCATCCATATCTAATTGAAACCTTATCCCAACTTACTCAAAATTCTGTCTTATTTTAGATTTGAGACTACCCACCGCCCTTCTTAGGTCGGTGATATTTCAAAGTGCCCTTTTTCAGATCGATAACACGTTAAACCACCTTTCTCAGGTCGGTAACATACTAGACCGCTCTTCTCAGGTCGGTCGGTCGGTCCCTGATCCGGCCTTCTCGGCTCGGATATAGTAAGAACCGCCTTCTCTAAGGTCAGTTATGCCTTCACATCATCAGTACACATGTCCACATGTGAGAGAACCCTTCTACTGAACTAGCTAATTTATTTAAGGAAAAACTTAATAATTCTTATATAAGTTTTACCTCCTTCAATTGCCCCTAGCTTTGTCTATTTTTGGCCGAGTTGAAGGGACATGCGAAGCTATAAAGTTATGTTTCTAAAGATATTTTCTTATCAGATAGATACTTTTTCAACCGTCGCTTGGAAACTGTAGCGTCTCCTAAAATGCGACGTGTGGCAGCTTTTTACAGATTTATGCGCTTCTCTCGCATGCTTGCTCCCACGTTCATAATTATTTCGAATTAATATTGAAATTTTGGAGAGAAAAGAAAAAACTCCTTGTGCCCTTATTCCTTTAGCCCCTTTATTTCCTCCCTTGTCACTATTCATCGTCATTTTTCTTTAGAGACCCTAGCGTCGTCTGAAATCCCACAATCTGTAAGTTCTTCTGAAAAACTTCTTTTTGTCTTCATTCCAGTTCTTCTTTCCCTCATTTGCTCTCCAAATGGGGATATTTTGTAGGCACTTTGCCACACCAACGAGTATAGTGGAGTTTCATTGTCATTACAACATTCCAAACAATGTTGTAATTGAAATCAACAGACCTAAAACCCATCCTGAAATTCGTGATGACGACACTATCCACATTCCTTTGATGACCATCATTGAGGGTATGGTCAGATTTCGCTTCTTGTTGTGCTCCCTACTCAGGAGCCTTTGTCTTTGTGACTGTCAAAACTTCTTCAACCTAGTCATATAAAAATTCATCAACAAAATCTGCTAATACCTACCCTTTGATTGCTATTCTAGGGAGTTAATCATTATCATATTTATCGAACTATATTGACCAGGTTGCGACCCTTCCCGATAACTCTATTTTTCTCAAGACAACATTGATCGGGTGTTTAGTCGGTACTTCAATTGTGTGAGAAAAAAAATAGTGTTGCAACTTTCTAGAAGCCATAACTAATACCAAAATTAACTTCTTCAAAGGAAGATATCTCATTCCTGAGTTCAGGAGAGTTTTTTTACTCACGTGTTATATTGGCATCTGTTCGACGCCATTATCTTTTAACAGTATTGCACTTACCACATGTTCAGACACGACAATGTATAGTTTCAAGACGTCTCTAGTGGTAATCGGGGAGGTGTAGTCAACTATGATTTGATTTCTTGGAAGGCTCTCTCGCACTCTTCCCCCCAAGTGTACTTGGATTGCTTTTCTAATAATTGAAAAATGATCGACATCGGTCTAATGATCGGCTTACAACCCTGTTAAGTGTCACCACCATCCCAGTGAGCCTCTGCACCTCCTTCATAGTTTGTGAACTCTATAGATTTTGGAGTGCTATGATCTGATTAGGGTTGGCCTTTATACCCCTGCGGGTGACCAAACCCGAGAAATTTTCCAGAGCTGACCCCAAAGGCACACTTTGAGGTGTTGAGCGTGAGTTTGAATTCGCATAGGGCTTGAAATTTTTTTCTCTAAGGTCCTCAAATTGACCACCATATCGTCAATTTAGACTTCCACGCTCTTCCTGAACAGGTCTTTGAACATCAAAGTGGTTAACCTCTGATATGTGCCTCCTGCGTTTCTAAGCCCAAAAGCTAGCACCTTGTAGCAGAACAGACCTCTTTGTGTGATGAAAGAGATCTTTTTTTTATTGGGTTTGACTAGGAACTAACTCCCAAGTTAACAAGGTGTGCATGTGTCTGAGTATTGATGTCCTTTATGGCTGACATTGTGGAGTTAAACTCTCTTTCATTATATGATCTGGTTGCTCTCCAGAATTGTTTTAACCTAGAAACCTAGCCTTAAAATTCGGGAAGACATGCCTACAACACTTCCTACGAGAAGCCTTTAGCATTAGTTCAGTAACTAACTTACCCAGCCCCTTTTGTTGATCTGACATTATTATAAGAGGCCTTGCATGGACAATGTTCCCTATGATATCCTGCAAATTGGATAAGAAGAAGCCCAACTTTTCTTACACTCAACCTCCAAAACCCCTATGGCTTAGGAAAGAGGCCATTATTTCCATCAAGTGCAACAACAGATATAAGAACCCCCCTATATGGTCCTTTCAAATGACACCCATCTACACCTATGAATGGTCTATAGCCATTCAGAAAATCTAGCTTTCATTGCTTCAAAATAAATAAAAAGTCTCAAACTGCATCTTGAACAAACTCCCAGGATTTGTTTTCCTGACCTCTATTGTATATGTTGGCAGTAGGCTGTATTGCTCTCCAAAGTTACCTTACAATATGTCAAGACATTTTTTCCTAACCTTGTACAGTTGCATCCTACTGGCTTCCAACCCAAACTTACGCTGAAACTTCTTTTGCATGACATCCAATGTCAGTTGTGGATTCTCTATAAATGAAGGTAGAAGTTTCATTGTAATCCAAGTGGACGTTGCATCTGCATTATGATTATGCCTACTGCATGTGTGCTCACCCTTCAGGGACTTGATCATAAAGGTAACCCCATCACTTAATGTAGAGGCATGAATCCTCTAATTGCATCCAGGTGCAGCACAATGGACTATCATCCTTATTATCTTGAACCCTTTATTTACCGTGTAGTCCCTAAGTTTAGCCCTAAATGCATCCACTTCTGAAAATATCATCCCTTTTTCTAGTACCACCTCTCCTTCAGGATCAAGGTAAGGCTCCTTCCCACTGTAACTATTGTGAAACCCCCTGTAGATATCCTACTGCCCTTAGGTTCACGACCACTATCAATATCACTAGAAAATGTGCCATCCTCATCTCCAAATTGGAAGCCACTCATCAATTCATCATTTTCATGGTTAGTACATTCTGATTCGCTAAGACTGATAGTCATTTCTAGCTCAGACTCCCCATTAATCCCATTGTCCCACTCTTTGTCCTCATCACCATTCCAAACACATCATCCATATGGTACCTACCCATATCAGGTTCCTCCTCAACTACCACTTCAACGTCTGAATTGTCTTTATCTACGTTAGGGGGTTTCACTATCTAGGGAGGACACAACTTCGATGTGTAGTTCAATTTCTTTGGGTACACTAATCATCAAAAATAAGTCCATGACATCCTTATCAGACTCAACCACAAACTTATAACCATTGCTACCAAAATCATACCAAAAAGTTAAAGCAACTATAACATTAGAAGACATGTTTATCAATACAATTTCATTCACATCCTGCAACAGTTGCATGTAACTATACGTATCAGGATCAATGTTATTTTCCCTACCCATTAACCTCTTCTAGTTGAAGACCAGATCATAATTTGGATGAGTAAACATGACTGTCAAACATTGAACGTACAAAAAATACGTATGAATGATATCAAACCAAACTCTAACAGGCATGTATATAGTCAATGAACATTAAACCCTAACAATTGATAATTTTAGTGTAAATCAAAACGCTAATCAAAGATGTGAATAAGAAACCTTAACTTGAAAATAGAGAGAGACTAGAGGATACAAAGAGACACATACCTCTGTGTTGAACGTCACACTCAGACGATAAAAATCGCCTAAAAGTAAAAACACAAATAACGCAATGAATCACAACACAAAAATAATCATGTACATAAAACAACAGGATACGAAGAGATACATAGCCTGAAAGTGTAAATCGAAACCCTAATCAAACAACATAAAGATGATAGGATACGAAGAGATACATACTTCTGTGTTGAACATTTGGGATGATCATAGTGGATCGTCAGTGATTGAAACGTTGATGGCTAGGTTCTCTCTGATGGATTGAATGGGTGAGAGAGAGAGAGAGAGAGAGAGAGAAAGAGAGTGAAATGGATAAGAGAATAAACTGAAAGAAATAAAGTGTCCAGACGTTTCAAGACCCATAGAGGGCATTATAGTTTTTTCGTTACTTGGTAAATTAATTGTTTAATGACTTAACAGAGAAGTTAACATCGTGAATGTGAAACTGGCGGGAAGGGAGTCCGACATAATTGTCAAGTAAAGTTGGGGAGAGCAGTGTAATTTTAGAAATTTGAGGGGAAACTCTATAATTGTCAAAATCCTCAGAAACGGACATAATTGTCTGGTAAAGTTGGGGAGGACAGTGTAATTTCAGAAATCTAAGTGGAAATCTCTGTAATTGTCAGAAACCTCAGGAGAGGTCAGTGTAATTTACCCTAAAATATAATTAATCCTAACGAATTTGGAAATATTGGACACGTGTATTGAGAAGGTAAGCCCAACGCACAAAAAGACGGAACCCTTGATGTAGTTCTGAGAAGAACCGGTTATGAAGAAAGAATAAGATGGAGCTGGGAAGCAGAGAAAGAGGCGAGAGAAAGACCTCGTCAGCTGAAAGCAAGATGAACCCTAACAACAGTGAGAGAAATAGCAAAGCCACAGCTCAGTACAATGCTGATGCTGGACTATTGGCTGAGTTTGAGCAATCTGCTGAATCTGGAAAGTCATTTAACTACTCAAGATCAGTCACAAATGCACCAAAAGATGTGCCTGAAGAACAGATAACAGCCTATCTCTCTAAAATCCAGAGGGGTGGACTTGTCCAGTCCTTTGGTTGTATGCTTGCAATTGAAGAACCCACTTTTAAAATCATAAGTTACAGTGAGAATTGCTTTGATTTTCTGGGCTTAGACAGTCTTTTTGAGTCAGAACACGAAATGAGTCTAATTGGGATCGATGCTAGAACACTTTTTAGTCCATCCTCAGTAGCTTCTTTGGTTAAAGCTGTTCAGTCGAGGGAAATTTCAATGTTAAATCCAATTTGGGTCCATTTCAGGAGTATCCAGAAGCCATTTTACGCCATACTTCATCGGATTGATGTGGGTATAATAATTGATGTGGAGCCAATCAGTTCGGACGATCCTTCGTTATCCCTTGTCGGTGCAGTGCAATCTCAGAAACTCGCGGTCAGATCGATTTCTAGGTTGCAATCTCTCCCTGGGGGAGATATTGGTGCTTTATGTGATACTGTAGTGGAAGATGTTCAAAAACTGACGGGATACGATAGGGTTATGGTCTATAAGTTCCATGATGATAATCATGGTGAGGTTGTGTCAGAAATTCGAAGGTCCGATTTAGAACCCTATTTGGGAGTACATTATCCTGCGACAGATATCCCCCAAGCCGCTCGTTTTTTGTTCAAGCAGAATCGAGTGCGTATGATATGCGATATCCATGCAAATCCAGTTAGAGTGATTCAGAGCGACCAATTAGAGCAACCTGTTAGTTTGGTCAATTCTACCCTTCGTTCGCCTCATAACTGCCATGTACTGTATATGGCCAACATGGGTTCTCTTGCCTCATTGGTTTTGGCCATCCTTATTGATGAAAATGGGCAAATGAAGCTATGGGGTCTCGTGGCATGCCACCACACATCGCCTCGCTTCGTTCCCTCCCCACTTCGCTACGCTTGTGAGTTCTTAATGCAAGCATTCGGGCTCCAGCTCTTCATGGAGCTTCAGTTGGCTTCACAAATAGCAGAGAAGAAGATTCTTCAAATGCAAACTCTACTATGTGACATGGTCCTACGTAATGCCCCATCTGGCATTGTGACTCAATCCCCTAGTATAATGGATCTTGTGAAGTGCGACGGGGCTGCGTTGTACTACGGAGGGAAATGTTGGTTCGTGGGTGTATCTCCAACTGAATCACAGATAGTAGATATTGCAGAGTGGTTGATAAATAATCATGGGGACTCCACAGGGTTAAGTACGGAGAGTCTTGCGGATGCTGGTTACTCTGGTGCATCTTTATTGGGTGATGCAATTTGTGGAATGGCAACTGCAAGAATTACTCCAAAGGATTTCTTGTTTTGGTTTAGAGGTCATTCTGCGAAGGAAGTCAAATGGGGAGGAGCTACGCACAATCCGGATGAGAAAGATGATGATGAAGGAAGTATGCATCCGAGATCTTCGTTTAGTGTTTTTCTTGAAGAAGTAAGAAATAAAAGTTTGCCTTGGGAGATTTCAGAGATTAAGGTTATGCAATCTATGCGGCTTTTAATGAGAGATTCGTTTCAACAGAGTGAAGATAGGCGTACTAAAGCATACATATCTGCCCCAAACAATGATTCAGAGGAGCAAAGGTTGGATGAACTTAGTTCAGTAGCAGGTGAAATGGTGAGATTGATTGAGACAGCATCTGCTCCTATTTTTGGGATTGATTCAGCTGGTTTTATCAATGGATGGAATGCAAAAATTGCTGAACTAACGGGATTACAAGCCAGTGAAGCCATGGGGAAGTCACTGCTCGATGAAATCGTCCACAAGGACTCGCGTGGAGTCGCCGAAAATCTCTTGTGCAGAGCTTTGCAAGGTGGTTCTTTGCTTATGTTAAGGACCAAGAACGCACCATAACTTTGATATATTTCCATGTTACTAGTCCGAGTTTCTCTGTCCTCAAGTCCTTTTTACTTTAATGACTAAGATTGATCACATAACTTGTAAAGCTTTTTTTTTGTTTTGTGTGGATCCTTTCCTCCTTTTGTTGACTTCAGCTTCCCTCTTGAGCACTTTTTATTCTCGGGAAGCTTGATACATGTGCAGCCTTTGTAAATCCTTTTGTACATAGGTTATGCCAATTTTGGCCCCTTTAATATCTGTAATTTGTACTTACAATTTCTTATAAGCTTTTCAGGTTGCAGCTAAATTTAAGCATTTGTTTGGTGAGAAATTCAAAATGGCCAATCGCTTATAAATCCTAACAGCTTGGGTGTTGCACTCTTTTTTTCAGACATTGGTGCTTTAAATAAACTTTAATTAATTTCAGGTGAGGAGGACAGAAATGTTGAATTAAAGCTGCAAAAGGTGGGGCAACATGAGCAAAAGTCAGATATATACATCATGGCCAGTGCTTGTACAAGTAGGGATTACACAAAAAATGTTGTTGGTGTGTGCTTTGTTGGTCAAGACATCACGTCTGAGAAAGTTGTCATGGACAAGTTCATCCGCTTACAAGGTGATTATAAGGCCATCATAGAATGTCATAACCCCTTGATTCCACCAATATTTGCTTCAGATGAAAATGCCTGCTGTTCTGAGTGGAATGCAACCATGGAAAAGCTAACTGGTTGGATGAGAGATGAGATTGTTGGAAAAATGCTCCCTGGGGAAATTTTTGGGGGTTTCTGTCGGCTGAAAGGTCGAGAAACACTCACTAAATTTACAATTCTTCTGTATCAAGTGATTGGCGGTCAAGATTCTGAGAAGTTCCCATTTGGGTTTTATGATAGAAAGGGGAAATACGTGGAAGTGGTCCTAATGGCAAATAAGAGAACCAATGAGGATGGGAAGATAGTTGGGTGTTTTTGTTTCTTGAAGAATGTTGTGCCTGAAGTGCAGGCCTTTGGAAACAAACAAGAGGATAGAGAGCGCTTTTCAAAACTTGAGTTAGCTTACATTCGGCAAGAGATGAAAAATCCACTGTATGGGATACGGTTTATCCATAAGCTTTTAGAAATTAGTGCTGTGTCAGAGGAGCAGAAGCAACTTCTGGAGACTAGTGCTGCATGCGAAAAACAGATAATGTCAATCATAGAGGACATGGACTTAAGAAGTATAGAGGAGGGGTAAGTGCTTTTTCTGTGTGACTAGACTATATAGTTATGCATCAATTTGTTTTTCAAGTTTTATGCTGTATCTCGTTGATCTGTTGCTATACCAGGTCCACCACTTCTTTATGCCTGGTCTGTGGAGGATTGGTCCAGGGAGATTACATCCCTGCATCAATTTGAATAAATTCCATCTTTTCATTGACTAAATTATGTTTCAGGAAAATCATGAAGCGAATGTCCTCAGTTTTGTAGGTATATATATATTAGCTTGTTCTAGATTTCTTGGTTTTGCTGTTTCAATATGGATGATGATATGATGGACCATAAACGTGTATACATTAGTCTTGTTGTCTAGATAATGTATTTGCTTGTTAATACAGGAAATTTCTTCCGATAGTGATGTCCTTTAATGGTATTTACTACGAAGAATGGCATAGGTCGGTAGGAAATACCACTCCGTGAATCATGTCTTCGTTTACTTTGATCATTCTCAGTATCATTTGCTATGTTTTTTTACCATCACGGGTGAAAGGAAGTTTAGTTATTTCATGTTTGCCAAGCATGATTGGTCTATCGGTGTCCTTTCATATTCCTCTAAATCGGTGATATTACTCTTTTGTGCCTTCTTTCATGGCGTTATCGATTGTTTGTCAAATGTCTCGACTTCATCTTTCTCGTCCTCATCTAATATCATCCTTATCTTAAAACCCCTACTAGGTTGTGTATATGGATTGTTAAATTTCCACCAATAAACTTATGTTGCAACACCTCAAAAGCACGTACTTGATATATTTGTTCTTAGCAGCAGCATGGAGCTAAACATGGAAGAGTTTCGCTTGGCAAGTGTTATAGATGCAATTGTAAGTCAGGTTATGATGCTTTTGAAGGAGAAGAATTTACAACTAGTTCATGAAATTGCCGACGAAATCAAAGCACTACATCTATTTGGTGATCAAGTTAGACTTCAGCTGGTCTTATCGGATTTCTTGCTTAATATAGCACATTATGCACCCTCACCCAATGGATGGGTAGAAATCAAGGTGTCAGCTGCTATGGAGCTGATACAAGATGGGAATGAATTGGTCGATCTGCAGATCAGGTACGATTGCCATTGAATTTTTCCATTGCTGGTAGAGCTCCAAGTTTTTGATTGTGTGCAGTTAGTTTTGTTGAAAGCTGTGAAATCTTTCCTCTGAAGCTTTATTACCAGAGACGATGGGTGCTTCAATTTGAGGAATGGATCTTTGACTTGCAATATATGTCTTCATCATTCTTTCCTTTCAAATGCCTGTTGTTTTTTGTAATACTCCCAATTTCGTGTTTCTGTTTGCACGAGAAAGGAAGTGACCATTCTAGTCTATCTTTAGGGCCCTAATTATTGGAGATATGTTTATTATTTATCAAGTCGTGAAAGTTGGAGAAGTGCACTCATTTTATTTTAATTTTGTAACCAGGAGAGAGCAAAGGCGTCGCACAGCAAAGAAGTCGAATTTTGTTAGGAAGTTCTGTTTGAGCTATGTTACGAGGACTCGGTCATGAATAATGGGTACACGTGTGTGTCGGGCTGTTCAATCCGCCTAAACCCTTAAGGCCTCGTTTGATAAACTTCTTAGTAGGTTGGGATTCGTAAGACGGTGGGATTAGGATGGGATTCGTAATACCAAGGGATTATTAAAAACTGTGTTGTATGTTTGTTTATACTCGGGATAGGATTAATAATGCTGGGTTGGTGTTTGTTTGCAAAAGGAAGGGATGGGATTAAATTACATAATTTCCCAAATTGCCCTCATCTAAATTGTTTAATTATTTATGTTACTCATTCCAAAAGAATTAAAAAATAAAGTACCTGTGGAGCACCACAGTGATGAATGAGATGCGGACCAACACATTCGAACAACTATGAATGTGACACCCCAGCCAGGCCGTGGTGCCAGCTGTGAGGCCGGCGTCTAGGAGATGGAGTCTCAGTGAGACGTCCGGATGGGTGGTCAAGGTTCCCACATCGCTTGGTGGATGTAAGTTTGGTGGTATTTATAAGATTATGAACCTTCCTTGTACAAGGCCTTTTAAAGCCGTGATGGCGCCAACACCAAATGGAACTTCACAGTTAAGCGTGCTCACCCTGGAGCAATCTTGGGATGGGTGACCTACTGGGAAGTCCATGTGGTTTGGGCGACAAAAGCGGACAGTATTGTACAAGGCGGGGGCGGGTCGTTGCAAATGGTATCAGAGCCTGCACCAACCGGAAATGTGGAAAATCTCGGCCCCACACGAGGACGTGTGTTCCTAAGTGGGGGAGATTGTGACACCCCAGCCAGGCCGTGGTGCCAGCTGTGAGGCCGGCGTCTAGGAGATGGAGTCTCAGTGAGACGTCCGGATGGGTGGTCAAGGTTCCCACATCGCTTGGTGGATGTAAGTTCGGTGGTATTTATAAGATTATGAACCTTCCTTGTACAAGGCCTTTTAAAGCCGTGATGGCGCCAACACCAAATGGAACTTCACAGTTAAGCGTGCTCACCCTGGAGCAATCTTGGGATGGGTGACCTACTGGGAAGTCCATGTGGTTTGGGCGACAAAAGCGGACAGTATTGTACAAGGCGGGGGCGGGTCGTTACAATGAATCACATGTTTAAGAACAAATCACAAATGGAGAAAAATCGGATGAAGCACCTGTGGAGAAGACGAGCTGCAGATCTGAAACAGCGGCTAGGGCCAAAATCGGTAACTCGCTTTCTTCACCGAATGCTGGGTTGATAATACCGTGTCTCACGCGGTATTAGTAATACGCACTATTCATCACCTTCGTCGTCCCATCGTCTTCTTTATCCCAGGCTGAAAGCTTTTGCCAAACAGCGGCTAACTAATCCCATGGGACTGATAATCCCATCCCAAGGCCTAACACGTTTAACAAACGAGCCCTTAAGTGTCCAAAAGTTGGATAACGGTACGTGGATGCATCTTGAATAGGGAATTCTCTTGTATAGCGTATAAAAGCTTAGACTTTAATGGCTGTTGTCTAGGAATGGACTTGGAGATTTAAATGGATTAAGGGATTTTTATCTTCCCCAGGCGTAAATATTACCTCTGTAAAGTCTGAGACTCCAAGCTTCTTTTTTTTGGAACATCATGCCAAATGAAAGGATCCTATACTCCATTTTGGTACTAGTGTCATACATGTATCCTTGTACCCTTTTCATATCCAGTTGAGAAGAGTACTCGGGGGGAATTGAATTCATCTATCATGTGTAAACATGTGCATGTCCTTGTAAGTATTGCCTGTGTTGCATGGACTTTTTGTAATGTCTAAAGTAGTTGTGTCGGACACTTGAGACTCGTATAATAGTATGAATCGTGGCCAAGATGTTTAGCTAGACATTCAATCCACAAGCACATTTTGTATTTCAAATCTGCTGGATAGTGTTCTTACATCATAATTAAGATGTGCTAAGCCATGTTGTAAGCATCTTTTGTCCCAGAATAGCAAAGAACTATTCTAGGTAATACGCCTATTTTCGGCTTGTCCCGAGTTCATGTAGCATAGGTTTACCCTAAGATAATCCTGTTTTCTACATTATAATACAAATTTGTTATGCTTTTAGCATTGACTACATATTCTTGCTAACCCAAGGGGTTGACCTAGTGGTCAAAGCATGGTATTTAGGTGTTTGCTCCCTCTTAAGATATCAAGTTCGAAACCTCTTATATTAATTTTTATGGGGCTAGTCCATATAAGATTTTGACTTGACTTTAATTGGGCCCTCGACTAGTGGAAGGTGGGATTGGTCCCCCAGGGATTAATCGAAATGCGCACAAGCTGGCTCGGACGCTCTGACTAATGAAAAAAAAACCAAGTATATTTTCTTAAAATGTTTGAATTCCGGCTCCTGTTATGATGTGTTTGTGCTATTTAGTCATGATCTTATCCTTCTTTGTTATAGCCCTGTAAGGATCTCTCTTTCAATTTTTGTCTGATCCTTTTCTAGGATCATTAACTACTTGACCAATGTTTCCACCTGATTAATACTCCATTTTCTTTTCTTGATCTCTAGAATGACTCATCCTGGCCAAGGCCTTCCCTCTGCTCTTGTTCAAGATATGTTTGAAGCAGGAAATCAATGGACTACACAAGAAGGGTTTGGTCTAAACCTGTCCCGAAAAATTCTTAACATGATGAGTGGTCAAGTCAATTACACGAGAGAGGAAGATAAATGTTACTTCCTCATTGGCTTGAAACTTAGAGCAAGGTCACCTTGACAGAGAGTGGTCACACGTTGATGCAAGCAGAATGACCTGATTCCTCCGTAATGTTGGTCTCCACGTATCAGTCCTCAAGTTTATTTCGAGTAAATCCTAACCTCCGGCATGGCACCAGTTGATTCCAAACCAAGGGAAATGCTAATCACATAATCTCTGAAACATACTGATGCGGCAGTGGCAATTTTTTGGTAATTCTGAACAGATGCAGACGGACTTTTTAGCTTTTCACAAATGAGTGTAAAGACGGCACATAGCAATGTACGTAGTTTTTGTGTAGAAAAATTATGTTTGTATGTATCGTTATCCCTTCAATAAGCATGTTGTCATATAAATGAGTTTTTGCTTGGGTTCATGTTGGTCTTGTGCAGTCTTGTGTTCATATTATAGTTTCACCCGTTTCGCTCTTGTATGTTACCAACTCCAACTTTGAGGTGAAACTAGATGTGTAAAGTATTAAATATCTGGTTTTTTCAGTAATCTAGATGTTGATACTTATATCTGGGTTCTCTTGCCCATTAATTTTAATATAAATGGTTTTGCACTGATGAAGTGAAATTGTCAAGAATTTGGGATTGCATTCTCTCTCAGTACCGTGAGTGATAATATTCTTTGGACTTGAAAATTGATGCTTCTGTTGTCTCTTTGCATTTGGAATCTGAAGGAATGGTTTGAAGCCCTAACCATTGAATAAGGTAGTTATATTTTGAAAGGCTCGTGACTCCAATTGTTAGCTGCATTCTAATCGGTCCATCCAATATCAAGGCTCAACGTAATTCTATGAAGGAAAAAGGAGGATGGAATGTCGTTCTCCGTATAGTTAAAATTTTCAACCAAAATGATTTTCAAGGGAAAAGGGTTAGCCATGCACGGTTTTACTTTAGATTCAGGTTTTCAATCTCTACTTAAGAAGGGTTAGACTTCCGTAATTTTACTTCTGAAGAGGCTATTACAATGTACCCTTGCAATATGCGGAATGCATACGAAATATGTACACCAAGGAATTCAATTTTGCTCTCAAGAAGAGAGAATGCAGTACATACCAACATCGCCTCAAAATTACTAATTTATGTTCAGATATTACATTGTGAGCTTGACAAAACAGCCTGTCCTCCCATGTACAATTTGTAGATAGTCCAAAATTTCAATCCCACAATAGTACATACATTCTCCATATCCTCTATATACCCAAAGAAAACATCATATTTGCAGATTGATTTTCTCAATCTCAAGTCAAAAATTCTTAAAAAAGACTCGAGCGATGAGAGGAGATACCATGCCCATATGCTTTCGGTACCCGTTCATCCCTGCATCAGTCAAAATATTCCTGCTGCAGCTCCAAAAGCTATCTTTGCGGAATGTCAAAATAATTATACAAAATATACATGCCTCGTTCGCCAGTTCATCTCATGATATTATCAACCTATATACACAACAGCACTGACAGATGCTACCAATTTCCTCTGATAGCAACTGTGACCATTAGCTCTTATATGGCTTTTCCTCTGGAGTGCCTTTTAAATGACTTACCGGATAATCCTCTGATTGAGACCCATATGGTTGATGGACTTGGATGTTGGAACCATCTGACGGAAGATGTTCCTGGATCATCTACACAAAAACAATATGTTAGTAACTAACACATTCACCATAAACAATTTTTTAATTAATTTAATTGACGATAACAATGATTCCCTTTTGTTTGTGCGTGTGGGGGTCTGGATGGTTAGACATTACCGAAAAATGATTTTCTATCTGCTCCATTCCCGTTTTCATATATGTACAGTTTCCAAAATTTCGAATTAGGCTTTTGTTGTTTCTTGGACAATGGGTTGTATGGAAAAATTCTCGAAAAGACTTCCAAATAAGTTCGCCAGACAATTTTTTTGAGTTTCTGAAAAAGAAAACAATCCCCAGCAAGATGAAGTACGGATTGTACATAGAGCAACAAAAACAAAACAGACAATCTGTTTCAGTTACGAAAATTTTACCAATAGCATTTGAAGTTTTATACCATATAGTAGCAGAGAATCTTGACATAACAAATCCTGGCTGCTTTACCTTTCACTGGACACTTGATAATATTACCTGATCACCGACCTCTGAGCCCTCTGAATGGAAGTATATCGGACGGCATCGCTTATCTTCATTCATCAAGCTTGAGTTCTGGAAGTGGGTGACAAGAGCTGCCTTTCCTTGAATTCTAGCATATGCCAAAGAAGCAACTTTCTCGCTATTGAACTTTTCCCACTTCTTTCCATTAAATTCCTGCACAAATTGGGAAAATATAAGTACCTTTAAGAACTTCATCAGTAGGGTATATTTCTTTTCGCACAACAGAAATCTCAAAAAGAGACAAATAACTGAAATACCTCATAGAACGGAATGATGTGCGAGGGAGACAACATATTAATAAATGCATAACCCACATTGCATTTGTTCTGCAACAACAGGCAGAAATCAGAATAAGTTGAGATGGATTCTTAACAAAATTACCTAATAAAAATGTCAATAACAAACTAACCTTGAAATCTATGGGCAGATAGACAAAATCATAAGTGCCTCTGTGGTTTTCATCTATGGCAGCTAGTAGCATCTTTGAGGTGTACCTGATGAAGATGAGGGTGAACATCACAATGACACAAGGCACTAAAAATCACTAAATCTGTTACTAACACATCAAAAGTGTTTTAAAGAGTCCATACTTACTTATTGGGGATGTTTTTAATCATTAAAGTTGTCCGAGTATCTTCCCTACTTCTAATCCTGTCCAACTCAAGCTGAAACTGCTTTTTGCTATCCACCTGGTTCCCACTGTTCTCAACACGTCGGCCCCACCCACGCTCAAAACCCTCCAACCTGGTGGGTATCATTCCTGGGTAATGACCATTACCTAGGAACACAGGACTAAGCCGGTGTGAAGATATCATACTGAAACCAGGCGATCCATTTCTTGACATGTTTCCTGGAACAGCTCGATTCACCAAAAAACTGGCATCACTGTGGCCTAAACCCATGCCTCCCAAACCAACAGGACGCACAAATGCTGTTTCTGGAGAATTCTGGTAAAACCCCAGGTGCCTCTCAAAAGGAACACCGGATGGAGCAGATCCAACATGAGAATGAGGAGAACCGACTAAAGATCCTTGGCGGCTGGTGAATGGGGGGCCATGGCTCTGCCCATCTACGGTAAAGGATGGTTTTCGCCAGTTGGAAGCATTAGTTTGTTCTGGATAAATGGTGGGGCTTCCCCAAAGGAACTGGGGGCCAGACAATGTCTCAATACCAGATCCATTGGAACTTGAAGCACCACCAAAGGAGGACAAGGTCCCAGTATATTGGTTCAGCTTTGGCTCCGGCAATGAGTGAGACTGATGAAAAGTGGCCCCGTGGTTTGAATTTGTGTTGGGAAATTTATGCTCAACATGGGCAACTCGTCCATTACCAATAGGCGCAACTTTTGCCGAATTTGGTATCCGAGGATGCAGAATTGACGATAATCCGGGTATGTTATTGCTGAGCGTAGGACTCAGAGAGTTGAAGCCTGGGGAGTTGCTAAGATTTTGGAGAGGACTATGTTCTATAGGGCTGCCAAACTGCGGCCAGCTACCTGCCAGGAATGTGAGCAACTTAGCTTGTACAGGAAAGAACAGCTAAAATAGAGAAAACCAAGAATCATAATCCAATTAGTTAACTTTCTTTTAGCTTTGGTCAAAGAATCAAACATTTGTCTTGATGAGAGGAATCAGATTATAAAACAAATATGGACCAAATTCAAAAAAAAATTCAGAAAAGAAAGATGAAGGAAAACAAAAACAAGAGCCAAATATAAGGCAAAACTTGCAGCGGAAAAACACACAATACTGAATGAGTCAACATTAGAAAATCAATATCCAAACGATACCTGGAGGGGAGCTGGTTATTAAGGAATCCATTTGATGTCGGAAACTCAGGGATTCATCTTGTTCAAGCTCTTGGTTTATTTGCAACATAAAGCTAAAGATACAATATGTAACAACACATAAGTTTTTATGAATCAGTCGGACTATTTGAGAGAGAGAGAAAGAGAGACAGAGACAGAGACAGAGACAGAGAGAGAGATTTAACAAGTCCAGATATATAACAGTAACATCTTTCAGTTCAACTATGAAGTAGTGAAAATTTTGAGGTAAAATATCATGGTGCTGGCAAGTAACAGCAGCAGTTAAACGAAAATTAAGGCGTGACAACCACATGTACAGAAATCAAAACTAGAAAAGGAATGAAGATGAGACGTTTAGGTTCATTATTCCTCGGCATTTAGCGCTTCAGCCATCAAGCATGGTGCAAACAAAAAAGCTATAAAATATACCAAAGCCATTCATCACATTGTCTGAGCTTTGAGATTGGACCTGACACTCGACATTTCACCAACAAAATGATGTGCCAGAATTGGCCAACAGATTTCATATCATCTAATAATACAACTTGCACTACCTACCCTTTTGCCTCCAAAGCTATACTTATTTACTCATGTTTCTCCAGTACTTGGGCATAATGATTTCCTCGCAAGTCTAATCCAAGCTGGGCAAAAAGCGGTAGTCTGTGGACCTTTTTTTTCTACAATGCTTCCATTATAGTTCCATACATAAATTGACATCAACTTTTACCACTCCTAGAACCCATTGATGTAGACTATTTTGGACGTAGGCCTTCTACCTTCAATTCCTGTGGGTTCAAACCAAATCATAGCAGAAAAATTTAACATGATAGATCTGCGACTTAGAAAGAGTTGAGAATGGCTAAATGACTGGAAAGCCCCTACCAAGGTTGCTTGAAAAGCTTTCTTCTTAGGTATACTAAACACAAAAGTGACAACTCCTAAAGGACAACTCTAGAGGAGGGCGCCTTCCTAACTATTGTGTCATCCATTAAACTGAGTATTTTTTTTTTTACTTTCTAGTAAGTTTGACTACTTGGAACTTAAGGCTTGGTCTGGTTTGGTAAGTTTGACTACTAGACTTTGCATGCACTGGTGAAAATTAGACCGAGAGCAAATTATTCCTTTAGCAACCTGTCTCTGATCATAAGCTGAACAGCATTGTCACACCATGCTCATACAGATAGCACAATATATGTTGCATCAGATGCACTTGGTGTACCATGACATGGAATCTATCATTAAAAAATCTTTTTGCATGTTAAAGTCACTGCACATCATCAGTTTTAGTGCCATGTGCATATCATTTCTCTTCTCTAGAAAGATGTTCATAATACTTTCAGACAAACAAATCTATAAGTTGCCTGAGACAATCTACGATATTAGATTCTACCCAACACAGTTGTCCAAATTTCTTGTTGTATGTTTTCTTGAGTCCACATATCTTGTCCCTTGATTTATAGGACATTTGACTAGTTAGTTGTTACCCAAATCTTATACCCCTTTCGTACTTTTCCTGATCACGAAAAGCACACCAAAAATTATTTTAAAAACCAAATCCAAATTACATTTTCCCATGATGCATCTAACTGTAGGAGAAGCCTATGACAGACTTTAAGCAATATTTTCTTAACTAAAACAATTTACGTAACTAGCCAAAATGATAGATAAAATTTCTGTTGGTACATAAACACCCATTTATAACTAGCTAAAATCATATATAACTATGTTAGAATTATTGAGAGAGAAATAAACTCCGTATATTATTGTATATTAAATCAATGTACAAAGGCTCCTATATACAGGAGAGATGGAGATGGAGATGGAGATGGAGATTAGAGATTAGAGATAAGGATAATCCTAATCCTAAACTAACTAGGATATATTAATATTAACATACAATATTACACGCTAACACTCCCCCTCAAGTTGGTGCGAAGATATTACTCAAGCCCAACTTGGATGCAATAGTGTGGAAACTCTTGCTGCCGAGTCCTTTTGTGAAAATATCAGCCAGTTGATCTCCAGATCTCACAAAAGGCATACATATCGAACCCTCACTGAGTTTCTCCTTAATGAAGTGCCTGTCAATCTCTATGTGCTTCGTTCTATCGTGTTGGACAGGATTATGAGCAATGTTTATAGCAGCTTTATTATCACAGTAGAGTTTCATTGGACCACTATTGCTAAAACCCAAATCACGCAACAAAGTTTGGAGCCAAAGAAGCTCACAAACACCATGAGCCATGGCTCTGTATTCAGCTTCTGCACTGGACCTAGCAACCACAGATTGTTTTTTACTTCGCCATGTAATCAAATTTCCTCCAAGAAAAGTACAATGGCCTGAAGTCGATCGTCTATCATCCACAGAACCAGCCCAGTCAGCATCAGTGAATGCTTGCAAACGCAAATGACCATGATTAGAGAACAGGATACCTTTTCCAGGAGTTGACTTGAGATACCTCAGAATGCGGTAAACCGCATCAAGATGGGCGGTGCAAGGATCATGCATAAACTGACTAACAACCCCCATTGCATAAGAAACATCTGGCCTAGTGTGAGCTAGATAGATCAATCTACCCACAAGTCGCTGGTACCTCTCTCTATCAGTACGCTCTCCCATATCTCCTTTCAGGTGATGATTCACCTCAATAGGTGAATCTGCAGGCCTGCAACCTAACATACCTGTTTCCTCCAATAGATCGAGAATGTATTTCCGTTGAGAGATAAAAATCTCTTTATCAGACCGTGCCACTTCCATGCCAAGGAAGTACCGCATTGATCCTAGATCCTTGATCTCGAATTCTTGAGCTAAACGAGATTTAAGGGTCTGAATCTCTTCCACATCATTGCCTGTCATTATTATATCATCAACATAAACAATAAGGACAACAATTGTATCAGTACCTCTCTTTATAAACATTGTGTGATCTGCATGGCTCTGCCTGTACCCAAAGCTCACCATAGCTTTTGAAAATCTGCCAAACCAGGCTCGAGGCGACTGCTTCAAACCATAAAGAGCCTTCTTTAACATACACACTTTCCCTGCACTAACTGGGGAAGAAAAACCTGGAGGAACCTCCATATACACCTCCTCCTCCAAATCACCATGAAGAAAAGCATTCTTCACATCAAACTGCTGAAGTAGCCAATTCAAGATTGCAGCACATGAAAGTAATGTACGCACCGAGTTCATCTTCGCAACTGGTGCGAATGTCTCCTCATAATCAATGCCATACGTTTGCGTAAAACCCCTGGCCACCAATCTCGCTTTATATCTCTCAACTGAACCATCAGCATTATGCTTAACAGTGAAAATCCACTTACAGTCTACAGGTTTCTTTCCTTCCGGAAGCTTTACAAGTTCCCAGGTGCCATTCTTTGCTAAAGCTTTCATCTCCTCAACCATAGCCCCTTTCCACTCAGGTATCATAAGTGCTTCCCTCCAATTCTGTGGAACAGTTATAGCAGAAATAGAAGCAACAAAGGCACGGTACGAAGGAGATAAATGATTATAAGAGACATAATGTGAAATTGGATGCTGAGTACATGATCTGACACCTTTCCGAATAGCAATAGGACGGTCATCAAACTCAACTGAATCAGTTGCACTAGAAGAATCACAATTAGGAAATACACTAGGAGATGATTCATTACCAGATGAATTAGGTGAAGAGACTGAAGATGATTCTGGAACCGAAGTAGGGTCTGCTAATTGGCAAAGTGGTGGAGCACATGGGGCTTTAGTTCTCCTTTGATACGTTGCCAAGGTGGTAGGCCACTCTCTTGGCAATCTATGCATGTTCTCATCCACTCGTCCATCACCATCATGTGGTTGAACATTCTTAGCAGATACCAATTCGTCTTCTTCCTTATTCTCCCCCTCACTATGAAAAGAGGAAGGCAACAAAGACCATGATGACTCCAGAGATTGGAACACCCCTCCTTCCTCTCGCATCTCTTCCGGACTAACACTCTCCCCCTAAAGAGATGAAGGAATATACAAGGACTCTGTCTCCCAAAAAGTAACATCCATTGACACAAAAAACTTCCTAGACTGGGGCTCATAACATTTGTAGCCTTTTTGGGTAGGAGAATACCCAACAAAAACACATTTTTGTGCCTTATGTCCAAGCTTTCCCCCAGAAGGATGAGGAGCATGAACAAAACACACACAGCCAAAAACACGTGGAGGAATAGATGTGGCGTGACAAGTACTAGGCAAACAGTCAATGGGTGTTTTGAACTGGAGCACACTAGATGGCATGCGATAATGAGATATGCAGCAGTTAAAATAGCCTCCCCCCAAAAATATTTAGGAACTTGCATGGTAAACATAAGAGAGCGGGCTACCTCAGCTAGATGACGATTTTTCCGTTCGGCAACACCATTCTGAGATGGAGTATCCACGCATGTTGTTTGGAAAAGAATGCCATGTTCATCAAGATATGCACGAAAAAATTTATCAATGTACTCAGTACCGTTGTCACTACGGAGAATTTTAATGTTCGTGTCAAATTGGGTGTACACCATCTTATGAAATGATTTGAAACAAGAAAAGACTTCATTTTTAGTCTTGAGCAAATACACCCAAGTAACACGAGAATGACAATCAATAAAAGTGACAAACCATCTATAACCCTTCAATGAAGTAACGGGGGAAGGACCCCAAACGTCAGAATGAATAATCGTAAAAGGAGAATCACTTCTCTTATTAATAGGTGCATAAGATGAGCGTTTATGTTTAGCAAGTTCACACGCTTCACAAAAAAATTGACTCCTAGGACAAGACTTGACTAAAGTAGGAAAAAGTTTCTCTAAAATCCCAAAAGAGGGATGACCCAATCTACGATGCCACTGGTGCAATAAGGATAAAGCTGAACCCGTATCGGCTTGTAAAGCTTGACCACATGATAATGATGGTTGAGGACAAGGTGCATTTTCCAGATAGTAGATGCCACCAAGTGCTTTACCACTGCCAATCACCTTCCCTGTTTTCAGTTCCTGAAATACACAATGAGTAGGAAAGAAAGTTATAGAGCAATTGGCAGAACGTGTAAAACTACTAACAGAAAGTAAATTGGTGGCAAAATTTGGAATATGTAGAACAAAAGATAGGAAAATGGAGGGAGAATAACGAACAGAACCTTTCCCTGAAATGACAGAGAATGAGCCATCTGCAATTCTAACTTTATCCTTACCAGAACAAGGGAAGTAGGAATCAAAAACAGAGGAACAACCTGTCATATGATCTGACGCACCAGAGTCTATAATCCAAGGAGTGGAAGAAGAAGACGCTGTGAAAGCACTGGACAGTATACCTGAATGAGCAAAATATGATGAGGCAGGAGCTGATGTAGAAGGTGTGGAAGTAGGGGCTACAGTAGATGAAGAATCAGCCCTCGCTGACAGAAGACACCTGATAGCCTGCAACTCCCCCTGAGAAAGACCTGATTTCTGCTCATCAACTTTTTCTTCAGACATAATGCCAACAGGATAATTCGCGTGACCAAAACCCGAGTGAACTCGACCAAAATAAACCTAGAGAGCTGGCGGGTAGGGCAACAGAGGCGGCGGCGGAGCAACCAGAGGCGGGCGGCGGCGGAGCAAACAGAGGCGGGCGGCGGCGGAGCAAACAGAGGCGGTGGCGGCGCAGAGGGGGCGCGGAACACGGCAGCGCTAGCCGGCGTGGATGGCTGAGTTGGCGCGCGAAGGTGAGAGGGCGCGGCTGCGGGGCGGACGTCAGGCTGACGTGGAGACGGCGACGACGGGTAAACCCTAGGAGGCTAGTCGGCGTCGGAAAAAAGGGAGGGGATAGATCGCGTCGACGGGTAAACCCTGGTTGACGCAGTGCTATACCGTCGGAGAAGTCTCAGACGACGGCAGCGGAAGAGTCTGACGATTGAAAGGGTCGACGGTGACCAACGCAAAAGCCGACGGTGGTGGAAGCGATATACAGCAGCGGGAAGGTTGTTAACGCTCTGATACCATGTTAGAATTATTGAGAGAGAAATAAACTCTGTATATTATTGTATATTAAATCAATGTACAAAGGCTCCTATATATAGGAGAGATAGAGATAGAGATAGAGATAGAGATTGAGATTGAGATAGAGATAGAGATAGAGATAGAGATAGAGATAGAGATAGAGATTGAGATTGAGATAGAGATAGAGATAGAGATAGAGATAGGATTAGAGATAGAGATTAGAGATAGAGATAAGGATACATAATCCTAATCCTAAACTAACTAGGATATATTAATATTAACATACAATATTACACGCTAACAAACTAGCACCACAAAAAGTTGTAACAATGAGCCAACAAGTGTGTAACAAATCAAACCCCAAAAATACATCAACACATGATCTTTGAAGTTCGTAGCTATTACCTAACCATAAATATGTATAACTTCACTTTACTAAGGTATACACCCACTCAAAACTACACCAATAAAATGCGGAAGATAAACCATAAAAAATGTGATATTTCTACAGTGCACCATATCTTTCTCCATAAAAATACCTGAACTCCCTGTGCATGGGTATTTTCTCCATCCCTCCATCCGTAAATATTTCTAATTTGCATCCTGCCCATTTCTTAATTGACTCCTTCCTGATTAGTATTTAACCAAACCTTGAACCATGGACATCTCGCTGGAGATCACCTACTGGTACTAGACATAGAGTCATAGACACTCTTCAGACACCTGTGACACTCAAATCAGAAGTGTCCTATTTTTCCTCACTTTTTTTCTCCCATTTCAACACACTGTAGACAGTCTAGAATATGCACAGGACATGCAAGGCACTCTGGGGACACTTTATGGAAACTCAAAAGATATGTCAGGGGCAGCAAATGAAAAAGTAGGCTATAACTAAAACATGGGAAGTTTTTTTTTAGTGTGGTGGATGATAGTCAATACATTACAAAGACACAAACACATGTCAATCTTGAAACGCTTTTTCTTGGAAAGCTTCTGCGAATGATGGAATGGTATACATGGATAAAAGAATATATGTCGTGCTTATTATAACTTGACTAGCTAATTTTTAATTTAAACATTACATATACAATACAGTGAAATAAATATACTTCTTAAATGTGTCCACAACGTGGTCCTCATTTTTTATAATTTACATATCACATTATCAGTGTTGTATTGTGTATACGTGTATCAGTGTCGTTCGAAGATAGCCAACAAGCAACATAGTCAACCAGCAGTAATCCCCACCACCGATAAAAAGTGTTCCCCACTAGAAGGAAGTAACACCCAAATCAGTGAATAATTGAATACGTCTGTATCGAGTTAAGCCAGATAAGAGCATTAGTCAAACTAAAGGAAGAAAGATTCTTCTAATAAATACTCCAACCTCCCTCCAAGAGCATTCAAACTCTGCATGTTAACTTCTTTTTCTTTAGTTGATTGTTAAAATCTATCGCTTCACTCTAAAGTACTTTCTTCATGTTCATATATTGCAATTGCTGTCCATCCAACATTTCTGTCTTGTTTTGGTAGCCACAAACCTTTCAACGCTTAATGCTAAAATAGCTTAATCTACAAAAGAAAATTTTCATTTACTCAACAACAGAGGGGCACCAGCCACCAAACACCATTAGACTAAATGCAAAATTAAAGGTGCCAAGCAGAAGCACTAAATATGCAATAAAGGTGCCAAGCAGAAGCAGTTGGAATGGTAAAATGAATTAGTGAAACTTGTAGTTGGGGAGCAGAATCTGATCAAACGAAGAAAGTGCAAAACTTGAACAACTAATACAGATAAGAAAGTGCAAAACTTGCAACCCTAATACAATAAAGGTAAGAATCCTAATACAATAAAGGTAAGAATCAACAAAGTTAGAAACGCACTTTCGACGTGCTCCCCCAGGGCGACTAGGTTCAAGCTTTATGCGTTTACCGGCTATATCACTCCTATTTAAGGACCTAAGTGCTGCTTCTGCGGCTCTAACATCATAAAATTCAATGAACTTATGGTGCCTCTTGTGTGGTGTTTCCCTTATCTGCTTGTACAATGAAGACCTCGGAGTCAGCCAAGTATTACAAGAGAATGCTCAAAAGAAGAAAACAAAGTGAGCAATGAATACAAGGGTGAGCAATAATTCATCACCTCTTTGACCTCGCCATAAGCCCCAAATATTATCCGAAGGTCATCATTAGAGACTGATGGATCCAAATTAAAAACTACTAAAGTCCCTTGATTAATGTCCTTATCTGATGGGTTATCCTGGTGGTGCCAGACAAGTGAAAAAAACCGAGTTAGATGCTATATGAAAGTGAACAGCTAAAGCTGAATGGCATGAAGCTAGAAATTTGTTTTGAACCTTTGGAATTGAGAAGTGGATGTCCAGCTTCCTCCTCCTTAGTGGCTTGTTTTGCAGTGCTCGCATAGCAGTTCGAGCCGCACGGATATCGTAATAAGATATCATCACAAAGCCCCTATGTTTACAAGCAGTGTATAGAGTTCTGATGTCGCCATATTGCTAAAGATAGAAGTATCACAATTTGCAAACATAACGAGATCTGTTAGTAATTTGTTGGCAGTTCATGAAAATGGTATTCTTATTTCAGATCTGATAAAATAGTCAGGCAAGTCATACCCTCCTATCATAAAGCTCAAACAATTGCTCGTGAGCACACAACCATGCACAAAAGAATAGTGGCCCAGCCATTCGAGTCCGACACAAGAAATTGACATATTAAGGAACTCAAGATATGAAGCTCCAGACCATCATATGCACTCCCGGGTGTAAAACGTTTCCATTAAAAACACAAAATGTCTTAAAACCAGAGTGGACCAAAACAATAATCAAAGACTGAAGATATTATGTGGTGTCACTAGCACTACTAAATGTGTACCATGCCAGATAGTCATTTAGGTCCACAAGGACCAACACTTTCCATTTGAGATTGGTATAGCAGAAAGCACCACAAAGCATATATGGAGCCATTTTAAAACATTACACAATAACCCATCCACACCAAGCTATTCCAGGACCCATCAAATAGAGGAGAACAATTACAAGACAGCAGAGAAATATAGAGATTAGAGGACACGTATTTCCTGGTTGACATGATAGCAAGAAACATTGCAACTCATTACTTTAATAAACCTCTTCTGGAGGATAAGTCACATCCTTTCTCAGGTGGACAACTGGAAAAAATAAGGAAAGAACAGAATAGTTACAGAAATAAGCAGAGGATGGACAAAATGGCTAACATTCTCAAGAAGAATTGAAGATCAAAGTTGATCTGAATCCTTTTGGGGGAACAAGTAGCCTTAGGAATATACCAAAACAAATATGTGGAATGAAAAATGAAGTCAAGAAAGCAAAAAGTAAAATTGATTTTTCTGGAGAAATTATATCTGATTAGAAAAACTCAAAACACTACAAGAGTAGCAGATAAGAAGCAGGGAAAAGCAAAAGAAAACAGTACCAAAGGTGACAACCAAAACATATGTAATACTTTCTATCATCACTATAATAACAAAAAACATGAATACAAGGAGATCCAACTGACTCTTCAATTACCTCAAAGAGAGTTCTCAGCTCTGAGTCCTCGACGTTGCTATTAATATTTCTAACAAATAAGGTTCTGGAAGGGTGCTCTCCATATGGATGTTCGCCAGCAACAGTTCCCACCCCATTAGGAAAGCCATAATTCGCAACACCATTCCCAACACCATCCACAGATAAACTTATCGTTGACATAACCTCACTCAAGCTCTTCTGTGGATCAGATTCCAATTCCATACCTCCTCCACTGCCAAACAGATCGTACTCTTCCAAGTCATCGACTTGATTAGGCAGCCCATTTATGTCAAAACCATCCATTATTCCTGCTAAAAGCTCATCCTCATCATCAGGAAGCAAGCTTCCAATCGCATTATTTTCAACATCTTCAAGCAGTTCATCATCTTCATCTAGATTGAATTTGTCTAAGTTGGGTAAGATATCATCAACAGATTGACGACCATATTCGGTATTGTTTAAATTCACTGCCAAGACAAGAAACAAAATTATTTCAATTGCTTCTTCGAATGAATCTCATAAGGTATCTTCAGGATATCTGATGCATACATTTGTCATAGGGAAGAACTGGTAATGAAGTGGAAAAAAGGGTAGTGTCGCTTGAGGCATGATAGACGTCAAGTCTAGACAAGACTCCCCATGCTCCACTTCCCACTTGCTTGGGAATATTTGGTGGAACCATTTCTTGACCTAGCTCACACAAACCACATACACATTAGTGATGGTACAATCTTCACTTTCTATCACTTAAAAGCAGACAGCTTTTAGAAATTACCGGAAGAGGTATCTTCTGGTGACGGCCGCATTGCATTACCTTTCAGCCACTAATAACAAACTACAAAATGAAAAAGATGATCATGAAAAGGACAATGAAATTGAAGAGAAATACTTTGGGAGACCAAAGTTTGTAAGCAATCTTTTCACCCATAACCTTGAGTGGATGGATCTTGTGGCACATTAGAGCACAAATTTTTCGTTCTTGGGAAAGGGCATGAGGGGGATGTAAAGTAAAAGATAACAACTTAACACTGAGCCATGATGTTTTGACGTGTTAAATTGCACAATTTTAAACAAAGAGACAAAAAAAAAAACCTAACAGACCATAAATAGCTTAGAACTACAGCTGATAGGTGGACTAAGCTGGCAGAATCCATCCACATCAGTTGCATATGCGATTGGCCAACCATAAAAGCCAAAAACTACAACAGTATAGTAACTTCAGCATAATTGCAAGAGAGCACAGCCGTTAGAACATTTCAAAGACCACAAAACCTTAGAGACAGAAACTCAAGTTTACATGCTTTGATAAGTTAAAAATATACAAACATACTACAAATACTTACCCTGACTGGAAAGATCCTCAAGACCATCATAGGAGAGTCTTTTATCATATCTTGTGAAAAGTCGTACCAATGCAACAATTATCTATGTTTAAAACCCTCAAATAAGCCTTCATTGCGCCCACGAAAACAATCACAATTGCCCAAACTATTGGTGACATTAAGCATAAAAATCTGATTCTAATCTTCCTTAAAAACAGGTTAGTAGTTATTTCAAGAACAATTACACGCAACTTAACAGTGAATTAGAACCAAATCTATCGATCCCAATAGAATAACTTCTATTTAAAAGAATAGGGAGTGATCTCAAGAGGAAAATTCCTTAATAAAGAAACTAAAGAAACTTAGGACATATGAAAAGACAAAATTCAAACAAAATCAAACAGAAAAACACACCAAAATGACTGTGTGAGAGAGAGAGAGTCCAAAGAGAAAGAGTGCTACCTCCAATTTAGTACAAAGATAACCAAAAAGTTAAACCAGAACTCCAGCAGAAAATCAAAAGCTAAACCAGAAAAAGCATTGGAAGTAAACAAAACATCAAGCAAAGTTACAAACCTATCAAAGTAGTTCTTCACAAAACCAGAGCACCAATTTCCAATGAAAATTCCGTTAGGTTGCGGTTTCTATATTTTGTTCTGCACACACTTTTTAGAAACTGTTTAGAAAACAATAACACTCGTCACTTTTTTATCTCCCCGAAAAATGATTTTCTATAATATTAACACATCTTTCTAACGAATTCTAAAAAATGAGTTCTTTATAAAAATTACCCGAAAAACAACCAAGTCTCTGAACATATTACGCAAGCCTGATCATGAAAACAGCTACCTTTATCAAAATATCAAGAAACCCCCAATTCTCCCAACAGCCCCACTCGGAAACTTCTCAAGCGATACAATTTCACATTGCATAATCAACTCAGCGAACAATCCGATTCGAACACAAAAGTAAAACTATTCATTGAATCAAAAGCTTCATTTCGCAAAATAAAACCTCGACTTTTTTGAAACCGAGTCAAATAGCAATAAATATGGAAGAATAATATGTATGACGAGAGCGAGAGAGAGTGTGTGCGCATCCACCTGTAAGAAGTAAAAGTCAGCGAACCCTAGACCAAACTCGATAACTGAAATTAACCAGCAAAGAGAGCTTATCTTCAGATGAAATCCACCACATAATCGAAGGAAGCACCGACGATTACAGGACGAAGGGAGAGAGAGAGAGAGAGAGAGCGGAGGCAGTATAGAGTGACGTGACGAGAGAGAATTGTCTTCTTTCACTCAATTACTTATTTTTCTATCCGAGCCAACGCAGACACAAAGAGATATAGATACTTGGTATATGTATATATTTTCTACGAGGAGAAAAGGCAATGAGAAGAGGTGATTGGGCGGTGGGGAGTTAAAAGGGAACAGAGAATGATTGAGAGAGAGAGAGAGAGAGAGAGAGAGATGAGTCTTCTGACGAGGGAAGTTTTCTTTTTTGGTGGGCATTTAGCTCCTTTTAAATCAGTTTTGGAGTCCGCAAGTGCAACACAGCGCAGGGAGCTTCCCAATTCACCTTTCTTGCTGAGGTTGAGTTGGTTCTTCTGAATAAGTTTTTTCTATTTCTTTAAATGTTTTTTAATTTTTTAAATTTTACATCATAATTTTATAAATTATTATTCATCTGAACAATAAAATTTTTCAAAATAAAATAAATATGAACTAAATATTTAAAAAATAAGTAAAAAATAATAACATTAACACAGAACGATCACATAATTTTTGGAGAAATATATAATTCTTCTGAATCACTCCTCTCTCCCCCTAAAATTCAAAAACTTAATTCACTTCACACTTATGCTTTCAAACCCACACTTATTTATCACCTTCTCTCTACACTCAAATCCTCCTATTATTTTTCCCACACTCCTTACATCCCGCCTTACATCCCTCTCTTCCTTCCCATATATGACAGGATCAAGATGAATGCAGTGCAGCGAATGGAGGAGATGGTATAAGAGCATCCATACTAGTCTCTCTATTTTTTAAACCAAATTAGGGAGGAATTTCTATTTTTCTATTGTAGGAATCTATATTTTCTAATGTTGCTACACCATCACGTGGGATCGGATTCAAGAAGGTTTCTCGCTTCGCTCACAACATTGGCACGCACGTGACCTGATCAACCAGTCAGGCTTCTTCCTTTCAGCTTTTGCGTAACAGCCCGACTTTTTAAATATTTAATAAATAATGTTGAATCGTTTACTGAAATTTTTTTCTATTTCATAGTTAATTTGATAATAATTAGTTTAGTCATTCGAACTGAACTTTGTAAATTTCTAAAGCACAAGTATGATGGTGTGGCGAGTAACATCGGATCATTTTCTTGTTCTTCGTCTTTATCCAATTAACTCTTCAATTCTTGTTCTCATCCATGAATATTGAAAACCCAAAAGTCAAGTTTATTATTCCCTAACCCCAGTCATTTTTCTTAATCAGGTTCGCAGAGACCTTTGGATTTTTTTTGTCTAACTCTTGGCATTAAATTCTTCGTTTTTCTCCCTAACCTCTTGATTTTGTAACCTTATTAATTACAATCCTATCTTTTGCAGACCTTTGAAATCCGACATTCGTCTCCCCTGAAAAAACTTAACCCCTAAGTATTCTCCCTTTGTACCCAGACATGACTCTTTCTTTCCTAGTCTCTTATCCTAACTAAGCCTTTCAGCTTTCACACCCCGACTTTTGGTCCTCCCAACTATATAAATATGACATCATTCTTATCATTTTTTCACACCTAATTAATGTGTTTTCTTGATTCTATTACCTCTATAATATTGTTACTAGACATTATGCCTAACCATAGAACTTTTCAAGTTATTTCTATCACAACCCTCCAACTATCTAATCTTTAGATAGTGTATGTAATGGTGTTCGATCGAGACGTAATTCTAGGATATCATTTTTAGCACCAGTATGCATATATTCAATTGTTACGATCTTTGTTTGAGGTAAACCGGAAGTATACTATA
Source organism: Arctostaphylos glauca (assembly GCA_019985065.2). Taxonomy (NCBI): domain Eukaryota; kingdom Viridiplantae; phylum Streptophyta; class Magnoliopsida; order Ericales; family Ericaceae; genus Arctostaphylos; species Arctostaphylos glauca. The sequence goes on along the minus strand of JAHSPW020000010.1, from coordinate 15,807,967 downwards.
CGTTTTCAATCTCTAGAGAATTTTATTCATATTAAATATTTGTACTCCTTTTATCATTTTGAAAATTATTGTTGAATTCTGTTTATCAAATCGTGGTACAGTATATTGCATGATTGATTATCATGGATCTGATTAGTACATATGCAACCCACCGGGTTACAGTAAATTAGTTGTTATGATTGATTGCCCGTTGTGGAATCAAGGTATCATTATGCAGGCCCGATTGGCGCATACGTATTGAATTTTTTGACCTGGGTGGTGCTTGACATGTTACCGAGATGGGCCAGATACGAGATCTGTTTTTGACTGGTTATAGACATTGTTGAAAATTATTTCGCTTTGACTTGTGATTTTCGTTTATTAATCTTACTTTATTCAAGCCCTTGATTCTTCTTATCGTGTAGTATACTGCCTGTTGTTTAATTTTTTCCAGATGTTGGAGCAGATTTAGTGAAACCGAATTGGTGTATTTAGAGATATTATTGTATTTAGAGAGAGACCATCATTGTATAATTATATTTTTTTTATTGATTTTAGGGCCACCATTTGTGTATTTTTGGGACTCATTTGTGTATATTTAGAGACTTGGTTTCTTTTAATGTTGTCGAGAAGTGGGGTGTTACATTCTGTGTGACCTAATGAACCAACAAGGCTTCAAGGCGCTCCTGACCTATTGGCATGACTAGTAAGGCTTACCCACTTGTTTGTTTTCCCTTAAGCCTGACCAGTTAGGCTTGGTCTTGACCTGATGAACAGGTCAATAAACACCTTCTTGAATCTTAAATTTCCTTCTAAGAGACTATAATGGCTCTTTAAATATAGGGAGTCTCTGTAGCAATAACAAAATAAGGAACACATATGGAGATGCTAATGTAGAGGCTTTTTGAAAGAATTCCTCCTCAAAATAGGGAAGGAGGAGACTGATATGGATGCTCTAAGAGAGTAAGGAGGGTCTAGAAGGCTAGCATGTGATAGTAGTGGGGGTCGAGGGGTAGTTTTGACAATATTTGGCAGTGCTTGGTGGTGGCAATTGGCTGAAGAGGGGCCTAGGGAGAGAGGGCGATAACCTGAGGGAAATGATCTCAAAGTGGCAAAAGAGGGTCGGCGGTAGAGCTAGAGATGGTTAGGCAAAAGGAATTAAATTGTACAGAAGAGAAGGGAGAAAGAAGCTAGCAGCCGCAACATGGTGGTGAGAATTTTTTATTCCAGATATTAGGATTTTTATACTAAATAGTAATTTTGCTTATAGGTTGGACCATTATTTAAAAAAGCCCTTTGTTTGGGTGTAGATAGAGAATTACAAGCTCCCTGCCACAATCAAAATCTTCTTGACATTACTATTTGCCTGGTACCATTATAAAATTAAGGGAAATTTAAATTAAGGTCTTATTAACCTTTACTGCTTAGGTTTTCATCTTATCCACTTTTTAAACTTATGTTTTAATCATATTTTTGCATGGTTTGACAATTTTGCCATTACTTTTGAGTGTTAGTTTACCCCCTTATCATTTTTTAAGTCAGAATTGATTTGTTAAGTTTAAAATCATAGCACGAATTTAGACTTCAAATATGAAATCAATTATAGTAATTATCTTTCACTGAATATCTTAATATTGGCCGGATCTTCTATCACCAGAATGGCTCTTAACCATGACCTGCAGATGTCATTCTTTACCTGCAAATTTACCATGATATTTACAAATTTGTCATGTTTTAAAAATTTACCATGACCTGCAGATGTCGTTTTTTATCTGCAAATTTACCATAATATCTGCAAATTTACCATGATGTCTATTTTAAGTATGCGAAATGTAATTTGTAAACTTACTATCACAAGATATAGACTAAATTTACTATGCAAAATGAAAAAAAATTACCATGTTCTGAATTTTTACTACGACCTGCATATGTCGTTATTTACCTGTAAATTTACCATGATATCTGTAAATTTACCATGATATCTATTTTAAGTATGTGAAATGTACCTTATAAATTTACTATTGTAAGATATAGATTACGTTTACCATCGCAAAATGCAAAATTTGCCATGTTCTCTCAACAGTACGAAAGAAACTGAAATAAAATGCTTTAATTGCATCTTTTTTTTTAGGGATTTAATGGTGAAATTTGTCAATTTTAAATTAATGGTAAGTTGAGGGTATTTTTAAAGAAATGTGACCAAAATACAATATTTAAAAGCGTATAGGATAAAAAAATAACAAACACTTATAGGTGGGACTAAAAAATGAGTACCCCTAAAATTAAATTACTCCTATTCAAATATGCATATCTACATAAATATATTGGATTCATGGATTATAGTTATTATTGCTATTTGTTATTTCCACAAGTGAAATTAATAAATTATTTTTTTAAAAAAAAAATCCTGGAAGCATGCAGATTCATATAATTGTTTTTGCCCTTATATGTGAATAAGGAATAAGATCAGCAGGGTTAGGGAATGAAAGAATTAAATCTTCCTCTTGAAAGCGGAAGAAAGTGTAAATTGTTCGAATGACCGGTACTTAGCAATGAAAATAGGAATCAGTCTACGTTGCTCCTGTGAGTCATAGTGATTATTATTTAACTATAATGAATGGATAACTATAGAGAAACGAGTATAGAAATGGATATTCAACTATAGACGAAAATCATTGTATTAGAGTTTTAACTTTCCTATCTTCTTCTTTTTCAATTCTCTTAGAATCCTAGGGTTTTAATAAAAAAAAAAGATTTTAATGGCATCAGTGATAAATTCAGTTTTTTATTAGAGTTTTAAGGTGTTTTCATGAAAGCTTAATGGGCAGTAATGGGAGAATAATAGGGCTTAATGGCAGGTCCCAGATTTAATATTCTTTTCCTTTCATCATTTTGTAATTAGTAAATCTGAGAGGAAGTTCTTAAGGTTTTGAGAAGAGAAAACCATTGACGAGTATCTGAGTTCTGTTCAACCAAAGTTTTATCGACTCATCCTTATTTTTCATTTTGTTTTACACAATTGAGGTAGAAATTTGTACCTCCAACACATAAGTAGTTTATTTATATTCCAAATGCTACAATTTTTGGTCCAGAATCAAGGTATTTTAGTGTTGTTCGTGTTTGAAAACCCAGAAATGTAGAAATAAGAGAAATTGTAAAATGATAGTTGGCTCAAGTGAGCTCTGGCCTCTCGAGCGATCTGACCAAATTCAGACCCTATCTTGTTACCTCCAACACTCGAGTGAGATCTTTAGTTTCAAAAAAAAAAAAAAATTTTGTTAAGTCGCTCGAGTCACCTCCGGAAATTTTTAACTTTGTAAATTTAGACAGTAAACTTATTTTTGTTGCTTGAGCTGTCCAAAAATCTAGAATTTATAAAATGTTGTCTGGACTATTCGGACCCCATTTCAGGTAGAAAGTTTATCCCAATGTTATAGATACTGTACCGTACCTGCCGGTACGTACCGTTTTGGCAAACAAACGGTACCAAATACCTCTAATACTGTACCGTTCTCAATACCGACTGGATACCGGCCGTACCGGCCGGGTACCGCCCGTACCGGCTAATACCGGCCATATCGGCTGGTACTGGCCGGTACCAGATTTGGTTTTGTTTTTTTTTTTTTTTAAGAATTGCAGAAAAAATTAATTTTTTTGGGCTTTCTCTCTATAATTTATATATATATTGATAGTTGCGATAAATCTGATACGGTACCCGGTACATGACCGGTATCGGTACGTACCGTACCAGTAGGAAAACCGGTACTCAAACCGATCCGGTATTCAGAACATTGGTTTATCCATACACTCTGCACATGCATAGACACATATTTAATTTATGTCGACGGATTTCCGTGGTATCTCGTGAGAGCAGGTTGACCACTTGAGACCATATTATATCGCTATGTTTAGTTCGCTGATGTTATCATGATGTTAGTATTATATTGTTGATGTTGTTGTTGGACTTCTAGACTTGTTGGAAATATTGGATTAGCCCGTTAGGTTGCCTGATTTTCCGTAAAATTAACATAACTGTACTTTGAGAACAACATAGTATGACCGTTAATGACATCGGTTCGAATGGTACCTGCATAAGAAAGTAGAGGGTGTCAGGTGTGCATTATAAGTAGTGGCATGTGTAAAGACACCTAGGTTTTTGTAACAGATCGTGTAAAACTAATTTGGGTGGTGCCGTCATGGTGAGATTGTTTTTGGGCATCGACCAGTGTTCAGTTGTGTTGGTATGTTGATCCCAACTGGGAATTGTTGATGAGATTGAGGGTGATTTTAGAGATGTCTGCGAAGGCAATTTTGGACCTTCAGGGAGTAAAGACTAGTATTTTGGACGTCCTTGAACTGATTAAGGAGAAATAGTTAAGATTCGTTGATACCTGATCTAGTGACGCCACGTTTGATGGAATATATAGATAAGGCGAGATAGCTATTGACTTGAATGGACGGTGAAAGGTCCCTTTTTTGCTGGGTTAATATTCAAGTCGGGTACATAATCTCAGACTACGGGTTCTAGGTATGTAAGGACTGATTAATATTAACTGAGGACTCTATGTTAGAGTCAAAAGTTAAGATTTGGATTGCTTAGGTGGTGAGTCCTAAAAACATTAAATGGAAGAAATCTTAACAAAACTACATGTTTACTTTGTTGTACAGTTTTAATCTGTTGTTATTATTCAATTTGTCTTATATCTTGTTGTACCTGTTGTATCCTTTGGATTTGCTTTTCGAATATTTTTCTCTACTAAGTTTCATTACTCACCGGAGCAACTTCTCTGCCTCTGGCATTTCTTGCCATATGAAAATGAGTAGACAGATGTTCCACCCGAGTATGAAGAGCCAGGAGTTGCAGATAAAGAGTTCAATCACACGTGGTTGCCATACCCTTAGTAGTTCTATTTATTTATTTAAAATTTGGGTAAATTGCACAGACCTCCCCTAAGATTTCTGACAAATGCAGAGACCTCCCTTGAGATTTTAAAAAATGCAATGACGTCCCATACTTTACAAACTATTTAATAGATCCCCTTACCATTAACTTCCTACAAACACCGTTAGTTTTAATGGATAAAAGACCAGAATATCATCATTAGTCTTTTTATCTCTTTTTTGTGTATAGTTGGTCTATTTGTGTGTGTATATAATACATTATATAAATATATTTATATATGATATATGTGTGTGGTTATACAACTATATTTATTATATTAGACTTTATTTGTTTATTGATGAAGTTTGTGCAAATAAATATGCATTTTATATTTTGATAATTGGTTTTTCTTACAAAAAATATATATTTACCACTTAATGTATCTTACTATATTTGTATTTCTTACGTATATTTTACCTAATGGAAGCAGACATATATTTTAGCCTGTCTCATAAAATAATTATTATGACTTTTAATTTAATTTAATTTTTAATATTTTAATTTATTTTTCTTATTTGAGCTTTAAATGGTGAATCAAATTAAATTTTGGTCATATTAGTCAATTTTAAAAAATCACTTCCGCATCTTAGATTTTAGTAACCATTTAGTTTTATCAAAACAAAAAATTTTCTTAGCGAATCTCGTTATTTTTTCATCCTATATATGTATTTTATCTAATAGAAAGCACATGTACATCTTAATCTAATTATATCAAAAACAAAATCTCATGAATTTGTTAAAAAAAGTAATGTAACTTAACTTTAATGTTAACATAACTAGTAAAAATCCGTGCTATGCATTGGACAAATTAAATTTTTTTTATTAATGCAAATTCAATATGAAATTATACATAATACTTAATTATTAGAATCTTTATAACCGTTAGATTTTTTTTTTTTTTTTTTCAATAAGTTTTTTTAAAACCCACATATTTTTTTTGGAAGGTATCTTATGTAAATTAATTTCAATACTAAATGATACATAGCTAGTTGGTTGCCTCAAGAAAAAAATGTCTTCCTAGTAGTTCATTGGATGCAGAATATTTGAGACTCTTGAAATCAAAAAATGATAATGGAAGAGAAAAGATATTTGATTTTGGAAAAAATTGTAATCCTCATAAATCTCACAGAAATATTAATTAGGTTTTAAGATTAAGAAAGATTTTAAAAAATTAAAATTAAAATCTTAAATTATCTTATTTGAAAAGTTGTTCAATAAAAGAGCTACTTAGATTTTCTTTTCATTCTCTACTTGACTTTCAAAATTCAAAATTTAAGCATTTAAATTGAGTAGGTAATATTTTAAATTCTATAAATGGAAAACATTACTTAAAAAAATTTCTGTCATGTGTTGCTTTTAGGATAACTATCACGAAAAGTCACCCTGCAATAATATATAGTATAGATAGGTGGAACACCCACGTACTTTTTTTTTTTTGAAAGGTACCTTATGTAAATTAATGCAAATTCAATACCAAATGATACATAGCTGGTTACCTCATGAAAAAAAAGTCTTCGTAGTAGTGCATTGGATACAGAATATATGAGGCTCTTGAAATCAAGAAATGATAATGGAAGAGAAGAGATATTTGATTTAAAAAAAAAATTGTAATCCTCATAAATCACATAGAAATATTAATTAGGTTTTAAGATTAAGAAAGATTATACGAAATTAAAATTCAAACCTTAAATTACCTTATTTGAAAAGTTGTTTAATAAAAGAGCTACTTAGATTTTCTTTTCGTTCTCTATTTGACTTTCAAAATTCAAAAATTAATTATTTAAATTGAGTAGGTAATATTTTAAATTCTCTTTCAGAATGACTATCATGAAAACTCAGCCTGCAATAATATATAGTATAGAGTTTTTTATTTATTAGAACTTTAAATTTAAATTTGATTGATTTTGTATAATTTTGTTTATATATTATATTTTTGTGATTATAATATATATTTTTGACTTTATCTGTTTGATTATTTTTTATTTTTTACATATATTTTATCTACAAAAAATACATATATATTAATAACCCATCGTACTTTTTTTTTTTTACATTGCGAATATTGAGCGGAGAACTAAAATTTTTTACGTTTATTTTAAAAGATAAATTATTTTTCATCATCTTAAGTGCATTTAGATCTTATTAGAGTTTTCTTCAATTTTAGCCCATATTTTTATGATTTTTCGATCCTCCCATCTAGACAAATAAAAATTTAAAAAGTTGTGAAATAAAATATAATACAACATTGACACATTTTGTTCCTAGCCCTAAGGACGCTTTCTATATTAAAGATGCCATGAAAAGAAATGAAAAAAATAATTTATATCAATAAATGAAAAATTAACCCAATACATTCATAGAGAGAAAAACTTAGTAGAAAGGTTAACCTACCTTAAAATGAGGTAAGGATAGAGACACGATTTGTGTGTTTGAGATAGGATTTTGTGGGTTTTTTTTTTATAGATATTCTACAGGGAATTTCAGGTACTTAGAAATTTATCTTTGTCGCATCATTATAAATTTATTATTTAATGGAAGTTAATGTGAGGGGGCAAACAGTAATTATTTTCTAAAGTAAGGAAGGTCATTGTATTTTTTGAAACCTCGTGAGAGGTCTTTGCATTTATTAGTAACCTCAGGGGAGGTCAATGAATTCTTTGCCCCTAGGGCTTCATGTCATATGAAGAAGAGCAGACAGAGGTTCCACCCGAGTTTGAAGAGCCAAGAGTTACAGATGAAGAGTTCAACCACACGTGGATACCATATCCTTAGTAGCTCTATTTATTTATTTAAAATTTTAATGTAAACCCAAAAAGGTATTTTCGTCATTTTAAACACAAACTCTAAAATTCTGTATTTTCTTAAGGGGAACTTATTTTATAGTCTCATCTATAAGTGTTTGTTAGTTTTTCATCTTATACACTTTAAATATTATGTTTTGGTTCTATTTTTAAAAAAATACCCAACTTACCTTGATTTTTAAATTGAGCAATTTCAGTACTAAATCCCTAAAAAAATGGATGCATTTAATGCATTCCATATCATTTCGTCCCTCCTACTGAATACCAAATTTACATGTTTTGCCTTCTCAGACGGGTTTTTCTTGAACTGTCAAGTTTTTTTTTTCCTATGGCATTTAGTTTTGAGATTCCAGATGGGTTTACCTATTTGGTTATCATGGTATTTATCATGGTAAATTTACAGATTATGGTAAATTTCTACAACTCTAAATTTTTTTAATCTTTAGCGATGGTCAATTGGCAAGTCATGATAAATTTCACGCGCGATAAACAGATATCATGGTAAATTTCACCGCGATGGTCAAATTATGGTAAATTTACCGTGTTATGGTAAAGAACGGCGATTTGCAGATTATGACAAATTTTTAGATAACGGTAAATTTCTGCAACTCTAAATTTTTTTTGTTCTTTTGCGATCGTCAAGGTTCAAAAGTGCTGATCATGGTAAAATTCATAGACTTAAAATGGATACTACAAAAATAAGAACGACAATCAAATATTCTTCAGTCACCGAGTTATCTGAACAATCTTCGAAAAAATATTCTAGGTTTGACGATGAAATCTTCCTTCTAACCCGCAACTCTCGATTTTCGGTGAACAAGAACATAAAAGTGACGGGTCTATGTGATACATGATGGGTAATATAAGAATAGGATATTTTTATGTGATCTCATGCAACAAATCTAAAGATAGGATCAATAATCCAGTAAATCACTAATATTCCAGTGATTTAATCTCAAGATTTCAAAGAAATTCGTAGCATCAAAATTTACTATTAGTAAAGTACCATTTCGGTGATTTAAGATTCCAGCCAATATTCTCAATCTTCAGTGAAAAATAATTACCATATGTAATTTCATATTTGAACCCTAATTTAGTGCTAAGATTTTAAACCTACCAAATTAGGAATTACATATTTTAACTTAAAAAAGGATAAGAGGATAAATTAATACTCAAAAGTAATGACAAAAATGTCAAATCATACAAAAATTGGACAAAAACATAACTTCAAAAAGTGGAGGGGATGAAAACCTGCGCTATAAGAGTTAATATGACCCTGGTTTAAATTATCTTTTTTTAAACTTAATTAATAAATGTGGTATTTCCTTTAATTTTTCGCTTACATTAAGATTAAAACATATTTAATTAATGTTCTGAGAAATCGGAGAGTTACAGTCATAACTTTTATTCTCCCTGGAGGCAACAACCGTTTTATGCGAATTTAATTTTGTTCAACCTTAGGTGAATATTATCCTCATCTTTATTGGTTAAAAAGGAGTGAGTTAATCTCATCCTCATCTTAACTAATGAAAATGAGAGTGCACAAAATTGAACTCTGCGTTTTACCCATCAATATTGCATCTACCGACTTGTTCACAAATTGCCTTCAACGTAATTGAGATTAGGTTAGTGGCTCTACCCTTAGGCCTCTTCTCATCTTCCTAACTATTAGGAAGTCACATGTTAATTGTCACACATTGTGTTAATTTTTATAAATGCCAGCCACATAGCGATTATCTTAAAAATTGACAAGTATAAACAACACGCATGAAAAACACACAATAATAATAAAAAAATAAATTTTAAGAACAAAACAAAGCCGTCACACAAAAGACAAAGTCGAAATATTGATCTCGTAATCAAGTGCAAGAGGTCTGATCATCTGAGCTAACCCTTGAATTGGTTTGTGCAACCGTAATTTGTCTTGCTTAATTAGTGGGATGTTACAAATTTAGATTATGAAATTCTGCCTTCTCATATGAAAGTATGCGTAAGAAATATCAATTATATGAAATAACCACAAAATATCTTTATGCATTTTTCATCAACAAAACTTATTAGTTGATGGAATTATTTTACCACAATTAATACATGAAAAAAGGGTAAAACTATTTTGCATTGGTAGATTTGTCCCTAACACCTATCCCATTTTTCTTTTTGGCATTCCTCCTAATTAAAGTGATGACCATGAAAAAGGGGAAACCTATTTCGTATTGGTAGGCTTGTCCAAATACCTGTCCCAACGCGTTACTTCCATTCAATGGGTTGTGTTGCTTGTATACATTTGCCGTTGTATTATATTATATTTGTATGGATATATATTTGCCCTAAAACAAAACCGATTTTTTTGGCATTTTAAAAACCTTAGTAAAAAAATAAAAAAAAACTAGGAAAATTTGAGTACCAAAAATGGAGGTAAATTAAACAATCCGATTCTGTAATTAATTTAGTAGGATTAGGGTGATCTAGCTTATAAAAAAGCAGAAATAAATTATTCTAACTAAATGGGTATTATCAAGTGATTACTATTGCAAGTAGTCACTTAAAATGAAACCTATCTTAAAAAGGAGAGAAATTAATTCACTTGTGGTGGTATGATGAGGAAATATTCCACGCACTATCTGCCGCATTACTGTGAAATCTTTGAAAGTACACAGTCTTCAAAATTTTTACTAATATTAGATCACTTTGACTTCTTATATATCCACAGAAAATAAGCCTAAAATAGAGAGAATCTGATTCTTGATGCTCAACAGAAGATGCTCTGCGCGCTCGTCAAAACGATATTATTTTGGTACACAAAACACTATCTGAAAATTATTCGGTCAAGGTCCAATTGTTCGGGCTGTGTTTTACGTACCAAAATGACGTCGTTTTGATGCACAACACATCTTGTTATGCGCAATACACAACAAAACCCCAAGTTCATAATAATAGGAAGATAGGAAATAAAGAATGTTCTCTATCCCTTTTAAGTAACAAAAGTCTCATTTGAGATTTTATCTTGGCTCCCAGAGAAATTAAAAGAACTTTTGTTCACAGAATCACAACATGATTTTCTGTGTCCTTCAACAAGATGACTGATCAGGCAAAGGCACGGGCTACTCCCGGATCTTGAACGCTGCTGGAGTAGAACATGGAAGAGCCCACAAAAGGAACCGATTTCCATTGCGAAGGGGTTTTAAATGGTTAAGCGTTGCCCCCCAAATAAACCGTGGTGAAAATCGACTCAGTGATCTGGACCTATTTGAACTGGGCTTTTTCAACAAGGCCTTCTTCTTGGGCCAAGCGAGTTGACTGGGTCCTTGGACAAAGCCTCCATAGAGGAGGACGCTTTGGTGCGTTAGAAGTGGAGCTGGGGGTTAGAGTGGCCCTAAGGCTTGGTTTGGAAATTATGGAAAGGAAAGTAAAAGAAGATAAAATATTTAAGGGGAAAAATGTGAAGAAAATTAACTATTTTTTCTTGTTTGACTTCAACAGAAAATAAGAAAATATAAGAGAAAAGATTTTCTTTTGTATGGTTTCAAAAAGAAAACAAAAAAGAAAAAAATGAAGTTAACTAAATGCATTTAGATTTTTTAAAATTTTTCTCTCTTTTTCTTTTGCCATTTCTAGATAATTCTATTTATTTTTCTCTTGTATTTTTTTCTTTTCCTTCTACATTAAAAACCAAACAAGTAGGAGGGAAAATTTTTTATTCTCCTTTCTTTTCTCTTCCTTTCCCTAACTTCCAAATAAAGTGTAAGATTCTTCGAGTCTCTCCCAACAGTAATTAGGTGTTCCATCAAAATCGTGTTGTCGACTAAGTGGGGGCCCGTAGTCTAAATAGGTGCCGCTGCTTCTCCTTCACCCTAACTTGTCAGCACTACCCTCTCCCGCCAAACGGAGCTGGAGACAGTGAGAATAATAAGGGATGTAGTTGAGGAGAGTTGATAGCAAACACTTGGCCTTTGGGATCTAGAATGTGGTGGTATACCTCAACAAGTCAGATTATAAATTCAACCCTAGAACATAGTTCAGATATGCAAATCACAAACAAGAAATCACTAAAAGTGAAGAAGACCATAGTTTGCCAATAAACGCATAAAAGGAGCATTGGTAATAAACCCCTTCTCACAAGGAATGAGGAAGGTTCTCACTTCAGCCGGACCAAACTCAAAGTTTCCCAATGCTTCCAGCTTGTCGCCAGAATACTTATCAGAGTCTGGAAGGTCCGTTATAAGAGAGAAATAACTAGGCCTACTCACAAGAAGATATTACCCAAAGGTCATCTTTTGGCTTACGAAGTAGAAGTGAAAGCCAAGTCAACGTTGCTCAATCATCCAAACCACACTATCATTATCCTAAATAAATTGATCATCAGTTGGGAAGTAGTAATACCGAGCTCTGAAAAGATTCGGCACAAGAATGGGTGCATGGGGGAACCAAATGGCTCCTTCAACAATCACCATGATCAGCACGTGGATCTAGTGCAGTTAAGGGTGGGGCTCCACACTTGGTGTTTCTAAAACAAGCTCCACATAAGCAAGTATGTCATATCGTTTCATGAAGAGCCTCACCAATTGTGGTGATCAAGGCTCAAAATTTTGTTGGTGTACATCTTGAGCACAGGGAAACCTACCAAAAAATGCACCAATATTTTTAGTCATGAAGCATCAATCAAATATCAGATCACTAAATGGCGACTAATTAACGATTGCGGACACTATCACCAAAATCCTAAGACGGGACATGGTCATCAAAGTAATATTTGATGGGACGTGTCACACCCCAGACTTTTAGGGTATGAAATAAGTAATGGAATAACTAAAACCAAAACTTAACATAAACATAACTCCAATAAACTGAGATAAATCCCTAATAACTGATAATCAACTATCAAATAACAAATAATTGATCCTAATTAATCTGAATATAAACTAATCAAAACAGGCCCACAATGCTCGAACAAATAAATAAATAAAGTCTGAAAACCTCTAATTGAACATCTAAATATAAATATTGTCAAAAATATAAATTCTATCTAACATGCTGAAACATCTTCATACACGAGATTTAAGTCATTGAGTCCACGTCATCACCTGTAAATTGTTAATTTACAGAAAAAACATAAATCGGAGCTCGAGTAGGAAGTAATATTGAAAACGTTAACATATTGAGTAAAGCATGCTCGCATCAACAATATAATATGCATAGCGACAACATAAACCATCGACTAAACATTCATAACACTATTATGCTCTCATGCGACTCATGCATAATTTTAACGGTCTTGCCCTACGGGCAACCCACATTGGGGACCCTATCATAGGTTCACGGGCTGCTTTGACCGTGGGGTCACCTCTTTACCCGGTTGTTTCACTGTCTTTTACCGGAGGAATCGCAAAGACTCCCATGTCGAGTTTATGGGCTTTCATACCGAGGGGCCGTTCCTTACCCGAAGTTCAATGTCCATGCATGTTCATATCTACCATTACCAATCAAAACTAGACTCAAACAATAACTCTATGTGTAACGAAAGGCAAGAAACAGCCCGAGTGTATACAAATCCAAATTCTGTTTTTCAATAGATTACTCGAGTGGATAAAACTATATAGTCAGGTTTACCCTTAAAAATTCTAAAATATTATAATTTATAAGTAGAGACATTGGGTCTAATGTCAATAGAAACTACACTCTTCAAGCTTTCAAACGATACGTAATAGGTTAAAAATAGAATTTGGACAATATATTCGTGTCGGTTTAAAGTTGGATACTTATTTTCAGACACCAAAACTGTTTCGTCAAATTCAATCGAAAAATTAATTTTTCTCGAGAAAAAATAAGATGCAAAACATATATATTTTTGAAACTCTATGTGTCTAGTTTTCAACAAAACAAACGGTGTGTAATTCCGATACCCGTACTAAAAGTTATGTTCGTTTTACCAAAGTGTGTCAGTGCAGCCTACACAGGCGCGAATCTACTGCAGCTCGATCATGGATTTTTGTAGAATTATGTACGTTGAATTAGGCTTTGAAATTTTAACCCAATATAGTAGACACATAACCCAACACTCAGTAAAATTTTTAGAAATTTTAGTGTTCGGTTGAGTGTTTCTGAAATGATTTTTGGGAAGAAAACTCTGAAATATTGTTTGATATAAGTGTTCCAAAAAATATTTAACTCTTGAGAGTTAAATTTTTTTGGCATTTTCGAGGTGCTCTCTTTCTCTCTCTTCTTTTATAGGGAGATGAAGTTGTTTAGGAAAAAAATAAAAATGTTTGGAAAAAAATTTCCCAAACAAGTTTCTAAAACATTTTCAGAAAATATTTTGGAAACTTCTAAACGAACACAGCTAATAGAGTTTTAGAACCACCCTAACGAAAATTTTCAAAATCAGATTATCGCAGTACTCTTTTTTTTCAGATTCTGTTCTTTACAAAATAACTTCGTTTCAGCCTTCGTTTCTATGACCTAACGGTCCAAATCCTCTCAAAATCTACACAAATATGTCCAACTCGATCACACATCAAAAACAACATATATATCTCATCGAATTAAACATAATCTACGCAATATCTCAATGTAAATCAATATGAAATCCTACCTTTAACGATAAAAACGCAGAAACTGTAAAGTAGTCGAAAGGCCTATGAATACTCCGTGTATAACGTTGTTCTCGGACTCTATGTGAAACTCTCGATATCCTCTACAACTCTCCAGTTGATCGCATTACACGAATCTTTCGTCTAGACACCCGTTCTCCTTTCTCAATCTTTTAGAGTTTATAGATCTTCTTAAGAAAAAAACTAGGTATTTTTAATATAAATTGATTTCAGGATTTTCTAATCCTTTTATACTCATAATTGGATTAATTACATTAACCTCCCTCGAACTATTACAACTCTCGCATCGAGTCCCAACGTTCCAATCCATTATGATTAAGTCACAATTAAATATTAAACTCAAAGCTACGTATTCTAAAAATAATTAAAAAAAATGTCGAATCTCGGGTTCTCACAGGACGAGTATCATGTATTGTTCACAAAGGAACATTGTCAATAAAACTAATTTTTTTATGCAGTAAAATTGAACAGATAAAACAAATATAGTGCGAGAATAGAAGATTTACATCAAAACGTTCTTGAAACGAATCAATAATGCTTATCGGATCACGTTGTAGGCTGAAGAAGAAAAGGAGAACTTCCAAAGTTTTGGAGAAGAAAGATAGAAGGGTCACCATTTCTATTTCCCCAGCAATGCATAAAGGAAAATCACGTAGCGCGCGGGAAACAAAGCGATGGATGATGGAGCCAATTAGTGCATGCCACATGGCATACTCTCACTGGAGGGAGTTAATTCTCCTAGACCGACCCATACGAACTGAGACGTCATCCCTTATGTCGTCCAATCTAGAAGTGACACAGGACGCGAATATTAGAAACAACAACTTTATCAATAAGACAAATCCAATTGGCGTTGGGAAAATAACAAAGATTAACTTATCTTGTCAGCCAAATATTAGCTGAAACGATGCTTGGTTGATGGGCTAATGTAATGGGCCAAAATGACAGGTTGCCTTGACAGCCATGTTGTAGGCCTTGGTGGGCCAAAATGGTAGGTGGTTTAGACGTACTAGATGCCAAAAAGTGTAGGCATGGCCCAAAAGCCAACCAGTAAGATGGGCCGATAGCTTTGCCTATTGCAAGACCAAAGATTTGACCCTACGTTCGGAAGATCAAGGACAAATCCAAGTTAATGGAAAGGAGACTCGTACGGGAGCTTTTGAATTATGGTAAGAATCTCGATATGGAAGGCCTACTTCTATGGAAGGAAATCTCGTTGGGGAGCCCAGAAGTAGGAAAATGATTCTAGAAGAATCCTCAATCATTTGGGAAAGGATCCTGGGATTATTTCATTACCAATTTAGGGACACACAATTGGCTATTTAAAGCAGAATATAGAACCTAAAAATATACGCAATCAATTACGAGTACAATCACCTTTGTGCTTTATCTTTCGTGTCCTAATTTAAGCATCGGAGTACTTTCCGGTTGGTATCAATTGGCCATGACTAATGAGTCGTTCCTTGCATAGATAACAGGTATTTTTCGAATATTGAGAGATATATCGGATCATATTGGCAGATTTTAGCAACCTCACAATTTCTGTTTTCCCTCTATTAAAGTTGCCCTAGCTAAGACATTCGAGCTTCAAATCAACACAATCATACATGTGCATCATACATACTCTAAGGCCCTCTATGTTACATGGATTTAGTTGGGGGTGTATATCTAGGGATCAAACACATCAATCTACGAATATGTTGTCTTACTTGCATATATGAATTTGTTAATGCCTTAGACAAGTTGTGGATTTAGAATAATATGTTGTCCATGCAGAGTAAACTACAATTTGAGCACAAAGTGAATGTACTTGTTGGCTTTGATTTCGTTGCAATTTGTATTATGACTTAATCCTTTGATGACGACCTACTTCCCGTCGACTGCTTTATGATGGAAATTCCCTATTTGTTAGGTGCTACTTGCTCGTCTATGGTATGACCCAACATGTAATTCTTGAGTAACGACCAATTATCTGATTAGCATTCACTCATAAATATATAAAAGCAGAGTTCTCAATGTTGTACTCCAACTATAAATGTCATCTACTACAAGTGTACCTGGTTGGCGTCACCTTCACATTTACCATTGGACGTTCCTTTCCAATTTTATTAGTTGAATCTAAGTCTTTTGGAAGTCAAGCTCCAATATGGAGTTCACAATTCTTGTTTTCTCTTAAGAAGTTCTAGCTAAAATAGCCCTTGCAAGATGAAAAAGGCAAGCAATATATACAAAATAACCATACATGTTAACCTTGGAGGGCCAAGTTAATCAAATTATAGTTCTTCTACAAGTCCTAGTTCAAATATGGAGGTTTGAACATTATCATACAAACCCGAGTATCAAGCTAACATGATGAGCCATCATGTGAGTTTCACCACTATAATAGACAAGCTTGATAAGCATTTTGCACACATCCTTCCATCATTAAACTTGACTCAAGACAGTGTCTATGTTGAGGAACTCGTGTGAAGCGCTACTAAAGAAGCATATGCCCCATTGGCTACCTTCATTAGCACATCATGGGTTCCCTGCTCAGCAACCACACCATGCGTCACAACTGCTATCATATCAGCCCCTTTTATCGTGCTAAGGCGATGAGCCACCACCACAGTAGTCCTCTCCACCATCGCTCTATCTAGTGCCTCCTGCACCACCCTCTCGGACTCTGCATCCAATGCACTTGTCGCTTCATCGAGCAATAGGATCTTTGGGTTTTTCACTATCGCCCTTGCAATAGCAATTCGCTGCTTCTGCCCACCAGATAATTGTACCCCTCTTTCACCAACATTGGTGTCATAACCCTTTGGCAATGCTGATATGAAATTGTGTGCATTCGCTGCTTTTGAGGATGCAATGATCTCTTCCTCAGTTATGTCTCCTTCCTTCCCATAAGCTATGTTTGTCCGAATTGTTTGGTTGAAAAGTATTGGTTCTTGACTTACTAATCCCATTTGTTGCCTTAGCCAGCTTAGCTTCAATTTTCGAATCTCCAAACTGTCCAAAAATATCTTTCCAGAATTGGGGTCGTAGAATCTCTGTATTAGGTTGATCACTGTTGACTTTCCACTTCCACTCTCACCAACAAGAGCAACAGCCTGCAATAAAAGTGTTTTAGCTTAGTAAACAACCAACCGCATGAGCAAAAAGGCAGCGAAAGTAGTGCCACAGAAGCACTTCAATTTTTTAACCCACTAGCACTTCATTTTTTCAACTCACTAGCACTCGACATTTGCAATGCATGGTCCCCCTTTGCGAGATAGAGGACTCGAGTTTTGAGACATGGTATTGGTCTTTCCATTTTGTGCAACATTTATAGAACGTGGCATACCACGTTCTGCATACCAAAATGGTCAGCGTTTTAGATAACGTAGGATGGCGGACAATGAAGCATTCAAGCCACACTAGACGTGCATAGAATATTGGTGCCAGACAGAAAGAAGTATTTTCTTCTTTAATTGAGGAACAAAACTTCATCTACTTTACGAAATAGATGAACCGTTTCTGCTTCCTGGAAGACCAAACATATGTATGACCATGAAATTCCAATGTTTTGTTGACGCAGACTGAAACGTACGAGAATATCCTACTAATATGCAACAATGACATTTTTAGACATACCCAAATTTGTCAAGACATTCCGATTATGTGGCGGTGACAAATTCGAATTGTTATAAAACATTTCAGAACCATTTAAAGAATATTTTCCGAACGTTCAGTTTTCCTAGCTACCCAAAATAAGAATGAAATGAAACTTGATCCTTGTTGTTGTTGACTTGTACATTTAATCATAATGAATACTCTATGGGGTTTGGTTGTTAGCATAACTACTGCAGAACGAAAAACTACAGGTTGATACCTTTCCAGAGGGAATGGCCAAGCATAAATCTTGTAAAACTTGAACATCAGGTCTTTTGGGGTACTTGAAGGAGACATGTTCGAACCTAATGTCGCCTTTTACATTTACCAGTTTTGTTCCTTCATTGTTACTTGAATCAATGTTGGGCTTGCCATCTAGAATTTCGAAGATAGAAGCAGCAGAGTCCTTGGCTTTGCTTGTGTTTGGGACCAAAGCAGATGATTGGGAAACCCCAATTCCTGACATTGTCAAAACAAAGAAAACCTGCAAAATAAATTATTACAACGGGAATAAACCTTATACTATTGGAAGTCAAAAATAGCTAAACAACATTAATGGTACCATACGTTGAAAACTTCTCCAAATGTTGCTTTCCCGTGTTGCAACAGAAGAGCTGCAATGTAGAAACAGAAGGCGTTGGTGCAGTAGAGTGCAAAAAAACTAAAACCAAAACCACCACCACTGACAAGTCCATTCCTAACTCCGTGTTTCATGGGGGCCTCACATTTTCTGAGATACACAACCATCACTTTTTTTTCAGCACAAAATGAGGCAACAGTTCTGATGCTTCTAATGGCATCATTTGCAACTTGACTTGCTTCTTCATACATCATCTGCAAACAATTGCAACGACATGAGTTGATAACTTGATAGCAAGCGATGAGGATTGGTCCCTTCAATCCACCTACGTTGTGAGTTTATAACTCGAGGAAAGAAAGGGAGAGGATAACTTCCTTCGTGTGGTTCCCAATATAAGAGGAAGGTGAAAAAAAATCCAAAAGGAACAAATGGAATGTTATTTTTTATCCTTAATTTAATTTCGTATTCTTCATGCTTTCCCTTCCTCTTACTCGTTATTAGATTTAATTTCCTTTTCTTTTCCTTGCTCTTGTCTCTTACAAGTAAGATGAGGGCAAATTTCTCACTTTCCTTTTCATTTGGAAAACCTAACAATTTAATCTATGTATTATTAGAGTAGCTATTTAACTGTCTTTTTTTATCTTCACTTTTGTTTCTACAAATTCCAAACACAACCCAAATCCCAGACAAGCATTTTACCACTAGATTAGAATTGGTGGTGGACAGACCTTTGCATCTGCTCCAAATCCTCTGAAGAATTTCATCTGGAAGCACCCTTGCAAACCAACCAAGGGCAGGACAACTAAAACTGAAAGTGTCAAAATCCAATTAGCTGTGAATGCTATCACAAGGCCTGTTGTAACTGTTGCTATGTTCTGGACAAATTGAGCCAAGGCATCACCAACCAGACACCGCAAAGTTGAAGCATCAATAGATAATCTTGTGCCAACCGCACCGCTGAAACCAAAGCCAAGTTTAACTTGGAAAGTGAAATGGAATAAGAGATGTTGAGCAATACAAAGGTTGTTGCATTTGACTTTGTGGGTTTGGTATCCCTTAATCAAAAGGTATAACATTTACTTTTGTATTTCAGATCTATACTTCATGAATGGATTTGAGAACTTTGATTGATTCAAAGTCCTTTCATAAAAATGCTACTCATGCATGAATATCAACATAAATCATCTACTTCAGAATGAAAAATCTACCTCTAATGTCAAATTTTCTACCATTGGATAGACTTAACCTGAGATTCAGTGATCAAATAGAAGTGGACTGAATTAAGAGCTTATTGGAAACAATAAGGTTGCATTTTGATTTGAGGATTGGAAGTGACTGGATTTCGCAAGTATACCTTCAATCCAATTTGGTATTTTAGATCTATAGTCCAAGAATTAACTTGAAGCTCAAGATTGATGGATTTGATTTAACTTGGTGCCTCTAGTTATTTCAAATCTCCATTAATGATCTTCTTTGTGAATTTTAACAAAAAAAAAATCATCTTTTGGATGTATATCCAATCATCTACATCCCCCATTTAACCTTCCTACAGTTTAATAAAATTTAACATCGAATCCACCTATCCAAAAAAGACTTAATTTACGCACCTTGAATTTTCGGGGTCGTCAAACCAACTTATTTCTTGATGCACAACCTTCCCAAATGCCAGGGAGCGAATTCGTTGTATCAATTTGCCGCCTGCAACTCCAAAGAAATAATTCTTCCCTGATATAACAAAAAAAGTGACTATACCCAGTCCCAAATACGTAAATGCCCAAGACCTCGAGTCTTTTTCTAGCTCACTCCGAGGCTCATAAAATATTTTAATGGCAGTTGAGAGCAGGAGTCCAAATACTGGGAAGATTGCACCATTTATTCCAGCAGCAATGGATCCAAGCACCAAAACTGGCAATTCAGGTTTGCTTAGGTAAGCTAGCCTTCTAAAGGATATTTTATGAGGTTTTTTCTCATCCAGCTTACTTTCTTCAGTAGCCTCCCCTTCATCCATTTCTTGTTGGATCCCTGATGAAGCTCTCCTCATGGACCTCCTCGTAGATAATATCTGGCTTTCAAACCTGCCCATGGTGATGTGTCCATCCAGACTTTGATTTTGATTAATTGTGGCCATAAGTATACCTTCAGCTTTCCTAGACCCTTGTTGTAAGTGAATTAGATGGGAGTAAAACCCATCTGAATCCTTGATCAACTCAGCATGAGTTCCTAGCATTAGATTTTCAACAATTTCGAGTTGGTGAAATAGTGGTGACTAAAATTCGAATAAAGAATGAAATTGTTTCTGATTTCTTGGTTTTTTATTTCCGTGTCTTCAAAACCCAACCAATGAGAAGTTCGAAAACATGCCATTTTAATTTTGTGCAAAGATAGTTTTCAAAATGCAGAAACATTTTTGGTTCTTTCTAAAAAATGGGTTGTCTTCATAAAATTTACACAATAAATTTTCTGAGAACAGTTGACTATAATTGTTCTACTTGTACTCGCAAAAATAAAATCTGCAATAACAAACAGAAAATAGAAAATAAAAGTCAAACATCTCAAAGTGGCTGACATGGTTTTACCTTGCTCCACAATTTTCCCTGCATCAATAACAGCTATAACGTCAGCATTTCTGATAGTTGTCAAACGATGTGCAACCACCACAGTTGTTCTACTTTTTGTAATATTTGTTAGTGCATCTTGTATAATGTGTTCTGACTCGGCATCCAGTGCGCTTGTTGCTTCATCAAGAAGAAGGATTCTAGGATTCTTCATAATGGCCCTTGCAATTGCTATTCTTTGCTTTTGTCCCCCAGATAACTGTGTACCATGCTCTCCTACCATAGTGTGAAGACCCTGAGTGCATGTGTAATTGAGCGGTCCAGGAAAGCTTGTCGATGCATAGGTTAATATGAATTCGTTTAGCTTGTGTAGCCAGTCAATTTGAATAGCTTTTGGTTTGACCGAGAATGGAGCCAAAGATATACAATTATCTGAAACCTTGCTACCCTAGTTGCATGATCTAAATAAACAAAATATAAAGTACACTTGAACCTTCTCTTCCCCCACTAGAAACTAATGCTCTCTTTGATTATAATTTTCAGAATCAGTTTCCAATATCACATTTCAGAAACTTGCGTGGTTGACAGTTATTCAACACTTGTTTTTTGGAATTTTTTTAAAATTGATCCTAGTTTTTTGCAAAAGACTAGGAAGATGTTTTCAAAAAAATCAAACATATTATTTCCACTAAAAATTTCATACTGTCTAAGAACGAAAAGTTCTATTTTCAAAAGTAGTTTCTTTAAAAAATCCAACAAAATTGATTCAGTAAATTCCACAAAATAGGCCCAATTTTGGCATCAAAGAGAAGCAATTGATCGTGACATACCAGTTACCTAGAACCTCAGATTCATAATTCACGTATAATGTCATGCACACTAGAAGCTTCATTTCATGTATCTAAAAACCAACTTTTGGTATCAAATGGAGACAAAAGACACAAAAAAGAGATATGTTGGTTTGGCTATGTACGACTTTTAAGCTTCTTTTCAATTAACCAAAGTACGGAAGATAGTAGATTGCAATAAGGAAAACTAGTTCACCTTTGGCAGCTTGTTGATGAATGTTGCAGTGTTAGCAAGCTCAATTGCTGACCTAATCTCCTCATCTGTAGCATTTTCCGTGCCATAAGTTATATTATCCCTTATAGAAGTTGCAAACAAAATAGGCTCTTGACTAACTAGTCCAATCTTCTCCCTTATCCATCTAAGCTGAAACTTCTTCACATTAATACCGTCTATAAGTACTTCACCAGCATCAGCATCGTAAAACCTCTCCAATAGACTGATCACAGTTGACTTTCCACTACCACTTTGACCAACTAAAGCTGCAGTTCTACCACTTGGAACCTTTAGAGAGAATCCAGAAAATATTTCAACATCTGGCCTAGCTGGGTATCTAAAGTACACATCTTTCAGTTCAATTTCACCCTTCATGTCCTCTAATACAATTCCACTAGTGTCATAGGCATCAATTTGTGGTCTACGGTTGATTGTCTCTAATATCTTGTACGATGCAGCTTGGCCTACAGCAGCAGAACTTTCTTCGGCGCCTTTCCTCTTCTTCTGAGGATCGGCTGCGCGAGTGGCCTTCGGTGCGGATCCTCCCACAGCAAGTTTGAGCGTAACCTCTTCCGGTGCCTTCCTCGGCATGGTGTTCTTCTCTGCAAGAACGTCGGCAAGATCTTGATCAGTGAACTCTACCGAAGAACAACTGAAACCGGACGAAGTCGCGGAAGAGCAGGTACCTGAGGATATGGGGATAACTTCGATCGGGCTTGGTGAGTCTCGCGGTTCTCTGATAACCCCGAGAGGAACGGTGTCTTCGGCCCGGTTCTCTTCTGGGGCTTCGGAGCTCTCACTGCTGCTAGAGTCTCCTCGGCACTTCAGCTTGGATCGGTAGACTTCCACGTAACCGAGCAAGGCAGAGCAGTCTCTGTGCCTTCTCCGGATAGCGAATGCTCGGCTGATCCTGTCCCAGTTAGCCTTGCTCCGAAGACTGTCAACGACGGCTTTCCCTGCAAAAGAAAAGCAAAACTCAAACAAATTAGAGACCGAACAGATAAAAAGCGAAAGGCGAGCAGATTAATAGACCGAAGAAAAACTTACCGGCAAACCCAGGGACGCGCGGGATGGGGTAATAACGAAGTTCGCCTAACTCGAATTCAAATTCTCCCCGGACCACGACAAAGTCGCTGGCATATTTGTCGGAGTCCGGAAGGCCTCTGATCAACCTCCTCTGTCCGGTCCGGCAGCTGAGGTATTTTCTTCTCGCCACCTTGTTCTGGCTTACTAAGTAGAGGCCGAACAGGTCTTCAACCTCAAACTCGAGGTGGTATCTTTCCTTCAGTTCTATGACCCCTACTACTATACGGAAAAAATTGATGGTCACCTGGGAAGGGGTCAGTTGAAGGGTATTCAGCACCCGCCGAAGAAAGGGGTGGAATGGGAAGCGTACGCCACCCTCGATGATAGCCATCAAGGGCAGCACAACCTGAAAATCGTTCGTCACTTCGTTCTCCCCCGGCCGAACGAGCTCTACTGATACGTTGTCCGGAATGCCGTAAGTGGCTCGGAAGTCCGCGAGGCTCTCTGGATCCTCGAAGAATCGGGAGTAACGGTTCCTCCCCGAATGAGTGGCCGAAGTCTTCGGCATCACCTCTGGGATTCCTGCCGAGCCGCTGGTTCCGGCTCGTTCGGCGCTAGAGGTCGACAGCTCCGCTGAGTCTGCTTCTGGTCCGGACATCCTATAAAGACGTGCACGGGTGTTAAACATAGAAAGGTGAGGTCCGGCCAGACTCAGCTGAAGCCTAAACTAATGGGACCGAGGATTCGCAGCCCCTCAGGATGCCCTCGGCCAAAACATTCGTCGCTCGGCCAGAACATCCGTCGCTCGGCCAAGACGTTTTCCGTCCGGCCGGCTCCTGGGGTACGGACTGTGTACCCAGGTGAACGGGGATGCAGTGGCCACTCCTAATCTAGACCTATGTAGAAATGAAATCTATTGCAACAAGCATGATTATGGATAGCTTACCCGGATGAATGCAGTGGTTGTTTGATGGATTTTCGAAGTTCTTCAAAGCTCTGGGCAATCGCGCAAGGAGACGAGAGGCAAGAGCGTCTGAGTTCCAGAAAGGTTCTCAAGTCTCCCAGAACTCTCTATTTATAAGAGGGCTCGTAGGCGGGAAACGGCTGGCGCGAGAAACGAGGCGCCCCCGCGTGTGGATTTGAAACGCTTCGCCTCCTGCCGTCAGATGGGTGCCACGTGTCGTCATCATAGGTTCTGACGTTTCGCGTGCGCCGCCCTTCAGCGCCCCTTCGGCTCTACCGTTTGATGAAACCACGTGTCGCGATCTCAGATCATGACACTTCGCATCCGCCGTTCTGCAGCGCCCCTTCGGCTCTACCGTTTGATGAAACCACGTGTCGCGATCTCAGATCATGACACTTCGCATCCGCCGTTCTGCAGTGTCCTTTCGGCTCTACCGTTTGATGAAACCACGTGTCGCGATCTCAGATCCTGACACTTCGCATCCACCGTTCTGCAGTATCCTTTCGGCTCTGCCGTTGGATCGAACGCCACGTGTTGTAATTTCCGCCACTGACGATTCACGTCTGTTCGGTTCCGAGCAGAATGCCCCAGGGCATCAATAACAGACACAATTTCTTCACGGCCTGCGAGAAAAATCTGCCTTCATGCCAGGGCTCGGCCACATGATCAATTCCCCCGTACCAAGCTGTGTACGACCGAATTGAGGGGCTATTGTAGTAGGCCGGAATAATCATTAGTGGGCCCCCGGCCCGTGATCAGCTGATCCATATTCAGGGGGTCCATGAAGCCCGAACTCGCCTGGGTTGGGCCGAACACCCTATCGGCCGGAGCCTTCGCTCGGCCGTTCCGAACAGGTTTGGGTCTCGGCCCTGCCGAACAATGGGATGGCAATCCGCACCGATCCCCGGCCGGAATCCCCTTTAGCGGCTTCTTGGCCAGATCATCTCAAGGACATATGGTAATTCGGTTTCCAAAGCACGAACACACGTTCTCCGCTTTCTAAGGGACGTGCGGACACGCTATTCCAACCCGCTCGGGCGTGGGACACGTGGCAGATCACGCCCTTCCAATCCGCATGGGAGTGGGACACGTGCCAACGTTCCCATACTCTTCGGACCACGTCCTGCATGGTGGGCCGGACGTTCCGGAAACAGTTGGACTCCTACTCTATAAATACCCCGGCGGCGCTCCAATCCAAGGTACATGCATACTCGCGCTTAGAGCTTACTTTCAAGTTATTTCTTCTCTTCCTAAAGAGCTAACTTGATCGTCGGAGTGCCCACCGGAGATCCAACTCCCCCCCGGTGTGCACTAACTTAGTGTTGAGTGTGTCCATGAAGCCCGAAGAGTTTCCTCGGCTGCTGCATCCACCATTCCGTGGATGACATCGATCACCCGGACTTCCCCACTGTTCTCCTTCTCTGGTTCTGCCTGTGGCCCGGCTTGTGTTTTCTCCTCGTTGATGAACTCCTTGAGGAGTCCCTGCGACACCAATCGTTCCAGGAAATCCTTCCAGGCTCGGCAGCGTGTGGTCAAGTGACCCTTCTCCCTGTGGTACGAACAACGGTATGGAGAGTCCGGCGTCTTTCGCTGCTCTCCCATTGGCCGCCTCGGCCACTCAAAGTACGGCTCATTCTGTATCTTCTTGAGGATCTCGTACGTCGGGATCTTGAATACCGTCTTCACCGCGGCAAACTCGAACGACCGAGGTCCCTTATTCTTCCCAGAGGACACCACGTTCACACTCCGGCGCGAGCCGTGTGGTGTATGCTTGTTCCCTTCCCCCTGGCGGGGATGGTTTTGTTCGGCCTGACGCCGCTCGCTGCGTGCCTCTTCCAACCGGCAGTGGTTGTCAATCCGGGCCATGAGGTCATCCATGTCGGTAGGATTGGATAACATGAGGTCCTCAAACAACCTGCTTCGGTGATCCAGTCCGAGCTTGAATGAAGTCACAGCAATAGCAGGGTCGCAGCCCTGAATCTCATTGAAGAGCTCCCAGTACCTAGCAGCGTACTGCCTGAGAGACTCATTCGCCGACTTCCGAAGGGCAAGGAGGGAATCGACCCCTTTCTTCTGCCTGCTGCTGGTGACGAACCGAGCCAGGAAGGCGAGGGATAGGTCCTTGAAAGATGGGATGGAACCCTTCGGCAGTTTGTCGAACCAGAGGAGCCCCAGTTCCCCCAAGCTGGAAGGGAAGAGCTTGCACATCAGAGCGTCGTCGGTGCTGTAGAGAGACATCATCTGCCGAAAGTGCACCAGGTGCAGGTAGGCATCTGTCTTGGGGTCATACTTACTGAATTTCGGGGGGTTGAAGCCACGTGGTGGACGCACCCCCTCTATCTCCCTGGTGAAGGGAGAAGAGATAAGCTGGTCATGGATGATGTCGCACTGTGAACGTGCTGGCCGAACCTCCTGTTCGGCTCTCCCTCCCCTTCTAGCCACGAGTTGTGGTCTCAGGTCTCGTCCACCGTGATACCGAGGAGAACGTCCTCGGCGGTTTTGACGTCTTGATGGGGATTGATCCCTTCGACCGCCATACCTTCGATCCATTTGAGTCTCATGGGTCGGGGGTGACGTCCGAAGGTGTTGTCGGTGGAGAGTGCGACTGAGTGCTGCTCACTGGTTGAGCTCCCAGCCTTTGGTGAACCGAGACCCTCCGAGTTCCCCGTTCGGCTTCCGAACGGCTTCCAGATGGTGCGGTCCTGGTTCGTCCCCGGCCCCGCGTCTCGTTGATCGCGTCGACCTCGGTTTCGACTCCCAGTCGTTCGAGGGCCGGACGCTTGTTCCTTTCTCTTTGCTCCGGAGAGCGTGTCCTGCGGCGCCTTCGTCGCCGAGCCTGTGACGTCTCGCCATTCTGGTCAGGTTTGATGGCAACTTTGAGTTGCGCAATTTCCTCCCTGACCAGTTGAAGTAGCTGATCACGTTCTGCCAGTCGAGCCTCCAAGCGCTCGACATATGCCCTGTCCCTCAGGTCAGCAGGAGGAGGGGGTGGAATGGCTGGTAGGACTAAAGGTTCAGTTCCGGTGACCACCATTGTTGATTCAGGTAAAGTTTTAAGGTGAGGATTTTGAGAATGAGAAGTCAGAAGGATCTCCCACTGTGGTCGCCAAATTGTGGAGTCTGGAATCCACTCTTGACTTCTCGGGTTGTAGAATCGGATCTTCGATCTGCAAAACACTCAACACTAAGTTAGTGCACACCGGGGGGGAGTTGGATCTCCGGTGGGCACTCCGACGATCAAGTTAGCTCTTTAGGAAGAGAAGAAATAACTTGAAAGTAAGCTCTAAGCGCGAGTATGCATGTACCTTGGATTGGAGCGCCGCCGGGGTATTTATAGAGTAGGAGTCCAACTGTTTCCGGAACGTCCGGCCCACCATGCAGGACGTGGTCCGAAGAGTATGGGAACGTTGGCACGTGTCCCACTCCCATGCGGATTGGAAGGGCGTGATCTGCCACGTGTCCCACGCCCGAGCGGGTTGGAATAGCGTGTCCGCACGTCCCTTAGAAAGCGGAGAACGTGTGTTCGTGCTTTGGAAACCGAATTACCATATGTCCTTGAGATGATCTGGCCAAGAAGCCGCTAAAGGGGATTCCGGCCGGGGATCGGTGCGGATTGCCATCCCATTGTTCGGCAGGGCCGAGACCCAAACCTGTTCGGAACGGCCGAGCGAAGGCTCCGGCCGATAGGGTGTTCGGCCCAACCCAGGCGAGTTCGGGCTTCATGGACCCCCTGAATATGGATCAGCTGATCACGGGCCGGGTTGTGGAGTCTGGAATCCACTCTTGACTTCTCGGGTTGTAGAATCGGATCTTCGATCTGCAAAACACTCAACACTAAGTTAGTGCACACCGGGGGGGAGTTGGATCTCCGGTGGGCACTCCGACGATCAAGTTAGCTCTTTAGGAAGAGAAGAAATAACTTGAAAGTAAGCTCTAAGCGCGAGTATGCATGTACCTTGGATTGGAGCGCCGCCGGGGTATTTATAGAGTAGGAGTCCAACTGTTTCCGGAACGTCCGGCCCACCATGCAGGACGTGGTCCGAAGAGTATGGGAACGTTGGCACGTGTCCCACTCCCATGCGGATTGGAAGGGCGTGATCTGCCACGTGTCCCACGCCCGAGCGGGTTGGAATAGCGTGTCCGCACGTCCCTTAGAAAGCGGAGAACGTGTGTTCGTGCTTTGGAAACCGAATTACCATATGTCCTTGAGATGATCTGGCCAAGAAGCCGCTAAAGGGGATTCCGGCCGGGGATCGGTGCGGATTGCCATCCCATTGTTCGGCAGGGCCGAGACCCAAACCTGTTCGGAACGGCCGAGCGAAGGCTCCGGCCGATAGGGTGTTCGGCCCAACCCAGGCGAGTTCGGGCTTCATGGACCCCCTGAATATGGATCAGCTGATCACGGGCCGGGGGCCCACTAATGATTATTCCGGCCTACTACAATAGCCCCTCAATTCGGTCGTACACAGCTTGGTACGGGGGAATTGATCATGTGGCCGAGCCCTGGCATGAAGGCAGATTTTTCTCGCAGGCCGTGAAGAAATTGTGTCTGTTATTGATGCCCTGGGGCATTCTGCTCGGAACCGAACAGACGTGAATCGTCAGTGGCGGAAATTACAACACGTGGCGTTCGATCCAACGGCAGAGCCGAAAGGATACTGCAGAACGGTGGATGCGAAGTGTCAGGATCTGAGATCGCGACACGTGGTTTCATCAAACGGTAGAGCCGAAAGGACACTGCAGAACGGCGGATGCGAAGTGTCATGATCTGAGATCGCGACACGTGGTTTCATCAAACGGTAGAGCCGAAGGGGCGCTGCAGAACGGCGGATGCGAAGTGTCATGATCTGAGATCGCGACACGTGGTTTCATCAAACGGTAGAGCCGAAGGGGCGCTGAAGGGCGGCGCACGCGAAACGTCAGAACCTATGATGACGACACGTGGCACCCATCTGACGGCAGGAGGCGAAGCGTTTCAAATCCACACGCGGGGGCGCCTCGTTTCTCGCGCCAGCCGTTTCCCGCCTACGAGCCCTCTTATAAATAGAGAGTTCTGGGAGACTTGAGAACCTTTCTGGAACTCAGACGCTCTTGCCTTTCGTCTCCTTGCGCGATTGCCCAGAGCTTTGAAGAACTTCGAAAATCCATCAAACAACCACTGCATTCATCCGGGTAAGCTATCCATAATCATGCTTGTTGCAATAGATTTCATTTCTACATAGGTCTAGATTAGGAGTGGCCACTGCATCCCCGTTCACCTGGGTACACAGTCCGTACCCCAGGAGCCGGCCGGACGGAAAACGTCTTGGCCGAGCGACGGATGTTCTGGCCGAGCGACGAATGTTTTGGCCGAGGGCATCCTGAGGGGCTGCGAATCCTCGGTCCCATTAGTTTAGGCTTCAGCTGAGTCTGGCCGGACCTCACCTTTCTATGTTTAACACCCGTGCACGTCTTTATAGGATGTCCGGACCAGAAGCAGACTCAGCGGAGCTGTCGACCTCTAGCGCCGAACGAGCCGGAACCAGCGGCTCGGCAGGAATCCCAGAGGTGATGCCGAAGACTTCGGCCACTCATTCGGGGAGGAACCGTTACTCCCGATTCTTCGAGGATCCAGAGAGCCTCGCGGACTTCCGAGCCACTTACGGCATTCCGGACAACGTATCAGTAGAGCTCGTTCGGCCGGGGGAGAACGAAGTGACGAACGATTTTCAGGTTGTGCTGCCCTTGATGGCTATCATCGAGGGTGGCGTACGCTTCCCATTCCACCCCTTTCTTCGGCGGGTGCTGAATACCCTTCAACTGACCCCTTCCCAGGTGACCATCAATTTTTTCCGTATAGTAGTAGGGGTCATAGAACTGAAGGAAAGATACCACCTCGAGTTTGAGGTTGAAGACCTGTTCGGCCTCTACTTAGTAAGCCAGAACAAGGTGGCGAGAAGAAAATACCTCAGCTGCCGGACCGGACAGAGGAGGTTGATCAGAGGCCTTCCGGACTCCGACAAATATGCCAGCGACTTTGTCGTGGTCCGGGGAGAATTTGAATTCGAGTTAGGCGAACTTCGTTATTACCCCATCCCGCGCGTCCCTGGGTTTGCCGGTAAGTTTTTCTTCGGTCTATTAATCTGCTCGCCTTTCGCTTTTTATCTGTTCGGTCTCTAATTTGTTTGAGTTTTGCTTTTCTTTTGCAGGGAAAGCCGTCGTTGACAGTCTTCGGAGCAAGGCTAACTGGGACAGGATCAGCCGAGCATTCGCTATCCGGAGAAGGCACAGAGACTGCTCTGCCTTGCTCGGTTACGTGGAAGTCTACCGATCCAAGCTGAAGTGCCGAGGAGACTCTAGCAGCAGTGAGAGCTCCGAAGCCCCAGAAGAGAACCGGGCCGAAGACACCGTTCCTCTCGGGGTTATCAGAGAACCGCGAGACTCACCAAGCCCGATCGAAGTTATCCCCATATCCTCAGGTACCTGCTCTTCCGCGACTTCGTCCGGTTTCAGTTGTTCTTCGGTAGAGTTCACTGATCAAGATCTTGCCGACGTTCTTGCAGAGAAGAACACCATGCCGAGGAAGGCACCGGAAGAGGTTACGCTCAAACTTGCTGTGGGAGGATCCGCACCGAAGGCCACTCGCGCAGCCGATCCTCAGAAGAAGAGGAAAGGCGCCGAAGAAAGTTCTGCTGCGGCCAAGAAGCCAAGGGAGAGGATGGAGGACTCCCGACAAAAAGGGGTGGCCCACCAGACGGGTGATGCGGTGGCCCCGCCGCAGACGAGCCGATCCCCGGCAGGGACCGAGATGATGGGCCCTTCCTTGCCCCCAGTCTTCGTCCCAAAGCTGATGTTCGATGGCAGGCCGTTGAACATTGCTGACACTGTCAATGCCGACCCCTTCATGGCGTTGACGCTGGCCGGGGGAATGACGCTCCCGAAGGATGCTGCGGCCCTGCCGAGAAACCTGGACGCGGCCTTCCTGGAAATGGCTCGGCTGATGGTCAGGGTAAGTGTTCTTCTTCTCCATTCGTCTCTTCCTTGTTTATTTTCTAAGTTTTTCGTAAAACCGTACTTACTCTTCTTCGGTTGTTGTGCAGACGACCCAGCACTTGATCCCGATATCTGACGGGCTGATGCGGAAGGCCGCTCAGTACCGAAGCCTGAGGACCCTGCACGAGCAGGAGGTCGTGGCCAAGAACCGCGCCCTAGAAGAGCGGGATGCCGCCCGCACGGCCCTGTCAGCGGCCGAGGAGAGGGAGAAAACTGTGGCCGCAGACCTTGAAGCCACAAGGGCGGAGATGGCGAGGAGGGTCGACGAGGCCGACTCCAAGGGCTACAATGACGGGTATGCCGAGGCGCAGGGCAAATTCCTGCAGCAAATGGAAGGCATCAATGCCCAGCTGGCCGAGCTACTGCAGGGCGCCTTCCGCAGCGGCTACCTCCAAGCACTGCAAGCTGCCGAAGTGCCGGATGGATCCTCCCTGTACAGGGATGTCCCTTCGTATGGAGAGTCGTCTGCTGCTGCCGAGGCGGCTACTGACCCTGCTGCCGACGTGCTGCCCCCGGCCGAAGAGACTCCCCTCCCGGATACGGAACGAGCACCCGACTCTTCCGTTGCCGAAGATGGCGGCCAGGCTTCATAAGTAGGAACTAGTAGTAGGGCCTGCGTGCCATATTTCGTCTTTCTTTCGTTTCAATTGCCGTAGACTTTGTTATGTAATGAACTCATCCTTCTGAATGAATATGAAGAATCATCACTGTTAACCGAACTGTTGTCAACTGTCTTTTATTTTTCTGATCACCGAAACACTTCAGTTTATTTTTCCTTTTTCAGTGCGAGTTGCATGGTTAATGCCGAACCGTTATGTAACGAATTACAGAGTGGCACAATGCCGGACATTTGGAGAAATTTCATAAATTTCACTAAGTAAAGAATAAACCGAACCGTTCAGTAACGGATAACACAGAAGCTCGTCGCCGAACGTTTGGAGAAATTTCATAAATTTGACCAAGTAAAGAATAAACCGAACCGTTCAGTAACGGATAACACAGAAGCACGTCGCCGAACGTTTGGAGAAATTTCATAAATTTCACCAAGTAAAGAATAAACCGAACCGTCCAGTAACGGATAACACAGAAGCACGTCGCCGAACGTTTGGAGAAATTTCATAAATTTCACCAAGTAAAGAATAAACCGAACCGTCCAGTAACGGATAACACAGAGGCACGTCGCCGAACGTTTGGAGAAATTTCATAAATTTCACTAAGTAAAGAATAAACCGAACCGTCCAGTAACGGATAACACAGAGGCACGTCGCCGAACGTTTGGAGAAATTTCATAAATTTCACTAAGTAAAGAATAGACCGAACCTGAGGAGTTACGAACTGCTAACAAATCTCGATTACAAAAATAAACCAAAAATGAATAAACTGAAGAGAGTGAGGCCGTAGACCACGCACTTCTCGGGACAAGACAAACAGATAGAGAACTTAATGAAAGTACTTCCTTAAGTTGCGAGCATTCCAAGGTCGGGGAATAGGCGTCCCATCCATGTCTTCTAGTCTGTAGGAGCCGACCCCAATGACCTTGATCACTCGGTAGGGACCTTCCCAATTAGGACCGAGCTTATTTGTACGTTTCGCGCCGACGACCTTTCTCAAAACAAGATCATCCGGTTTGAAAGATCTGGGCCGAATTCTGGCGTTATAACCCTGAGATATCGTTTGCTGATAAGCGGCGATTCGGATCCGAGCAGCTTCCCTCTGTTCTTCGGCCAGGTCTAAGGCCGTTGATAAAGCCTTATCGTTGGTGTCCGGATGAAATCCTTCTGTTCGCATCGTCGGGAGGCCAGCTTCCAAAGGTATAACAGCTTCTGTGCCAAAGGCCAAGGAGAACGGTGTTCGGCCAGTGGAGCGGCGAGGCGTTGTCCGGTATGCCCATAGAACGCTATAAAGCTCTTCGGCCCACTTACCCTTCGCTGCCATCAGTCGTTTTTTGATCCCGTTTAAGATGATTTTGTTGGAAGCTTCGGCCTGTCCGTTACACTGTGGGTATGACGGTGTGGAATTGAAGAAGCGGATCCTGTGCTCGGCGCAGAAGTTGGTAAACAGGTCCCCAACGAACTGCGTGCCGTTGTCTGATATGAAAGCATAGGGGATACCAAACCTTGATATGATATTTCGCCATACGAACCTCTTCACATCTCTGTCTTCAATGTTGACCAATGGTTCGGCCTCGATCCATTTGGTGAAGTAGTCCGTAGCGGTGATCAAGAATTTAAAGCCTCCTGGGGCCACAGGGAATTTTCCAACTATATCCAGCCCCCATTGTGCGAACGGCCATGGACTAGATAGCGGATTGAGTTCTTCGGCCGGCTGATGTATGAGCGTAGAGAACCTCTGACATTGGTCGCAGCTTTTTACCATCTCGTCGGCCTCTTTTTTCATGTTAGGCCACCAATAGCCTTGAGTCAGGGCACGATGCACGAGCGATCGTCCTCCAGAGTGATATCCGCAGCTGCCCGAATGTAATTCCTGAAGAATAGCCCCAGTCTGTTTGGGGTGCACACAAAGCAGATAAGGTGCCGAGAAGGCTCTCCGGTAGAGTTTGTTACCTGGTCCTAGCCAAAACTGGGCAGCTTTGTGAGTGATCTTGTGTGCTTCCCTTCGGTCTTCGGGTAACGCCTCGTCTTGAAGGTACGCTACAATAGGGTCCATCCAACTGGGTTCCTGTGAGATGCAATAAACTGGCTCGGTCGCAGATTTTTCGATGCTCGGCTGTGGGAGGATATCGATAGATACGGTCCTCTGCCCCCCAGCGTCCGTAGCCGACGCGAGACCGGCTAAAGCGTCGGCATGGGCGTTGTGTTCTCTAGAAATCTGCTCCAATGAAAAAGTGCGGAACTGTTTGCTGGCAAGTTGTAAAGCGGTAAGGTAGCGGGACATTCGGTCGTCGCGAGCTCCATACTCGCCGGAAAGTTGGTGAACCACCAACTGAGAGTCGCTGTAAGCTTTAATGTTCTCCGAACCGAGGCCTGCTGCGAAACGAAGACCGGCAAGTACGGCCTCGTATTCGGCCTCATTGTTCGAGGCGAGGAAGTCGAGCCGGATTGCCAATTCATGGACAATTCCCTCTGGTGAAATCAGAACGACCCCGGCCCCGGAACCATGATTGTTGGATGCTCCATCCACAAACATCCTCCAAGAATCGCCATGAAATAGTTGCCATTGAACTGATCCTGCCGACTCTTTGTTCGGCTGTGTGGGCTCTGAATCCGGCGCGAACTCGGCGATGAAATCCGCCAGAACCTGCCCCTTGATCGCCGTCCTCGGCTGGTAATGTATGTCAAAATTGGCCAATTCCACGGCCCACTTCGAGATTCGGTTAGACAGATCAGCCTTACGGAACAGGCTTTTTAGAGGTTGTGAAGTCAAAACCGTGATGGGGTGCGCTTGAAAATACGGCGCAAGCTTTCTGGAAGCGGAGACCAGTGCTAGCGCTAGTTTCTCCAAGGGCAGATACCTGGTCTCGGCACTTACCAGTGTTTTGCTGGTATAGTAGATAGGTAGGTGAGCTCGGTCATCCTGCCGAACAAGAACAGAACTGACCGCGTGTGGAGACACGGCCAGATAGATGAACAGTGGTTCCTTGTCCTTCGGCGTTGAGAGTAGCGGCGCCGAAGACAAGTAGGCCTTCAAATCCAGGAGCGCCTGATCACATTCTGGGGTCCATTCAAAGCTCCTTCGGCTGCATTTTTTTAGAAGCGCGAAAAATGGACGACACTTGTCCGAAGATCGGCTGATAAACCTGTTCAAAGCGGCCGCCATCCCTGTTAACTTTTGAACCCCTTTAATACTGCATGGTGCTGCCAAATTGTTGATTGCAGTGATTTGATTCGGGTCGGCCTCGATGCCCCTTCTGGTGACAAGGTACCCCAGAAATTTCCCAGAACCGACACCGAAGGCACATTTGTCGGCGTTGAGACGGAGCTTGTGCGCTTTCAGAATGTCGAACACCTCCTGTAGGTGTTTGAGGTGCTCGGCCTCAAATTTGCTCTTGACCACCATATCGTCGATGTAGGCTTCCATCGTGTCTCCAATCTGTTTGCCGAACATCTTCGTCACCATCCGCTGGTATGTAGCCCCTGCGTTCTTCAAGCCGAAGGGCATAACTTTATAGCAAAACAACCCGTGGGGACTGATGAAGGCTGTCTTCTCCATGTCCGGTCCGTGCATAGCAATCTGATGGTACCCCCGGTATGCATCCATAAAACTGAACCGAGCGTGCCCAGATGTAGCGTCGACGAGTCGGTCGATCCTCGGTACCGGGAAGCAGTCCTTGGGGCATGCGTCGTTCAAATTTGTATAGTCAACGCAGACGCGCCACTTGCCATTTTTCTTCTTTACAACGACGGTGTTTGCCAGCCAGGTAGGGTACTGTACTTCCTTGATTGCCTCCGCTTCCAACAGTCGGTCGACCTCTTCGATGACTGCATCAGTATGGATCGTGGCCGAGCGTCGCGGTTTCTGAACGATGGGCCTGCTGGATCTGTCCACATTGAGGTGGTGACAAATAAACTCTGGATCGATGCCCGGCATCTCGTACGGTGTCCATGCGAACACCTCAATGTTTTTCCTGAGGAAGCAAGTCATGGCTTCCCGTTCGGCTGGAGATAGGGTTGATCCCAACAGAAAATTTCTGTCGGTATTGGTGTCGTCGGCCGGTACTGTGATCAGATCCTCAACTGCTTTCTCCGCAGCTGGAGCGCCGACATCGTCCAGGAGGGGAGCGTCCGGCGCCTCCACCCATTGGACCTGTTCGGGGCAGACTTTGCTCTTGATCGCCGCCACATAGCATTTTTTGGCGGCTAATTGATCGCCCAGCACTTCTTCGGGTCCCCATGTTCCGTTGAAGCGAAGGACTTGATGATATGTCGAGGCTACGGCCCCAAGCTTGTGCAGCCAGACGCGGCCGACGATGGCGTTGTAGGGGCTCGGCACATCGACGACCACGAATTCGACCTCTACGGTTCTTGTGCCCGTGCGGATAGGGAGCGTGATCTTACCGAGGGGCCAAACAGGAGCCGAGTTGAACCCTACCAGCGGCACCTCGGTAGGCGTGAGGTCGGCCTCCTGTAAGTGCAGTGCCTTGAATAGGGGGTAATACATGACCTCGGCCGAACTCCCCTGGTCGACCAGTATTCGGCGGACCAGCGAATTGCCGAGGGTGAGAGAGACGACCAACGCGTCATTATGCGGCATCTGGAGGCGTTGAAGGTCTTGATCGGAAAATGACAGGTTCCCCCCAGAATGGCTGTCGAGATGCGGACGTTTGCTTCCCGCACTTACGGACATGACCTGCTTGCCGCATGCCGCACGCCTGATCTCGGCCCGAAGAGTTTCCTCGGCTGCTGCATCCACCATTCCGTGGATGACATCGATCACCCGGACTTCCCCACTGTTCTCCTTCTCTGGTTCTGCCTGTGGCCCGGCTTGTGTTTTCTCCTCGTTGATGAACTCCTTGAGGAGTCCCTGCGACACCAATCGTTCCAGGAAATCCTTCCAGGCTCGGCAGCGTGTGGTCAAGTGACCCTTCTCCCTGTGGTACGAACAACGGTATGGAGAGTCCGGCGTCTTTCGCTGCTCTCCCATTGGCCGCCTCGGCCACTCAAAGTACGGCTCATTCTGTATCTTCTTGAGGATCTCGTACGTCGGGATCTTGAATACCGTCTTCACCGCGGCAAACTCGAACGACCGAGGTCCCTTATTCTTCCCAGAGGACACCACGTTCACACTCCGGCGCGAGCCGTGTGGTGTATGCTTGTTCCCTTCCCCCTGGCGGGGATGGTTTTGTTCGGCCTGACGCCGCTCGCTGCGTGCCTCTTCCAACCGGCAGTGGTTGTCAATCCGGGCCATGAGGTCATCCATGTCGGTAGGATTGGATAACATGAGGTCCTCAAACAACCTGCTTCGGTGATCCAGTCCGAGCTTGAATGAAGTCACAGCAATAGCAGGGTCGCAGCCCTGAATCTCATTGAAGAGCTCCCAGTACCTAGCAGCGTACTGCCTGAGAGACTCATTCGCCGACTTCCGAAGGGCAAGGAGGGAATCGACCCCTTTCTTCTGCCTGCTGCTGGTGACGAACCGAGCCAGGAAGGCGAGGGATAGGTCCTTGAAAGATGGGATGGAACCCTTCGGCAGTTTGTCGAACCAGAGGAGCCCCAGTTCCCCCAAGCTGGAAGGGAAGAGCTTGCACATCAGAGCGTCGTCGGTGCTGTAGAGAGACATCATCTGCCGAAAGTGCACCAGGTGCAGGTAGGCATCTGTCTTGGGGTCATACTTACTGAATTTCGGGGGGTTGAAGCCACGTGGTGGACGCACCCCCTCTATCTCCCTGGTGAAGGGAGAAGAGATAAGCTGGTCATGGATGATGTCGCACTGTGAACGTGCTGGCCGAACCTCCTGTTCGGCTCTCCCTCCCCTTCTAGCCACGAGTTGTGGTCTCAGGTCTCGTCCACCGTGATACCGAGGAGAACGTCCTCGGCGGTTTTGACGTCTTGATGGGGATTGATCCCTTCGACCGCCATACCTTCGATCCATTTGAGTCTCATGGGTCGGGGTGACGTCCGAAGGTGTTGTCGGTGGAGAGTGCGACTGAGTGCTGCTCACTGGTTGAGCTCCCAGCCTTTGGTGAACCGAGACCCTCCGAGTTCCCCGTTCGGCTTCCGAACGGCTTCCAGATGGTGCGGTCCTGGTTCGTCCCCGGCCCCGCGTCTCGTTGATCGCGTCGACCTCGGTTTCGACTCCCAGTCGTTCGAGGGCCGGACGCTTGTTCCTTTCTCTTTGCTCCGGAGAGCGTGTCCTGCGGCGCCTTCGTCGCCGAGCCTGTGACGTCTCGCCATTCTGGTCAGGTTTGATGGCAACTTTGAGTTGCGCAATTTCCTCCCTGACCAGTTGAAGTAGCTGATCACGTTCTGCCAGTCGAGCCTCCAAGCGCTCGACATATGCCCTGTCCCTCAGGTCAGCAGGAGGAGGGGGTGGAATGGCTGGTAGGACTAAAGGTTCAGTTCCGGTGACCACCATTGTTGATTCAGGTAAAGTTTTAAGGTGAGGATTTTGAGAATGAGAAGTCAGAAGGATCTCCCACTGTGGTCGCCAAATTGTGGAGTCTGGAATCCACTCTTGACTTCTCGGGTTGTAGAATCGGATCTTCGATCTGCAAAACACTCAACACTAAGTTAGTGCACACCGGGGGGGAGTTGGATCTCCGGTGGGCACTCCGACGATCAAGTTAGCTCTTTAGGAAGAGAAGAAATAACTTGAAAGTAAGCTCTAAGCGCGAGTATGCATGTACCTTGGATTGGAGCGCCGCCGGGGTATTTATAGAGTAGGAGTCCAACTGTTTCCGGAACGTCCGGCCCACCATGCAGGACGTGGTCCGAAGAGTATGGGAACGTTGGCACGTGTCCCACTCCCATGCGGATTGGAAGGGCGTGATCTGCCACGTGTCCCACGCCCGAGCGGGTTGGAATAGCGTGTCCGCACGTCCCTTAGAAAGCGGAGAACGTGTGTTCGTGCTTTGGAAACCGAATTACCATATGTCCTTGAGATGATCTGGCCAAGAAGCCGCTAAAGGGGATTCCGGCCGGGGATCGGTGCGGATTGCCATCCCATTGTTCGGCAGGGCCGAGACCCAAACCTGTTCGGAACGGCCGAGCGAAGGCTCCGGCCGATAGGGTGTTCGGCCCAACCCAGGCGAGTTCGGGCTTCATGGACCCCCTGAATATGGATCAGCTGATCACGGGCCGGGGGCCCACTAATGATTATTCCGGCCTACTACAACCGTCTATAAGTACTTCACCAGCATCAGCATCGTAAAACCTCTCCAATAGACTGATCACAGTTGACTTTCCACTACCACTTTGACCAACTAAAGCTGCAGTTCTACCACTTGGAACCTTTAGAGAGAATCCAGAAAATATTTCAACATCTGGCCTAGCTGGGTATCTAAAGTACACATCTTTCAGTTCAATTTCACCCTTCATGTCCTCTAATACAATTCCACTAGTGTCATAGGCATCAATTTGTGGTCTACGGTTGATTGTCTCTAATATCTTGTACGATGCAGCTTGGCCTACAGCAAATGCATTTAAACATGGAGATGTCTGGCCCAGTGACCTGGTCCAAGGGAATCAAAAGTCGACCAATTGGAGTTAGTGACAGTATCACTGATGAATAAGTTGGCTAATAAAGTACTCTAATATCATGGCAAACAAAGTAGTTGTAACACATTTTCCTTTTGACAAATATGCTTCTTCTTTTTTTAAGCAAATGTGGCATGGTTTCCTACAAGGATTGTAGTCCCATTATTTTTCACTGGAAAAAAAATGTGACCAATGTACGAGGCTCCCACTACTACAAGGTCTAAGGAAGGTTACATATCACAGTCTTACCGCCAAAAACAATAGTGCAAGCTTACCGTAATGCCCGATTCGCCCTTCTCCCTTAATTTTTCACTTATAATAGTTAAGTTTCCTTTAAAAAGTTTAGCTTAGAAAAGCATCCTCTCTTTTTGAAATACAGCTGTTTAAGCATGTCAACTCAAATTTCAAGATAAATTAGTTGTAAATAAGTGGAAACTAAATGGGACACATTGGGGCAACCTTACTGTCGTGCCCATGCCACACTATTCTCCTTTTTTTTTGCTTGTAATTTTTTATTTTCCTTAAAAAAAGCTAGCTTAAAAAAGCGTCCCTCTTTTTAAAATACAATTGCTTAAGCATCTGAACTCAAATTTCAGGATAAATTAGCTGCAAATAAGTTGAAACAAATTTAAAATAAGGTAAAAACATTAACTTTTCATAGAATGCGTTTAAGATTTTACTATTTAACATACGGTAGTGTTCATTAAGCTTAAATAACAATTTGTTCTGTGGAACTTAGTTATCTTAAAATTTAAATTCACACCCACAAGCAATTGTACTTAATAAGGTAGGTATTTGATACGACCATTTAGAGTTTCAACTTAGTTGCTGTCAGTTTAAAACACTCAGAATGAGCGCGAAAATCTAACTTTTGAAAACTTAGCTTTCAAACTGACGAGAGAGGAGTTAGATTTGGTTAGACAATGTGTGGCTGGTAAAGAAGGATTGTTTTTTCTGAAGCTAGTTCTTTTCAGCAAAACTCAACTGTGTTAAGTGAAAGTAAAGAATAATATCATCATACTTACATTCCACCAGCCATGATCGCCATTACAACATTGATGACTTGTCCACCATTATATCCTCTCTCTATGATCAGTTTCGAACCATACCATGTGGCAAGTCCATAACTGCAGAAAATTAACAACAATAATGTACCAAGTCCTATTCCAGAGGCCAACGCTTGTTGAATAGTGGCAGCATAAGCATTTTGTAGTTTGCTGTCATACATCTTTATCGCTTGCTTCTCCCCAGTAAAGGATGCCACCTAAGGTAGAAGACAATCACAGAAGTCAAGACTTCAATAGTTGCATACAATAGTTTAAATACTTGGGTACTGGATGTAACGCCTTACTGTTCTAATAGATCCTAATATCTGTTCCACAACATTTCCAGCCTCCGCATAAGCAACTTGTCCACGGCCTGACATTTTTAACATGATAATCGATGTGGCTCCTCCAACAATAACTAGAGCAGGTATGCAGGAAACCAAGACTAATGACAGAAGCCACCCTCTTGCAAAGGCAATAGAAAAGCCTCCAACAAATGTGGACATGAGTTGGACGAACTTCCCTACCTGTCATAGTCAACTTTTAAGAAGGAAGATGATTTACCATACAAAGAATACATGTCTAGAATTATCTAGAAGTGGAAGTTTTGAAAACTATGTATGAATATCATGTACATGACTTCTATTCATATAGCATTACTATTTTCAGAATGTTCATGGTGTTGTGTAAGTCAGGAAGACATGGAGGAAAGAAAGACAGTCATAACACTACAAGTTGTAGAAATACTACACATGCCAAGTAAATAATGACTTTTGTTAGAAGTGTTTGTCCCACATTAACTATTCTATGTATGTGTAACTCTCCAACGCAATATAAATAAAGTAACGTGTGTAAGGGTTTAATTAACTTTTCCTACACACTTTTATCGCTGTCTTTTCTCTTTTGCCTACTAACAACTTTAAAATTTGCCTTGAAGCATTGACTGCAATGGCATGTTCCAGAAAATAGGTCTAACCTTTTCACCTATGGCATCTTGAATGAGTATAGTATCCGCAGACATTCTACCTATGACCTCTCCTGTGGTAGTTTCAGTGTCAAAGAATGCAATTTCCTGTCTTAATATTGCTTTGAAGTACAATCCTCGTATTCGTGTTGCCTGTCTTTCTCCCGTTACCATCCAACAAGACACCTCTGTAATGAATACAAAGAAGTTAGTAAGGCTACCGAGTAAAATCAAGATCAAGGCTATGTTACATGACCTCTTCAATCATTGTAAAGTACCCGTATCGGACACCAAGACACTTGCACGAGGATATGAGTAATATGTCACACATTTTGGTTGGACGCATGTCCAATAAGTATATTCGGTAATTTGAATCTCCCGTAGAACTATGCATGAAACTAGAATACTATGCATAAAATGAGATATCAAACCTTGTAGAAGTTGGAACACGCATCAGCTAGTGACTCCAAGTTAAGGCATGCCTTTTTTTATTTATCCAATTTAATTTCCTTTTTTTCTCACCAAAATGGGCAGGTATGGGAGGTGGCAATGCTTATCCATGCTAGATCAAGCAACAGTGAGGAATGCCTTGTATACGAGTGTAGGCCAAGCAAATTTTGAAATCAGTAGTCACATCGACTACTTTCTCATCCATATGACACGCTATGAAACACAGATACTTCTAAATGGAAACGTACCAAGTACCCATAATCCTCTGATACTTGTAAATTCATATCCCGAAAGTATCCACTATACAAAATTTGATTTTCTTAATCTTAAAGTTTTGCATACTTTTATTCACGTATTCAAACTTTTATGAAGTTAAGACTCTGTCACTTCTAGCATAGTATGAGGGTAAAACTAACACGAATAAAGAAACTAATAGATTTTTACTATGGTACTTACTTTTTTAGATAGGAAGACATAATGCTAGTACCATCCTTTATAGTTCTTTGAATGTTGTTATTGGGTCTTACGTGTGTTTAATGGGATTAAATTTCCATAGTTAGACAAAAAACCAAGTAGACTTGTATACAATACTATTTCCTAAGAAGGATACAATGATTTATACCCTGGTTATTAATGCGTAGTACAATGCTAATAAACAAAAACAATAATTTTAGGTATATTCGCTAAACCCATATCATGTTTTTAAGAATTTCTCGTATCACTTTATCCATATCGCAACATGTTCGCACCCCGAATCAGTATTCAAGCTTCAAAGATCACGCACTACGAATTGGTGATAAAACAACTACAAACAGTGGGAAATCTCTTTGTTATCATGTTTCATGAGAATAAATCCCTGTAACCATGCACACAGCACACTCAAAAGAATTATCTCTAGTTATACTAAACCATAATCCTAAATAACTAAGGCAAATCATCCTGGGATGGCATTAATGCAATTTGTGTATTGTCTAAAAAGTGATGAACGAATATTGAAGCAATAATGAAAAACTAAATCGACTAATTGAAAGAGGCAATATGGAGCAAAAAAAAAAAGGGGGATAATTTGGACTTACCTAGGAGTGAAACAATGCCCGAACCGATGGCCAAGTAGAAGAGCTTGAGGGATACCTACATCACACTGATATAAACTAGTAAGTTATAGCAGGTGACAGGTGATAGTTTGTAACTTGGAAAGGGTATGGCTGAGTTGTTGTCAAACTATGAAATTTGTTTAAGAGGTCTCAAGTTCAGACTGCCTACACCCCACGACTGAAATGAATTTGGGATTAAATTTGATCTTTTATAAGCCAACTCCAACAGATTCAGACACAAGGTTTAATATAGTTTAGTTCGTTATATAATGAACAAGGGATTACACTGCTA
Source organism: Arctostaphylos glauca (assembly GCA_019985065.2). NCBI lineage: Eukaryota > Viridiplantae > Streptophyta > Magnoliopsida > Ericales > Ericaceae > Arctostaphylos > Arctostaphylos glauca. The sequence goes on along the minus strand of JAHSPW020000010.1, from coordinate 15,764,783 downwards.
AGCTAAGTGTGTCAACTTGTCCTTTTTGCTTTAATCATGTCTGTTGTTTACTTTCAGCGATTTCCATTTCCAATAACTTCTGCTTGGACACAATTCTGGACCAAGTGGTAGTCATGTTCTCTTTTTTGTTTTCCAAATGGGGAATTAATTACTTGTATAACAAATTGAAAAAAAATGAGTTCATTTTACCAGGCCTAGTAACAGACCAGAAGTTTAATTTTTCTTTTTGTTTCTATATCTTGTTCCTTTGCCTTTTCATAGTTGATGGGAGAATTTGAAAGAAATGAAAATGTGATGACCACTGTGATCACATGAGTAAAACAACAGAAACATAAAAATAACTAGCAATTCAACAATGGGGGAAGAAAGTGAAGCACCTTTGAAACTTCATGGACAACGTTTGAAGGATCCATACTACCAAAAGAATGGATGAGGTTTCCAAATATCAGCGTCATTAGAGGCTGAGCTAACCCAATACCTACGGCGGAGACAGTTCCAACAATCATCAACACAATATCGAGCCTGTCTGCAAACGAAAACAGTTTAAAAAATGCAACTTTTCCATTCACGGTCATTCCATCTTTTCCCATATTCTCGATTGCAATGATCAAAGATGTACACACACGTTTTTACACATGAATGTGAATGCCCGTATTAATTTATCTGAATGTGGACATTGTGTGTATGGAAATATAGTTTCGCACAAGAATTGGAAAGATTCTTAGTTATTATAAGGGGGCGGATGGAGGAGATATTTATGATGTATATCGACCTATATATGGAGAAGCTATATGAATGTATAGGTGGGCACTACCCTTTATGACAATGGAAAGTTTATATGTTGAGCTTCTTCAACTCTCACTCTCTCTCTCCGTGGGGTTACACCTACTGCAGCCCAGCGCAGAATTGCCTGATGCTGACAAAGCCACAATATTTGACATGCCTAATACCAAAATTTATTGTGGGAAAAAGTTGGAGAAATGAAATTTGAAGGAGACTGGAGAAGTAATTACACAAATGATCGTTTCATGCCAAACTTTGGTGGGAGGACACCAATTGAGGATCACAATCCTCTTTTCTTGATTGCGCCAAAATTGGATATGTAGCAACTTCCAGTAGGAGGGGCGGTGGTGGTTTTCCTGGTTTCAAAAATCCTAGTTAGGTGGATGAAAATCTTAATTACATCTAGCGCCAGAACACCACGCATTGTGTATGTCGATTATTAAATTTATTTATTTGTTTGCTCGTGATAGTTAAAAGCAAGAATAATTTGTTTTGAAATTGTTTTTTAGGATAACAATAAAAAATACTTTTGTAACATGACTTCATTTTTTAAGTTGCGTCAAAAGGAATAACCCATTTTTAATAGTACTAGTGGCAGAACACACGTATTCTGTGTGCAAGTCAATTATTAAATTAAAAAATAGGCCTGAATTGATGGAAAATTTGGTAATTTAAGTATACACAGAAAAAGAATATACTATATATCTATAACTATTATATAAAGCCAACACCCAAATTGGTGTGAACACCTTTTTGAAGCCCGCTCACATTTGTATTTGCCAAAAAAAACCCTTATTGCAGTAAATTTGTAAATTGTAACTCTACTTTTTGCAGGGATATTTAAGTAAATTACACCCCAAAAAAACTGTCCAAAAAAACTGCCACAAACTTTCAAAAGAAAAAACTGTTGTAAATGTGTAAAAAAAATGTTTGAATATGTACTAATTAGATGGGAAAGAAGAGCGAGAGGGAGAGAGAGGCAATGAAGACGCATGATTCAGAACCAGAAAACCTCCAGGTTCATCTATTGTTGTAACCCTTAGGAGCAGGAACCAAGCAATTCAAGCCCTTACATTTTTCTAGACAATGCTGTCCAAACAACGGCCGGAGGAGAAGGTGGGAGCGGAGGAGTCTCAAATTACAACAGTGTGAACTTACATCTTCATTCCCAGGACTTGAAGGTTTTCCTATTTCCTCTTTTTGAAAAATCGTGTACCAAAGCAAATGTCAATTTTGATCTCTCGGCGTCAGAATACTCACGAAGGGTTTGTTTAGCATAGAAGCCTTGTATGAATAAGTGGACAGTAATTGACTCTTCAATGGTGGAAGAATTTAAGATTAATATTTTCGTTTGATGTATATCTTTTGTTTAATTTTGTTTAGGGAACCACGTCGTAATTTATTTCTTCTTTTCTATTCTAACTTAGTTTGTGTAATCAGGACCGACGAGGGCGAATTGCACGGGTTATCGTATGTTCAGTGTAAAGTACCACGATGAAAAACATAAGGCTGTTGAGGCTTACGGTATTTCTCTCATCACCTCCCTATTAATTCGTACAATTCGTACTCAAAACCTATCTAATCACTTTATATATCAATGTAGTTCACGTTTGTGATTTCCGAAAATGCCACACAAAAACTTTTTTTTACATGTCACGAATATTTCTTCTAAAATAACTGTATAGGCAAAACAGTAATTCATTCAAAAAGCCACCCACAAGGCCACAACCGTTGCCACTAACGTACAGTTAGCACGACACTGGAATGGCAAAGGATAGATATCACTATCAGAAAATCTACAGCAGTTAAAGGGTTAATTGTCCAATCTAAAATCCACTGAAATTCCAAGGAATTGCAGAGGTTGTCCATCCCAAAATCTACAACCGCAAGGTTCGATCTCCATTTTTTATTCTTTTTTTTCATACCCTTTCACTTTTCCAAAGGTTTAGTTTTTTGTTATTCTTAATCCAAGACCCAGAATCACGTCGGGTCCATTCTCTATCTCTCTCTCTCCCCTCGTGGGATGTGATGTCGGCTTATGCTAACGTGCGCAGGATCATTGTTTGAAGAAAAATTGTGCACAATCAAAAAATAAATCTTAAGATTGTGGAAGAATTAACGAAATCTGAAGAGTTCTTCATACAAGGTAATTGAATTAGAATACAACTAGTACCAATATTTTTGGTTGTTCGTTACATCTACATTTGTTAATCTAATTGACGATGGGCAATTTTGTGGCTAAAATTGTTAGATTAGTGAAGTTGGATCCTGTTTTGATTGCCACTTTATCTAGGATGAAATTCAACATAATTGTTACGGTAATTTACAATTCTCTGTTCGTTTCTTAGTCTTTAGTTCAGTGAAGTTAAATTTGAGTAAAAGCTTCATTTGGAATGTTGCACGTGACACACTAATTTTATGTTCAAATCATTTTCTTACACCATTGCTCAATTACACTCAAGGTTCATTATTTTGATCTTAATGCAACTAATTACATAGCTTCTTTGTTTTTTTTTTTTTTATAATATATTTCCCACTCAATTAGTTAGGTTTCTTATGATTTTATTCCCTACATTACGAATTCACAAGATGTTTTGAATATTTCATTTTGCTCCCTTTACAAATAAAAAAGTCCAGTGTATTCTTTCTTCCCGAATCTTTAAGTTTTGTATCATGACTCTAACCATATGCGTCATTAAATACATACTTTCGTCTAAGTCTAGGCGTCCAAGCATTTGTTTGGACACCGACTGCTAGTAGAGAAGAATAAGAATATGTAGTTATCAAATTATGTGATATAGTGCTAAAGGTAGGTAGTTACTAAAATATCTATTTACTTATTTGCCCATTGTAGTTAAAGTTAGAATGAATTTTTTTAAAATTTTTTTAGGATAATAATAAAAATCACTTTTGTGACGTGATATCATTTTTAAAGTCAAACCAAAAGGAATAGTCTCTTTTTATTAGTATAGAAGATAGAAGATGGATAGATTATCTAGAAAAAAAAAATTCTAATAAGATGTTAAATATAAAGTATTACATGTATATTCGTTTAATATAATTTTCAATGACATTTTTTATTTGAAGAAAGATATGAAATGGTCATTTGTTAAGTAAAATTTATAATGTGTTTTTCCCTTTATAAACTTATGTAAAGTATTACTCATCAAGTAATTCCCGTGCAAATGCAAGGCAATTTTTTCACAATTAGTATAGTAAAAATCTTTTTTTTAAATATTTTTATGAAATGTTTAGAAAAAATTTATACCTTAAGTAAAACACTTAAGGTATTATTCTCAGGGTATAAGTTTTAGGGTAAATTAAATCAGGGTCCTTTTTACCTACACTACGTAGGGTTGAGTCCCATACACTTTTCAAACTTATATTTTCACCCGCAATTAAGCCTGGTTGACATGTATGCCCTTATTTTTTTGTGGTAGATTACCCTCTTATCCTTTTTGGTTCAGAAAAGATTTTATATTGATCTGGTATGTTTATAATTGGGCAATAAATATGGCTGTAATTATGAAATTAAATAAGGTAAAATATTTAGCTGACTATGGAAACCAAGTCCTGGATTTAATGTTTCGCCGGATTTAATGTTCGCCGCAAATAAGGTAAATTTTGTTCGTTGCAATTTTTTTTCAGCAATTGCTTCATTACGCCGGAAATAAGGTAAGATTTAATGTTTCACCGGAAATAAGGTAAAATAATGTTTCGCCGGAAACTGCTGGAAACCGTGAGGCCGCCGGAATATGGTAGATGATGCCGGAAACAATGAGTATTCGGTTTTCACTGATCCGGAAATCAAATCTTCTTCAAATATTCCATGTTAATTACTCAGAATATGGTAAATTTGATGGATATTTTGCTGAAATCTTTCCACTGAAGATTTGATTTTCTACGCAATCGCAAGGTTTTTTTGGGATCTTCCTTACTTTATTTTCTGATTTTTGAAATTTCCTCGCCCAAACGATCTTCCTTTATTACTCCTTGTGCAAAATAACAGTGAGGGTTGAAGTTAGGACGAAGATCGCATCGCCAAACCCGAAGAAATTTTCTTGAAGATTGCTAACTAGCAAACGGTGAGTGAATTATTTTTATCGTTTTTAGTTTGTAGTTATATGTTTTGAGAATGGGTTGCGCATGTGAAGTCTTTTTTTTTTTTTTGATATGCCGCACACTTCACCAATATGTTTGGTGAATTTACCATGACTTGGTGGATGATATGTAATTTACCATGTTTTCATAGATGATGTGTAAATTTACCATATTCTGTATTTTTAGATGATGTGTAAATTTACCATATTCTGTAATTTACCATGTTTACCATAGATGATATGTAAGTTACTACGTTTGTTAGATGATTTGTAAATTTACCATGTTGATAGATGGTATGGTAAACAACGAGGGTTGAAAGTTAGGACGAAGATCGCATCGTCAAACCCGAAGAAATTTTCTTGAAGATTGCTAAATAGATGATGTGCAAATTTTCTTGAAGATTGTAATTTACCATGTTTTCATAGATGATGTGTAAATTAACCATATTCTGTATTTTTAGATGATGTGCAAATTTACCATATTCTGTAATTTACCATGTTTACCATAGATGATATGTAAGTTACTACGTTTGGTAGATGATTTGTAAATTTACCATGTTGATAGATGGTATGGTAAACAGTGAGGGTTGAAAGTTAGGACGAAGATCGCATCGTCAAACCCGAAGAAATTTTCTTGAAAATTGCTAAATAGATGATGTGCAAATTTTCTTGAAGATTGTAATTTACCATGTTTTCGTAGATGATGTGTAAATTTACCATATTCTGTATTTTTAGATGATGTGCAAATTTACCATATTCTGTAATTTTCCATATTCCCGGATATACAAATTAACCACCAGACACAAATTCACCATATTATGACTGTTGAGGCCGGAAATGATGTTTACGAGGTCCAATCATTTCCAAACGTCACTGTCGACATTGCAAGGGGTAATTGTTCATGTCAGTCGTGGCAGCTGGAACGTTTCCCATGTGTTCACGCAGTCGCTGCAATATGTTCTGCGGGTAAAGATTTGAGTTCATATGTCGATCCGTATTACCATGTGGAAGCTTTTCGTGCCTCGTACTCATTCTCTATTTACCCAATACCCACTGTTTGGATGCGCGAGCAACAAGATGACGATGGATTCATACTTCCTCCGGTGAGCAAGAAGCCGCCTGGGAGACCTAGAACTCAACGAATACCGTCTAGGGGAGAGAACCGAAACCAAATTAAATGTGGCCGGTGTCAAAGGTTGGGGAACCATAATCGAAAATCATGCAAGGAAGCGGTGTAGCAATTTTTGTTTTTCTTTTCTTTATGTTGGTGTGTTTAACCCCAAAACAATGTTGTTATTTTGGTTTTTGCAATGATTGGATGAGTAACGTATTGGTATGCATTGCTCCATTTTTTGTTTGGTTAAATTTGTAGCATTTTTTGTGATATTAAATGGCAAATCCGATGGGCTACTACTTATAACAGGGGAAACGAAGAGAGCAAAATTTACCATCAAATGTTAAAACGCAGATAGCAAAATTTACCATCAAATGTTAAAATGAAGATAGCCAAATTTACCATCAAATGGTAAATTACAGAGAGCAAATTTACCATCGAACGGGGAAATGCAGAGAGCAAATTTACCATCAAACGGGGAAGAGAGCAGAATTTACCATCAAATCGTAAATTACAGAGAGCAAATTTACCATCAAATCTAAAACACAGAGAGCAAAATTTTCCATCACGTGTCACAAATCAACACCACATCGAATGTTTTCTTCCCTTATACCTCCAAGCCCCGTGAAATACGCATCAATGGTATGACGTACGGGTAGATCGGGCCATACATCGTCGTTCGTCTGAAAGCTGCTGCCGTTTCGAGCCCTAAGTCAGACGCCGAAAAGACAAAATACTGTACGAAACAAACGGCCGGGTGTTCGATCGGAAAACCACCCGGTCCGCCAATGCCACCACAGTGCAGACGTCGCCGGCAACTGGACACACTAACTCGCCGCTCTACAGATGATGCCGCCGCGAACGGACCGTACGACGGGATGTGAAGCCACCGTGTCCGAGAATACCAACCGTCGCTTTTTTTTTTAGGACTGAATAGGAACTGAAACGTCGTTTGGGATTTGGACGGGAAAGTCAGGATTTGGACGGGATGCGAAGCCACCGTCGCCGAGAATACCTACCGTCGCTTTTTTTTAGGACTGAATAGAACTGAAACGTGGTTTGGGATTTGGATGGGAAAGTCAGGATTTGGAGGGGAAAGGCAACAATAAATGTAATTGGTAAACAATCCCTTATTTTTAGTACATTTCTATTTTGGTGCTCTAATTACTTTTTAGGGTTATTTTGGGTATTTTTTGAATTTTAGGATGTAAACTTAATGTTGAAAAGTGTTTAGGATCTAACACTAGATTACTCTTAGAGGTAGGACTCAACATTAAGTTCCCCTAAGTTTTAAAGGGGGTATAAGATAAGAGAGGGTATTATTTTTGGAAGAATGACCCACATTTATGTGATATTTATAGAGATGTATAAAAAAAGTAGATGATTTGGATGAGAGATTAAATAGGGGGATATATTTTGACTTGGTTTGGATAGTTTATGAATTGAGGGGGATAAAAGCGGGTGGATAAGGAAAAAAAACTGTCAAATGATTATTTTGCCCTTATGCAGTATTAAACTTAATTATGTATTGAATAAAGTATATAAATGCAAAACTCAATATATATAATTAATATTAGAATTTGAAATATTAATTAATTAACAAATTCATTAATATATTATATTTAATAAAAAATATTGTTTAAAAAATTGAATGGTAATTGAAAATATCAATCAATTAAAAAAATAATAATAACAAAATATAAATCAATAAATATCTTGTCATAATTCAACAACCCTTAATCAAAATATTCCGAAATAATTTTTTTAATAAACAGTAAATTTTTTTTATTTCTGTGAGAATAAAATTTGAAAACTACGACCGACAGAGATTCGAATGAACGGTGTCAGTCACTTTTTTTTTCTCAAAAGTTGGGCACATACGTGTGATAAATGTGAATATTTTTGAATAATTTATGAAATTTTTAAATTTATTTTATCAATAAACAAAAAAAAAGAGATAAACAACAATAAAATATAAATCAACAAATACATTACCATAATTCAACGATTCTTTATCAAAATATTTCGAGCTCACGGTTATTCTCGAAATAAATTTTTAAGTAAACGATAAATTTTTAATATTCTTTTTTAGATTAAAATTTGAAAATCACGATCAAAAGGGGTTCGAACGAACCATGTCGGTCACTTTTTTTGGTCCAAATAGGCGCATTAGAGTGAATGTCAAGGGAGGGGTAAAATAGACAAAATTCACCCTTCTATATCCGGATAATTTTTGGGGAGGCCAAGGGCTATCTAAAAATTATCAGGGACAAAACCCTTTCCAGGTGAAAAATTATACCGGGTGAAATGTTATCTGGAGCAAATTTTATGTTCCCAAACCAAGGCAAAACTGGGGGACCCACCCCTTATTAGGGGTAATAAGTTATTAGGGGGCCTTTGCCCCCATCCAAACGAGCCATTAGGGAAATTTTATACCTTAAGTAATTCATTTCTAATCCTAGTCATTGTGCACATGCAGTAGACACCAAAAGATCACGAATAAAATTTTTATACAAGTATTGGATAATACAAGTGTACCTTTTATAACTATAGGGTCATACTCCTCATCTTGCCCATAAAGAGCAAAGATTTTTTTGCTTGAGGCCCGATTGCCTCCCATGTTTCCCTCTACATTCTAGCCTTGTTGGGGCTATCAATTGTCTTATCTATTCTGCCCAGCCGTCTATCCCCACTATTTCCTGGCATGGCCTGTTAGTCCTACTGATCTTGTTGTCTCTTGGGGTATGAGCACTCTCTCCTCATGTGGCCCTTCTCCATGCAGTTGTAGCATATGATGTCAGCCATACTCCTTGCAGTTATCTGAAACTGCCCCTGACTGTTATCGTCGACGATGGCTGATTCCTCTTTTGACTGGTCTGATCAGTCCTTTGTGGTTGTTGTTGCTAACCATAGGGCTTGCTTTGCACAAAATCCTAGTTATTATTTCCACTAGTTTTAATAGGTCCTCCATACCCATGTCCTGCCTTCCTCCTCTAGTCCCAAAGCTACCGAGAATCTAATGTTTCACACTCTAGCATAAGTTCATTGCTCACCACCATAGCATATGTCTCAACCCTTTGGGACATCACATTTCCTTTGATTGCAAGGCTCAAAACCCACTCAAATCTTCTGGCCCTAGCCTCATCTGTTGGCACGAAAGCTACTCTGTGTCGGATTAGCTCCTCGAGTCGAGCAGCATATTGGGTGATGTCCATGTTGCGATGCTTCAAGTTAATCGACTCCTAAAGCATCGCACACTTAATAAGCGTCAGACAATACTTTTCCAGGAGCAACTCTTTGAACTCGGCCCAAGTTAGGGTTTCCACATTGTGTGTAGTTTTAACAAAATCGCACAAAAAATCAGCCTCCCCTCACATCTGATGGGAGGCCAAGACAATGTTATCACCATCCCCGGTGATCTTTATAGTGTCATACAGCTTCTCCATTTGTTTCAGCCAGATTTTAGTGGTTGCAGGTTTGATTCTCTGTTAAACACCAGCAGACGCTGCTTGATAAACTTTGACAACAGCATACCCCGAGTTACTGCATTTGTGGCAAGTGGGGCATGAGGTACTGGTAGTATGACATTTGAGGATAAAATGCCATGGGTGGTGTGTTCTGCACCGGCGATGGGTTGGGTATTGGATGTTGATTGGGCACCTGTGGTGTCACTTGCAGTGGTGACGGTGGTGGTTCCTGTGGCAATGGCGGCAACAACACAGTTTGAGTTGCCACAAAAACTTGCAGCAATTGTGCTATCTGATAAAGTCCCAACAGGACATTCAGGAATATGCCTTCATGTGGGTTGGCTGTCGGTGGCATGTTATCCATTTTCTCATTAACGTGCTTCTCATCAATAGCACACCTGTCATTACCATTGATACCGTTAGTGCCATTCAAATCTCCTTGGAAAATCGTTCTTTATAATTTCGAGTTTAATTTTAAGAGAGCAGGTTTAAATTATGCATGTATCAAATATAAAGTGTAAGAGTAAGTTAAAACAAGATATAAACAAACTTTAATTATAAATCATAGTTGTACAACGATGAGATATACATGATCAAAATAGGTAAACATAAATCATCATTCCACATATCTATCATTTACCTATCTCTTATATCTTACTGTCGTATACACTTATTCCAAAATACCCTCATCTATTCTTTCTAATGAAAACAACTACGGGAACTTGTCCCGCATCTGTCACTCCTTCTCCCACGTCTCCTCTTCCACCCTGAAATAGCGTCACTTGACCTTGCAGTACATGCACTGCTGTTCCCACTGGTTGCGAACAACTATCTCCAGAATGGCGATGGGGACATTGGTATAGACTCTAAAGTTAGTGAAATCCACATCGCCATATGGCGATACAATCCTCCCCTCATTAGGTAGCTTCTGAGTCAAGCACCAATCCATCGGTACCGTTGTCCGACGCGTCCACCCGGTAGCGTCAAATCAAACAATCGAAGATATAGATTGGCCCAAGGTAATACGGCGCCAATAACGCCTTAAAATTGCATCGTACCTTAGGAAGAATCCTCACATACACTAACGTCCCCAGGGTACACCGGTTTGCAATTCCATCCCCACGCCTAATTGTCCACAACAGGCTATGGAACAGTTGGTGGTAACGGGTGTATGAGCTCCCCTTCCATATCCTCATTCTCCTCAGCATGCACCTTTAGGTGAGCTAGACCTTGAGCTACTGGCGGCATCTAATCTAATGCGGCAAAATTTGCCCAACTTGCCAATACAATGCCCGGGGATGGCCCAAAAGTTGATCCAGCTAACAGGCCAGTTTCCAAAATCCTCCATCTCCACATCAATAGGCATAAAAACATATCGCTCATGCTATGAGTTCGGCATCTGACAATGTAAAATAATTATATGTTAGACTTATAGTAATAACGCATAATAATCAAAAGCAACTAACAAATTGAAATAAGCTGAGTAATTGAAAATAAAGAAAACTGTAATGTCTAACTATCGGACAGACAGAAGCGCTCGGAAGTGTAATCTATCCAATCTATCCAAGGTCACAGGATAGTCAAATTTATACTTTGATACCAAATTGTAGCGCCCCGATTTCTTGGAACATTAATTTAATCCTTTTTAATTTCATTTTATTAGTCAAAATGATAATTAAAAACAAAATTATCTTTATTAATTAAAATTAAACATTTAAATAAAGTTGCAAAGTTTAAATGGTAAATTAATGAAAATACCCTCCTAGGTTTACATTGACATGTCAAAATAAATAACAGAGCAACTAAGGGTAAGTCAGCCGGACACTGCTGGAGTCTTCTTCTGTTGCTCCTGGCTCTTCTTGTAATGGTGGATTCTCCAACTGCTCTCTTCATCTGGCATGAAATGCTAAAGACCGAGAAGTTACTCCAATGAGTAAGAAAACATACCCAACAAACCAACCCAAAAAATCATGTATGTACAACTAGATACTTATAAACAGTGTAAACAAATTAGCAAAATATGATCACAAAAGAATGTTATGCTTTCGTTCTTTTAGATTTCTAGGAATTCCACCTATGAACTCTGAATCTTTCCCAACTTATCTAACATAAGACACTTAGTTGATATTGACTAGTTCTTACTTATCTAGTGCCCGTAGTCTAAGGTTATGTACCTGACTTGTATACTAACTCGGTAAGGAAGTGACCTTTTACCGTCCACTCAAGTGAATAACTACATCACCCTAGTTAGATCCAACTGAATGCAACGTTACCGGGGGTGGTACCAACAAACCTTAGCTACTTTTCTTTTACCGGCTCAAGGGTGTCCAAGAAAATAGTCGTCATTCTCTCAGAAGCTGGAGCTGCCATCACAGACGTCTTCGAAGTCACCCTCAACTATCTCCAATAACTCCTAGTTGGGGTTCTTAAAGAGAACAAGACAACGCCTGGTGAAACTCTAACCCACATGGAACATGGCACGACGACCGGTGAGACTTACTACATGGAACACGAGAATTGAACCCATAAAATGATTATGTGGGACTCTAACGCCCATAATCCAGCATGGCACGACATCCTCCAAAACTGGTTTTAGATATTTCCATTAACATACACTTATTTGTCTCTATAATTCCACTATATTACAATGTACACCCAACACTCTTCACTTCCTTGTTTAGGTGTCATTTGAACCAATGACCCTAATGTTGATTCCATGTTTCCCCCCAAACAACCCCAAAGTCACATGTTATGCTCAACTAATCAACTATGAGCAACACGATAGTTATAACATGTCAATTCTACAATTCAACAGGCAGCATGACGACTGTAACTAAGCCATTCCTCCAAACATCGAGCAACACGACGACTGTGTCGAAACATCTAACAACTTATTCAGAAGTCCACTAACTATAACACAAGCATTGAGTACAACAGTTGATCATTCATAACAACAACAGTGGAATAAACATGCCATAGATCAACTAGTCTCGAGTGGTAAACATGCTAGCATGAAATTCTCCGGGACCCATGGACATAATTTAGATATGAGTGCACCTATGCAAGTGTACGTGCGGATTGAGGAGCAAGGTGAGTACGTACAATTAGTAGGGTATGAGTGAAAGTCGGGTTCTATTTTGATCAAAATGGCAATCTGCCAAAGGAGAACATTGACGGGTCAAACGTCCTTAGCGACCAGTCGACCGCCCTTTTGGTTGACCGCCCTTAACAACTGGTCAATTGCCCCTGAAACTGGGTTCAGGAAACAATAACATACAGAGGTCGATTTCAATCCAATTTCCATATGATTTTCATAAGAATATACCAAATCATGAACTCTATGGGCAGTAGGTATGAATGCCTACCTTGATTGCGTGAAACCAGAAAGATTAACAAAGAATCGGGAATGAACTTGGCAAAACTCCGGCTAGGCAATGACCTCTCCTGTCTTTCAAAGCCCTATCTATCTCAAAGTCCTGATGATCGCTGATTTAACAGATGGAAAAGTGTGGAAGGGATGAAGATTGGCCGATCCTTGGAATGAAAATTGGCAGCACCTCTTCTGTCTTACGAGACTTCTCTTCCCCACTCTCTGGTTTTCTAACTACTGGTGAACGTGAAAATGGAAATCGAAACTTGGTTGGGTTATATAAGCCTTGGAAAATCAATCTCTTTAAATCAGCCATCAAACCCATTAATCCTCCTATTGAAACCTCCTTCGTGAACATCCATTACTCTCATCAAAAAGCCATTATACTGCCAAGTGAAATTGGTGTCCAAAAATTTCAAAGGTAAGATAGGAATAAAGAGAGAAAATGGAAATATAATCATGTGTAACACTGCCTAGCTCACCGCTCAATCTCTACTGTCCATTTCCCAACCAATCTCATCTGTCCATCGAAAATTAATTGCAAAAGACCAAATTTAATACTTACTCATGAAAGAAAGATGATTAAATATTAATTTTTATTTTAACACATTAAAATGTCGGGTAATTACATGTACTAATAGAAATAAATAATTTGTTATATTTTGCACGTCCGTAGGAAAAAAGAAGAAGAAGCAGGAAAGACATGTTTGCCGAAGCAACAAGCTCCATATATGGTTTCAAATTGCAATAACATGACACTCAACAATAACCGTATCATAGGACACATTGAGAATCAACCGTGGCAATTTCAAACTTTTTAAAGTCATTAAAAGTTCTTTTTATAACAAGTAAATCGGCCATATAAAACCACATTGAATCAGATACAAAGCTACATGTACCCAGAATAGCGCTATGCTTAGTTGCTTGACATGACTTTATTATTTAATTATTTTTTCGTCCTTATGTGAAATATTTTGTCTTCCATCAATTTTTTTTTATAGATTATTGGTTTCATCGTGACGACAAATTTTAGAAAAATTATAAATAATAAATTAAATTTTAAAAAATTCAAAAAAGACAAAAATAATTAAAAAACATGGTCTTTTTGTGTTTATTCGTCGTCTTTAATAACTTTTTTTTTAGTTTTTGTACGTAATTTACACTTTTTAGACAAATTTGAGGCCAAAATAATAAATACAAAAAAAATTTAAATAGAGATAAAACATACTTAAAAATAATCAAGTGAAACTTCACACATATCATACTATTCTGAAAATCGGCCTACCAGCACCTAAGTGTTAGGCAGCTATGAGCTGACCAATTGGCACATAGGTAATAATATTGGGCAATGCTTATCGGATCCTTCTTCTATAGCGGATTGAATGTAGTTCGTGAAGTTCCTAAAGACCTGTGACTTCTTTTTCTATCTTTTTCTTGTTTTTGCTTGTCATTTTATCCCAGTCTTGAATGAGCTTCATTAAAAAGAGTTATCCTGTTATTGCTGACTACACAACGTGAATTTGGATGTGTTAATTTCTTAATTGTATTTGATTTTGAGTATTAAATTTTATTTGACTTGTTATTTTGACTACTTACTTTTTAATTTTTAATTGTCACTTTAGCGTTAATTTATTTTTCCTAATTATTATGTGATTTCTTACTCAAACATTAATGGAAAAAATATTTAAAAAAAATATTAAAAAACCAACAAATTACTAGGCACCTACAAATCTCCGACTAGTCTTCTTAGGTATGAAAAAAAAAAAAGAACACCTCTCTTCCACCAATCTAGTGATTAGCGATTTTTAGAACATTAAATTATCTATCACACTAATACCACCAATCAGAATAAGCAACAATCACCACAGGCTCTGTTCCCATAAGAGGAAATTTTCGCGTTTACTTATCTCAACCTTTTCCCCTTTTTTGCCTTGTCAATTTCTCTGTCCTGGAAACATCAAAATCCCATACCTCCATCATCAGAAAGAGCACTAAGAAGAAGATGAACACTGGCAGTCCTATGTTACAGCACCACAAAAAAGCCACAACAATCACCACTGTTAATATCACGAGAGAGAGAGAGACTGATACAAAAACACTAAATAACTCTTTTAGTAACGGTAGCTGAGCAACAAATGCAAAAGAATTTCAAACTAACTAAAACCTTTATATGAGACATGAACTCGGTAGATACATAGATATGCTACCCGGACCACTGGCTTCATTCCCCATTCCAAACCTGAAGTATGCTATTGCATGGCTTCTATGAGTACCTCAAAGTAATATAAAATTTTTCCATGTATACGGTAGAAGGAACAAAGCAAAATCCTGGCAGCAACGATTGGTGGTGTCTTTGGACCTAGCATTCAAGGCAAAACAACTAGTTAGACGGCAGTCTCACAATGACCAACATGAAAGAAGATGTTGCACAGAGAGAGAGAGAGAGAGAGAGAGAGAGAGATGGAAAGCAAGTGGTAAAGAATCACATATGGTACATCTCACGATAAATGGTTCTAAAATCGCATCAGGAAGTGACAAATTGTGGATAGAAAAAAAAAAATTAGAGTTTTGTCATGCAGCTCCATTGTATTCATCTTGCAGGTCATCAATCAAAAAGTTTCTGCTTATTAGACTTGCCATTTATCGTCACGCAATCCCAAGTTTTCCCTATCAAAATCACAAGCTAAACAGGACAGAAACCGTCACCAACTCTTTTATGAATGTCAAATGTCATGCTTCACCATCCGTCAGACCGTTTTAAAAATTGACCAGTCAGCCAAAAGGAAAAGGAAAAGATGAACATGATAATGATGATGGTGACTGAAAGAGTTATAGAAGACATTGCAGATGATTTTGTGCCCTAGATGTGTAAGATGCATGTGTGCGCACTGGCGAGAGAGAGAGAACAATAAGAAAAGAGTTGGCATTAACACACATTGTCAAGACAACTGCTCAGGATATCCAAAAAATCACATCTAGTTCTAACACATCTCAGACCCATAGTTGTTGTCCACAAATAGAACCATAATCAAGTATCATAATCAAAGAAACAAAACTATAACAAATTGTTTGTATGGCTAACAAATACTTGCAGCATATAAGAACAGGGATAACTGTTTTATAAAGCACCAAAGAGGTATCTTGCCTGTCATGAACCCATTTAAAAGTTTCTAAATGTTGAGATATTTGTCAATAATGAAATGGTTTTAAGTTTTTAACCATAACTTGTTTGTGGCATACAACTAATTGAACCTCAAACTGCACATTAATAATAATCACCACACAAAGCAATCTCATTAAATTAACAAACATAATAGTTTTACAGATAGGAAAATATATTTCCAGTATGCAGAAAGCAACTAGTATGAATAATTTATCTGCATTTTGTGTGATCCTATGTTTAATCTGATACCAATATGTAGCTAATAATTTCAGAAGTTCGTTATAAAAAAAAGATAATTTAGGACTAAAAAAATGGAAGATCATTCCATATTGAATGAGTTGAATCTATTGATAAAAATCAAATACGAGATACAAAAAAAGGAACTAAGCAATTGCTATTTTCCTAATTTGAAAATGAACACATACATAATGACCACTAAGAACCTCCCCATGACATAGTAGAATCGAAGTAATTAGAGACTGGTTAATTGCATTCACCTCAACCCCGCTCAAAAAAACTTATCTTGAGTGAATAAAGACTGGTTACGCCAATCCTATTTTACCTTAAAAATTAAGATGCATAAGGGTTCTGACAACGCTTTACACTCCACCCACCTAGTGCTAA
Source organism: Arctostaphylos glauca (assembly GCA_019985065.2). Taxonomy (NCBI): domain Eukaryota; kingdom Viridiplantae; phylum Streptophyta; class Magnoliopsida; order Ericales; family Ericaceae; genus Arctostaphylos; species Arctostaphylos glauca. Next base: position 15,748,162 of record JAHSPW020000010.1, on the reverse strand, counting down.
GAGCATCTCCGCTTGGTTTCTCAGATGTCTGAGGCTGGAAATTTTGAACCTACAAATTTGTGTGCTCCAAGAAATCCTTCCAACATCAAGTAATCCTTCATTTTCTTTTCTCTCTTCAAATTTCAAGTATGTCGTAGCATACTTCAAACATTTAAATATTACCATTTTATTTGTTCTTAACAATATAAAAAGTCTACCCTCATTTGAAGACAAAAAGAAGATAATAACTAGAAAAGTAAATTGGACTTGCACAACAATACTTACTCTTCAACAAGCAGTGCAAGGTAGTAAAGTACAATATCCAATGTAAAAATAGATGTATCTCCAGAAGACGCTCTAGTAAATCAAGTAAACATACCCAGTAACCATCTTTTCTCCCTCTCCTCCCGACCAACCAAGACATTCCCAATAAGCTACAAGAAAAGAGCAGGAAGCAATAAAAAACCCCAAAACACGAGTCTTCTCTCAGGTTCAAATCTCAAGGGCTAGACTTACAGTTAACAAATACTTCTCCCTCTCTATAGGGTCGTTATACATAGGTGTTACATTACAATTTATATGTTGGGGTGAGGGGGAATGAAGATTATATGCACCCAGAGATTAGTTGAGCGAAGCCCTCAATACTCGTGTTAAATGAAAGTTGGAAAAAAAAATCCCAAAACACAATGTAAGCTAAATAACATGTAAATATTTCAACTTCCAAATGTTCATCAGTCCAAAATTATCAAGATAGTAAAAGCCATGCATCGAAATGCAAACCAAGTTTTAGCCAAAGCATCTAATACATGGAACTTGGATAACCTAAAATCAAATCGTCGGAAACCGACAACGAATTAAACCCTAGAAACCCCAAATTTAAATGATTTCAGAGACAGAGACGAGAGAAATTATGTGCTACCTTTTCTGCTGGAAATGACTCTCGGCTATGGTGACGCAGACAAAACCACTGCCGGCATCAGCTCGAGATTGCGTCGCGGAGCACATTGATAATCCTAAAACTTATATGATAAGTGAGAGAAATGGAAAGAGATGTACAGACCCAGGAGAGAAAAAGAGCAGAGGGGGAAAGTTGCGACGCTTTGTTTCGAAATCTCTCTCTCTCTCTCTCTCTCTCTGGGCCTCGTTCGTCCAAGAATCCCTGCTTGGTGAGAAGGGAAGGCCGAAAGGGGACGAAAGCACGAATCCAGAGGCAGATTTTATCTACAAATATACAGATACAGTATAGTTTGAAAATGAAACAGCACCCGCCTTTATTTCGTCAGTTCTGCGGAGGAAAACTTTCACTTATTATTGCCCCTGATTTCAAACTTGTTCCTTTATTCTGTTTACAAAAATGCTAGAGACACACCACTTTTGCACATCGCTTTCACACATCACTCAAAATTACGTAGTTTTGTATTGAAAAAAACCATATTTATTTTTGACCCATATCGCTGAAAACATATTTGGATCTTCCTTAACATAAAACGACGTAGTTTTAAGTGATGTGTAAAAGTGATGTGTTAAAATGATGTGTGTATAGCTCTGTGCTTCTGTTTAACCCATTGGACCACCCATCGAACCCTGAACTTTACTCTCCCAACAACCTTCCTTGATTCCCCTTTTTAATCAATTTATATTGATCCATTTAGACTGTAGTATTTATTTATTGATTGGCTTATTTATTTATGATATTTGAAATAGAACTTATGTCATTTAGATTAATTAATTTATTGTATTATTTGACCGTAATAAATGAAGTAATTTGTTTGACTTAAAAATATAATGACCATATTGCCCTTGTCTCATTGGGGTGCATAACATTTACAAGCCTTAAATTGCCAAGGGTAGTTTCGCCTTTCACCAAAAACGTACGGCAATGGACGAAAGTTCCTCCGAACAGCAACCGACAAGATGAGTACAAACAATAAATTAGTCCAAACCAGGTTAGCAACTTGGGTAATAAATAAAATAAAAAACTGATAAATATCTTAGGCCAAATACACCAATTATTGGCTTAAATATTTATTCAGAAATAAATTTGTGTACGTAGGTGCCAAAAAAAATTTATAATTATCATTTTCAAGATACATTAGTGCAACAACTAAAAATAACAACTAACGAGTGCTTGTTTTATCTATTTTCTTATCTCAACTAAGAGAATTTTTCTTTAAGTATCAACACGTGGAGCTCGAAACTAGAATTATGAGATGAACAATCACGAGAGAATAAAATAAACCATTATTTCGGATGATAATCCTGATAATAAACTTATATTTAAAGAGTCGCAAAGATATCCAACTACTTTGAATGACATTATTTTGCTACACTAAGGGGTTGTTTGTTTCCATGATATAGTCTGAATATGATATCCTGAGGATATATTTCTAGATATGTATGACATAAGGCCGTATTAATTTAGCTCAAAATCTGGGTGAAAATATTAATGTTGACTTTTGATTTGTAATGAACAAATGTCTGAATTTTTAAATTTGCCCTCATAACAAATGCATTATGTTCGTCTTGTCTTTGTAAAAACTTGTATTCTCACCAAAAAGTAAATGAAAAAATATTTAAAGTCATATTGTCTTTACAGAATTATTAAGGATAATTGAGATATTTTTTTAATAGTAAGCTATTTTATAACTTACCTAACTAAATATTTTTGCTTTATAAAAAAATGACGCCTAACAAGCATATCATTTATGTTCTTTAAATAAGAAATAAAAAAAATTGTGATTCATAGAATAAATTTATTAGTAATGTTAACATTTTATAAGTAATATCACATAGGTCATTTTTATTTTATAATTTTTTTATTAAATTTGTGTTAACTTTATAAATTAACCATTTTTATTGATCAGATAAATTTAAAAAGTAAAAATAAAAAATAAAAGTTAAATCAATTAGTAAATACAAAAAAAATAGTATTTTATTTTGTGAATAATGGGGATAATTTCATCATTGTCACTTTATCCCCATGGAGAGGATTTGTAAATCCAGCATCCCACTATTATTGTATATCTTGCTCTCTTCTTTATATAATCTCTTACTAGATATTTAATCACATATCCGTAAACAAAATAAACAGCTGATTTGTGGATCCCTTCATTCGTATCTCTCAAACAAACAGCCCATAAAAGTTATAAATAAATAAAATTAAGTGCAACTATGGCTACAATTACGCCTACATTAAGAGTTTTATAAAGAAACTAAAGGCAACTATGAAACGAGTACTTTTGCAGGGTGTCTGGGGGTCTTTGTTCTTCAATTGGCTCTTATATTTACAGGCAATCTTCAATACTTAGTCGTTTTTTCACAACTCTTAGTTTTTGCCGCTGAGATTTGGACAACCTCTTCACTTCAAATCATGGCTAGATCATGACTTTGTACATGTAATCACTTTTTATATTCCCCACTTTTTTTTTGCAAATAGTCATGGTCACGTCCCTTCGTGTTCCACTCCTTCGTGCATGGAAATGCTTAGTGATTGAATAATTGTCCATGCAAGTTCGACGTCATAGCTTCGAGTGAAGGACTGTCAACAGCTAAATAATTACATTGGAATATCAAACGGTGTCACTTCGTTAACATGCTTCTAATCACGTGTATGTGCATCCACCAATTAGTGTGACATATCTTTTTTTGTTGGTGTACAAATTATGGAGCAAACATATCACCGGCACCAACATTTGTTAAGGCTTAAAGTATGGTGGTGGCTATTCAATATTTCCTCCATTCTGAGGTCGTTGGAAGTACAACTATTCATTGTTCCTCTCTTTGGCATCTCGCATTTGAACATCTTGTATTTCGCTATAAAGTGCACACTTAATACCGGCCAGTTTGTTCATCGTCTCACTTGTCATCATGGGCACGGTTGAAGTCATTATCCAAACCATTGAAACTCTTTCCATCACCAAAGTGTCACACCCCTCTCTTCAAGGGTATGAATTAGAGCAATAAAATAAACATAGTAATATAAAAATCTCAGTTAAATCATTAAAATAAATCTCAAGTACATCTATCAATGTGGTAGGCTGGATACACAAGTCCATGGGCCTTTAGCCCATGTGCATGCTCGGCTCATCTGAGCTAAGAATGAGCTAGGCCAAGGCCAAAGATAGTTCCGCTAGTGTTGGATTGAGAGGTTTGACAAGGCCACCTAACATGCCGCGAGCAGTGTTGAGCGCACAACATGTCAGAGTGGTTGAATCTACACTCAGGCGATATTTTTCTTCAGGTTGAAGATCTTTCAGGTTGCAGCCTTTTGTTGTGCTGTCGAGGGATCTGCGTCGGCACAGCCATGTGGAGACATACCTCTCATGTTGCTAGAAGTTGCCTAGGTAGACGTGGGGGAGAGAAGCTGTTACAAGACGTGCAGACATATCCAACTGATTTGCAAGAACGTGGGACACGTGGTAGAATCACTATAATTTGCGGTCCACAACACAATATTGATTATCACACATAATTGCGTATCCTATAGCTTGGCGAAGTAGTTTTAGATTTGCATTCATGATTAATTCTATGTTTTTGACTGATATTGCACGTAAGGTATGTTTATCCTTGTTATAGAAAAAATAGCTTAAAAGGATATTCTAGGAAGTCTTCGTGACACCCGTAAATTTATGAAGTCATCCCGGGGTCGGAGCAAAGTATTGACGTGATTAAAACTCGGAAAGGAAGTAAGAAAGTGTTCAAAAAGCCAAGAAAGCTGTTGTTGAAGTTGATGCCCAGAAAGCAAGAACATGCGGATGAAGTCCTAAAACATCCAGATGATGTGTCTGACCAGGGATGGACCCAGAAGCCAGAGAGAAAAAACATCTGGATGATCTCTAAAAACATTTGAATGATTGGAAGATATCCATTCAAGGCCAAATAAAACAAAGAAAGAAAACATCTGGATGAAAGTCACAGAACATCCGGATGTTCTATATTGACAAGTCAAAAGCCAGAATTCCAAAGAAGACAAACATCCGGATGAAAGCCATAAACATTCGGATGTTGACCAAGTAGGTCAAACCATGTCAGAAACCAGAGGCACTGAAGATCTGGATGTTGCTCATTAACATTTGGATGTTTTGGTTAGGCAGAGTAACATCCTGAATAAATCCGGATATAGAAGAAGCTAGATAATGCAAAAGAAGGAAGCATCCAGATGAAAGCCCTAAACATCTGGATGTTTGAAAGACAGAATGAAGACTAAAGAAGATAGAGGAGAAAACATCCAGATGCTTGACAGTAACATCCCGATGTTCTGTTTGCGAACCAACCCCTTTTGTTGACTTTTCAAAGGCAACTTTTAAATTTCTTAGTCATTTTTTTGACCATTTTTCAAGAGGAATACCTTGCCCACCGCACGGACCAATCAAGAAAGCTTATTTCAACTAAACCAAGGGTCAAGTAATGATGGAAGTTGCCTCTTCATCAAAACTTAGACGCTAAGCAAAAATTTTGGTAAGGATGTTTTGATTCAAGAAGATGTGAAGTTAGCTCTATAAAAGAAAGATTTCCTGAGAGTTTTTGAGATACAATGGAGATAGAAGTTTTTAGATACAACCTTAGAAAAGGATAGATAGCTAGAGATAAAGTTAAAAAGTTATCTTAGACATATTTTAGTTGTTCAAGTTTTGTATATACTCTTATTTTCTAGTAAGCAAGTTGTAAGTAAGTTGCAAGTTGATTCCATATTGTATTTTCATTTCTTAGCATACTCTTTCATTCCAAGTACAAGTTCTAATTTCAATTTCAGTTTCAAAGATGTTTCCCGTTTCTTCTTTTTCCGTTGCAAGTTTTACCTTAAGTATGCTAGGCTAAATTTAGAATGCCTAGTAATGAGATGACCTTCATCTCATGGCTTGAGTATGAATATTTTCTCAAATGATTTTCATAGCATGTAGAAGGTAAGTGAAGTTCCAATTTTGGAACCAAGAGTGGAGTGTTATAGCCTTAATTGGTTATGCCCGAAATCAATTCTGGTATATACAATGCTTGGTCTCATGCCCTTCATATCTAGACTTATTGTCTAGAGGATAAAGCCTACCTTTTTACAAATCTTAGTCATAATTAAAGTTTTAAAGATTAATTTTCCAACCGAGGTCATAAACCTTTGAATTCTTGGATTGAGTAATAAAAATGAGATATCCTATGTTCAAGCCAGAGAAGAAGTAACCCCCATGACTATGCCTATTCTTCCATTAACAAGTTCTGTGTTTAGTGTTTCATTTTAGGTTTTAATTCTCAAATTCAGATAAAAAGGAGTGGCGTCCTAAGCGCTAAAGCGTAGTACTACCAGCTCAGTAACCACCTTTCCTATGGATCGATATTTGGACTTCACTGCTGTACAATCTATAAGAAGAAGTGCAAAGTTCAAATTTTGTAAACTTTGACCGTGCTAAGTTGGGATTTGATCAATATTTCTGGCCAGTGGCCCCGACAATTTATTACAGGCTCTCTATAAAATACTCCAAGAGCACTCTACTTTCAGGTACACACTTACACTCTCTAAAATCTTCCAAGTTGCTTTTATTCTCTCTTCAAAAGCTAACTTAAGCATTGGAGTGTCCACCGGAGACCCAACCTTAGTCGGCACTAACATGGTCTTGAGTGTTCGCAACACAATGAAGCACATTCAAAAGATCAACAAGAAGCCTTACGGTGGGATTCAAGACTCCACAATTTGGCAACCACAGTAGAAGTCCCTCGAGCTTCTCATTTTAGAAATCATCTCTTCAAAAGGAGACTTTTCTTTGGCAACCACGGTAGAAGTCCCTCAAGCTTCAATTTTGCAACCACAGTAAAAGGCATATTTTAGAAATCATCTCTTTAGTGAGTCTTGGTGTAGAAGAGACTGGGAGATCTCTTAATCAACAATAACAACCTGGTATCCCCGTTGAGCATAGCTTTAGGAGCATTACCTACATATGTGACATGGGTGGACCACCAAGACAGAAGGCATAGAGATCGGTCCCCACGACGTCACCACCATCAGGAACATTCTCCTTTGCCTAATTGAAGGGAGGACCTTAGGCGTTAGGTCGACAATAAGCGTAAGAGGCTCAGTCGACAAGGTCTCATTGCAACCTCATCCCCCAATAGCTAATCTCCTCCCCATTCACTAGGGAGATTGATGTCGTACGCCCACCTTCAATGTTCAATCCCCTAAAATTCACCAAGTATGATCCAAAGATAGATGCCTACACTCACCTAGTGCACTTTAGACAGATGATGTCATCGTACAACGCCAAAGATGCACTGATGTGCAAGCTCTTTCCATCCAGCTTGAGAAAGCTTGGCCTACTTTGGTTTGCCAAGCTGCCGAAGAGGTCAATACTATCCTTTAAGGAGCTCTTTTTTGCATTTCTTCCTCGGTTCGTGATGAGCAACAGACAAAAGAAGGAGGTTGACTCCCCTCGACCTTAGGAAATTAGCCAATGAGTCCCTTTTCCAGTACGTTTCTCGGTACTGAAAGCTCGTTAACAAGATACAGGGGTGCGATTTGGCCGTCACCATTATGACATTCAAACTGGGCTTGGATCACTAAAGCTGAATTTTTTAGGATCTTATATTATCCAAACCAATAAACATAAAATGATCTCATGTCCCAGATCAATAAGCACTACTAGCTGGAGGAAGCTAGAAGTAACTGCAGCCAAGCCGGGTAGAGCCTTCCCAAGCAAGTGGAAGGAACAAGAATTGTAACGGAGCAAACAAGACATCAACATGGTGGCGTCCGGATAGTAGAAGGGCCATCAGCCCCATGAGTATGTTGCTGTGAAGATTGTCTTCACCATGCCAACATACATATTGGTCAAAAATATCGTGTAAGAACTGTTCTTTGAGTGGCTGAGGCGGTCGATTGGGGATTAGTAGAAGAAGAAGCATTCTTTTTACCGTTACTCTTATCACATGGAGAAAGGCATCTAATGACACGATGCTAAACTTTCAAGGATTTCCTTGACAAGCTAGTGACCGATGGCCACTTGAAGGAATACATTGGCGAAGAGAAGACAGGGGTCAAATCTCCTTAGGAATAAGAAAGGGACAACAATACCGAGGTGCACATCATCAATGTGATCCATGGTATAATGGATACAGCTGTTGAAGAATACCTTTGGGTAGAAATCAAGCAGACAACCTTGGCCAAGCAGGTGATGTTAGTTAGCTCGGGCTCCAAACACCCACGTGAGGAGGAGCCAGTCGAGGATGTCATCACGTTCTCAAACAGGGATCTAGATTGTCTCCAACTGCCACAAAATGACGCACTGGTCATCACTTTTTCCCTCGACGACTGCCTAGTTCGTCGAGTCTTGGTAGACCAGAGTAGCTCTACCAAAAAGTGCTACATGCCAACCATAAAGAGCAAGGTAAGACCAAGTGCACTAGGTGGAAATACCTAACGCCCCAGTACTCAAGGATGTCAGCACAAAGGCTGAGGCAAAAGTAATAGAGGACTTGGTTACTGTCACGCCCTAATCCCGATGATATAATGGAATCATCCAAGAATGTGACGTGGCAACACCTCTAATATCAAACCAAATGACTAAGTACTAAAAGACAAGCTTTAAAAGAACCTCTTATATAAAAGAAACTTGGAGTGTACAATATCACACAAGACAACAACCTCTCATACTGGGCCACATCCCACAACATATGTCAACAATAAAGTACAACAATTAGCTAAAAACAAAATGCTAAAAACTATAATCTATGATACAATCAACCTTCCTCACAAAACAAAGTAAAAGATGCACCAACGGCGATAGCTATACAGTGACCGACTTCTATTCTCGAACACCTGAAAGAGTATTGCATAAATATGCGTGACCTAACCACATGCTCAGTGAGTACAACTGAATCATATAAATAAGAACAAGCAAAATATTTATGGATCAAGTTAAGTTAAAATAACTCTTTCAGCAAAAGATTATTCAAAAGACCAGCACAAGGTCTAACAACTCATCCCATATAGCCAAGGGTCGTTTACCTTTGACCAAAGTTAAGCAATATATAATAAGCCCAGAATCAAGACAAACACTCCCACATTAGCCCAGGAGCAGGGCGAGCAAGGCTATCGTAGCATGAATCTCAAAACACATTTCACAAATATTCTCGACCCATAATATCTCAACCACTCAAATCACAGTTCATAAAAAGATAGCACATTTAGAAATTGCAAGCAAAATATTTTAGTTCTAATTTATATAATTCTTGTACTCACCTTCCAAAAACAACCGGATTAACCGGGACCTCAACTTAATTTCTAGACGGAGCTGAAGTAGGCATAGACCTCTCTGAACCTAACACAAGTCATACAATGATGCAAATGAGCAATTGAAATTTATTACATAATCTATAAATAAAAATGCAATATGCTAATAAAATTGGGTTCATAATTTTATTAATCGAGATTAACAATCAGAATCTTCATTGTTTCAAATACATATACAACTGCCAATACATAAATACAGGCTTCGTATTATATGCAGATTGGGTAAGGTAAGGTCAATGCTTCCCTACCAACATTAGACTTCAAAAGCATTCGAAAACTTAATAGTCTAAAAAATATATAAATTTACTAAATGAACTTAGTCCAACTCACTCATTCAGACTTTCAACTCATGAAACAAGAATAGCAATTATTCAAAATAAGCCTTCATTTTGGATTAAATAAACAGCTCCTTAAAGAACAATTTTTAGCACTTAATTAGCATTTCCAGCACGTAATATCAAATTTCACCTCATGTAGCTAATAGTTATAAAATACCAAGATGTAGGAATTATATATCCTCAACATATTATAAGTATTATTACAAAATTCGAAGACATATTTCCAGTAAATAAGATTCACTTTATTCACTTGAACACAAAACTCTAAACAAATTGTTAATCCTTAAATACCACAGCCAAATACCTAGCAAATTTCCAGTAATTTGGTTTCATTAAATCAATTTAAAATCAAAGAAACATAAGGAATTAACATGTAGGATGTAATTTAATGATTCAATTAATATAAAATTTCTTACCAATTCCTATAATAGGATTTTTTTTATTGCTTTCCTCCGAATGCTTCTCCTCTCCCCTTCCTCTCTCGCTTTCTCTCCACTGTGTTGGCCCTTTGCCGAACTACACTTCTTTCTATTTGTTTGAAATGGTTTTGTTATATGTTAAAGAGTAAGAAGAGGTCAAACCCACCTCTTTGTCATTAAACATGCACACTACGTGTCAACCTTATAAACATTCCTATCTGTATGTGGTCTAATTACACTAGTCACCCTTAAGGCTTTTAGACATAATAAATTATACCACCACCTGTATATATATTATATGTATATAATATAGACATCCAAATTATTTATTTATTCACTTATTTTGTTTACTCTCAATTTGTAGGGAGCTGAAATTTTAACACACCAAAGAATTGAATTTCATGCAAGCAAATCCTTACAAACAATTAATTTTTTTTTTTAACTACAAAGAGGCATGATAATGTAAGAGATGTATGATTCGGGTCTCACGACTCTTCCCTTCTAATAAGAATTTCGTCCCCGAAATTGACTTACCTGATTGAAACAAGTACGGATATTGACTCCTCATACTCTCTTCAGTTTCCCATGTTGCTTCCTCCACTGAGTGACTACGCCACAATACCTTGACTAGAGGGATAGTCTTGGTGCGAAGAACCTGATCTCTCGTATCTAAAATTTGTACTGGTTGCTCCACATATGTCAAATCTTTACTCAGTTCTACTGGTTCGACTGTCAAAACATGTGATGGATCTGGCAAATACCTTCTAAGCATCGATACATGGAACACATCATGTAATTGAGACAGTTCTGGTGGCAATGCCAATCTATAAGCTGTCACACCGACACGCTCAACAATTTCAAAAGGACCAACGTATCGTGGACTCAACTTTCCCTTCTTGCCAAATCTCATTACGCCCTTCCAAGGAGAAACACGTAAAAATACATAATCTCTTTTTTCAAACTCCAATTCCATTCTTCTTTTATCGGCATAGCTCTTTTGTCTGCTCTGAGCAATTTTCAGTTTGTCCTGTATCACTTTGATTTTGTCAGTAGTAACTTGAACAATTTCTGGACCTAAGAGCTTCCTCTCTCCAACTTCACCCCAACACACTGGAGTTCTACACCTCTTCCCATATAAAGCTTCGTAAGGTGCCATCTCAATGGTAGCCTGGTAATTATTATTATAAGCAAACTCCATAAGAGGTAGATGCACATCCCAATTATTCTGAAATTCCAATACACAAGCTCGCAACATATCTTCAAGAGTCTGTATAGTACACTCTGACTGTCCATCTATCTGAGGGTGAAAAGCAGTACTGAATTTCAATGAAGTACCCATAGCATGCTGCAAACTAGGCCAGAATTTAGAAGTAAATCTAGAATTTCAGACTCTGAAACGATAGAAACAGGTGCACCATGTAGTCTAACAATCTCATCAACATACAATTGAGCTAACTTATCAAGACTAAAGGTAGTCTTAATAGGCAAGAAATGAGAGGATTTGGTTAATCTATCAACAACCACCCAAATAGAATCATGTCCTTTTTGAGTGCGAGGCAAACCCGAAACAAAGTCCATAGTAATATGATCCCATTTCCACTCCAGAATAGGTAAAGGCTGTAACAAACCTGCTGGACGTTGATGTTTTGCCTTGATTTGTTGACATACTAGACACTTTGCCACAAAATCTGCTATTTCCCTTTTCATACCTGTCCACCAATAGTGTTCTCGGAGGTCACGATAAAGTTTTGTACTGCCTGGGTGCATAGCATAAGCTGAACTGTGTGCCTCTTCAAGAATCTCTCTCTTCAAGGTAGCATCATCTGGTACACAAAGTCGAGTTCCAAACATCAAAGTACCATTTTCTTTAACAATAAAGTCGGTCTGAACTCCATTTTTCACCTCATCCTTAATTTTCATTAACCGTGGGTCAGAGTTTTGAGCTTCTTGAATTCTTTCAACAAGTAGTGGTTTTAAAGTAAGAGTTGCTAGCAAAGCCCCATTGTTCTTCATTGCCAAATTAACCCTTAAAGACTTCAAATCAGAAAATATGTTTGTTTTAACAACTCGAAGATATGCCAGACTTCCAGAAGACTTTCGGCTCAAGGCATCAGCAACAACATTAGCTTTTCCTGTGTGATAGAGAATAACACAATTTAATCTTTGATTAGTTCTATCCACCTCCGCTGTCTGATGTTTAAATCTTTCTGTGTAAACAAATACTTTAGACTTTGATGATCCGTAAAAATTTCACATGTCTCTCCATAAAGATAATGCCTCCATTGCTTTAATGCAAATACAATAGCTGCCAGCTCAAGATCATGTGTTGGATAGGTACATTCATGAGTTTTCAACTGCCTAGAGGCATAGGCCACAACCTTTCCATGTTGCATCAGTACACAACCCAAACCCTGATGAGATGCATCAGTGTAGATCACAAATCCTCCACTTCCAAAAGGAATAGTCAACACAGGTGCTGTGACTAGTCTAATTTTCAATTCTTGAAAGCTTTGTTCACAATGATCTGTCCAAACAAACTTCACCTCTTTCCTAGTCAATTGAGTCAACGGCTTGGCAATAACAGAAAAACCTTGCACAAAGCGACGATAATAACCAGCTAAGCCCAAGAAACTACGAACTTCAGTCACACTGGTCGACCTTTCCCAATTTACAACAGCCTCAATTTTCTTCGGATCAACTGAAATACCATCACCTGAAACAACATGACCTAAAAATACCACTTGATCTAACCAAAATTCAGATTTGCTCAATTTCCCATATAACTTTCTTTCTCTCTGAAAGTCTAACTGGTTTTTGTATGATGTTTAGTGACCAAAATGAATATGCTAAAATATGTCAACCGAAATGCATTATGTTGAAACTCGTGTTTTGATTTACGTAATACAAACATATGCCTATGAGTATACAGGAGAAGATGAAATTTCTCAGGACAGAGATATGCCATCTGGAAGGCTATCCAGCATCCTGTCCGGCAGTCCTTCTAGAAAGCCAGAAAGAAATCCGGCTAGAAATCCGGGTGCCCCAAGATCGGATTTAGGAAACGACCGCAAACGGTTTTATCGTATCTTCTCCAAAATATTGAATTATCTTTTTCTAGAAGTATTTTGATTGAGAAAATCAGTACTAATTCGATGCTATGTCTTACCGTCTTAGTTCACAGCCGTTGGTCCAAACATGGGAAGAAATCGCTGGCCTCTGGTATGGAAAGCTTGACGAGATCAATCAGAACCTTTGACGATCTTTCTACCAAACTGGTATGAAGCTAGGTTTGTTTTAAAAAGGATTCAAAAAGGCCAAGAACAGGACACACAGAATTGAATACGTCTGAAGAAGTTACAGAGCATCCATCAACAGTACCTAAAACTATCACTTGCAACGTTCTTTTCTTTAGAGCCTTATTAAGCCTTTCACTTGTAAAATCTCTTTGAAGAGAGTCACACACATCACGTATCTACCTGGTGAGAGAGAGAGCCTTCCACTGTGATTCGATTACGAGTTCTTTCAAAGCCCTTTTGTGTGTGTCGACTGATTATTTTTTCCTCATAGTCCAGAGTAACTGAGTATGTCCTGCAACAGTCATTGGAACTAGTTGCAAGACTCGATTAGAAGAGGAAAGTGAGATTTGTGTGTGAGTTTACATCGAGCCGGTCTGCGTGTACCATGGAGTGGCATCGATCTGCGTGTATCGATTGCAAAGAGAAGTTGAGTGCTTGGTCTGCGTGTATCAAGCTAGGAGTACCAGTCTGCGTGTATCGGTACGAGTGATTGTAAAAGAGGAGTTGGCCTCATAAACCAACCTTGTGTAAGTATTGGATCATAGTGGAAACGGTGATTATTCAAGGGAACAATCACTAAGAGTGGACTAAGCACATCGCCGAACCACTATAAAAATCCCTGTCTCCTTATTTACTTATTTCCAGTATCCTCTTCTCATTCTATTATCTTGTTGCGCTTAATCGTTTGTGTGAGTTAATTGAAAACAGGAAAAAAGAAAAGTACACCTATTCACCCCCCTCTAGGTGACTTATCACTCTCAGTTTGTAACACAGTGTACAAATGCTCCTTATGATCCTCTTTGCTCTGTGAGTAAATCATAATATCATCAATAAAGACAATCACAAACGAGTCTAGATGAGGCTGGAATACCCGATTCATCAAATCCATAAAAGCTGCAGGAGCATTAGTTAAACCAAAAGGCATAACCAAAAATTCATAATGGCCATACCTGGTACGAAAAGCTGTCTTAGAAATATCACTATCTCTAACTCTCAATTGATGGTACCCAGAACGAAGATCAATCTTGGAAAACACTCTAGCTCCTTGTAATTGATCAAATAAATCATCAATACGTGGCAATGGATATTTATTTCTGATGGTCACACTGTTCAATTGTCGATAGTCAATACAAAGTCGCATAGTTTCATCCTTTTTCTTAACAAATAACACTGGTGCTCCCCAAGGTGATACACTAGGCCTGATAAACCCCCTATCAAGTAAGTCTTGTAACTGAACTTTTAATTCTTTGAGTTCTACTGGTGCCATTCTGTACGGTGCAATAGAAATTGGAGCTGTGCCCGGTAACAGTTCAATAGTAAATTCTATTTCCCTGTCAATAGGCAAACCAGGCAATTCCTCTGGAAACACATCAGGAAATTCACATACTACGGGTATATCTACTAACTGTGTACCAACAATCCTTGTATCAACAACATGCGCTAAATAGCCCTGACACCCTTTTCTTAACAATTTTCTTGCCTTCAAAGCAGAAATAAGACAACTTGGAGCAAAACTACGGTCTCCACAAAAACTAAATGATGAATGTCCTGGGATCTGAAATGTTATCTCCTTGCAAAAACAATCAATACTGGCATGATAAAATGATAACCAGTCCATCCCCAAAATGACATCAAAGTCTTGCATATTCAAAGGTAATAAGTCAGCCAATAATTCTATGTCCCCCACATGAACATCACAGTCTTTGTAGATAGCCTGAATCACAATTATCTCTCCGATTGGGGTAGATATAGACAAACCACAATCTAATAAGGTCAATGGTCTATCTAAATGCATGGCAAATGCTGATGACACAAATGAATGCGTAGAGTCAGGATCTATCAAAATATGCGCATCTTTACCAACAATAGAGAGTGTACCTGTAACTACATCAGGAGTAGCATGTGCATCTTGCTGTGTTGTTGCAAACACCCTACCCTGAACCATAGGTCTAGACGAAGATCCCGTGCCTCTGCCTCGAGAATTACTACCTGAACCCCTACCTCCTCCTGTAGGTGCACTCCCAACTGATGATGCCTCTGTCACATTTTGGGGACATGCCCATCGCATATGGCCTGGCTGACCACAAGTAAAACATTTTGGAGGACCATCTGTAATCACTGTACAATCCCTAGCGTAATGCCCTTTCTGATTACATTTGAAGCATACCACTTCTGAATTGCGAGAACCAGAATAACCTCTCCCTTGAGATCCCTGTGATTGACTCAATGCACCCCGTCTCGGTCCTGCAAAACCCTGTCCCCTATCAAAAGAAAACCTGGTATACTGGGATGGAGAACTTCTGATTGGCTGAGAACTTTGTCCACCCCAACCAACTGATTTGTTGCCTTGTCCTTTTTGCTGCGGTTGGTTATCAGTACGAGACTTCTTAAACTACTCACGTCTTCCGTCTGCTTTCTCAATATCTCTTTCATCTATTTTTGATTTACTCATTAACTTTTTAAAGTCATGCTCCTCAAACAAAGAAACTCTTGGCTGAATTCGAGAATTTAAACCCATCTGAAACTTTTCACATCTAGCCTTTTCTGTTGAAACCATGGTCGGTGCAAAACGCGACAGAGCTGTAAATTTTGTCACATAGTCAGCCGTAGACATTGAACCTTGCTCCAATAGTAGAAATTCCCGCCGCTTCTCACTTTGGTAGTATTCAGAAAAATATTTTTCATTAAAAGCCTCCTCAAAATTTGCCCATGTAACTATAGGTGGAGCTGCAATTATCCCTGTTGGTATAGCAATCAATATCCTCTCTGTAGATTCCCACCAATGATAAGCCTCCTCGGTAAGCATAAATGTGGCAAGTTTAAGCTTTTCTTTATCAGTTACATCCATAATTCTAAAAATCTGTTTCATCCTCTTCATTCAATTCTCCGCGTCTTCCTCCCCTTTGGTTCCCGTGAAGGTAGGTGGATCCATCCCTTTGAAATTCTTGTATAAAATAGTGCTAGAATCCACCAGTGGCTTCTCTATTGGTAATGGTTGGGTTAACTGCATTTCAAAATACTTGGCCTGTGTTTCTATCATTCTAGTCATTGCCTCTTGAAGTTGCCTAACCGGGTCAATTGCAATTTCTTCTACCACATTCTGCCTCTCATGACCTTCCTGTGCTTGAGGTTCCTGCCCCTGCCCTACTGCTGAAGCCGAAGATACCTCTTCCTCAGTATGTACTTGATGTTCAGGATCCATGATCACACTGTCATTTAAATCACAAATAAATCATGTGTAATAATTATGCATGACATACAAGGTACAATGCCCACTCCACTAAACACAAAGATACCCTAGGGTCCACTGTCACAACTTGACTCGACAAGTCTACAGAACCTTACAAACTCTAGCTCTGATACCAAAATCTGTCACGCCCCAATCCCGATGATATAATGGAATCATCCAAGAATGTGACGTGGCAGCACCTCTAATATCAAACCAAATGACTAAGTACTAAAAGACAAACTTTAAAAGAACCTCTTATATAAAAGAAACTTGGAGTAAGGTAAGGTCAATGCTTCCCTACCAACATTAGACTTCAAAAGCATTCGAAAACTTAATAGTCTAAAAAATATATAAATTTACTAAATGAACTTAGTCCAACTCACTCATTCAGACTTTCAACTCATGAAACAAGAATAGCAATTATTCAAAATAAGCCTTCATTTTGGATTAAATAAACAGCTCCTTAAAGAACAATTTTTAACACTTAATTAGCACTTCCAGCACGTAATATCAAATTTCACCTCATGTAGCTAATAGTTATAAAATACCAAGATGTAGGAATTATATATCCTCAACATATTATAAGTACTATTACAAAATTCGAAGACATATTTCCAGTAAATAAGATTCATTTTATTCACTTGAACACAAAACTCTAAACAAATTGTTAATCCTTAAATACCACAGCCAAATACCTAGCAAATTTCCAGTAATTTGGTTTCATTAAATCAATTTAAAATCAAAGAAACATAAGGAATTAACATGTAGGATGTAATTTAATGATTCAATTAATATAAAATTTCTTACCAATTCCTATAATAGGATTTTTTTTATTGCTTTCCTCCGAATGCTTCTCCTCTCCCCTTCCTCTCTCGCTTTCTCTCCACTGTGTTGGCCCTTTGCCGAACTACACTTCTTTCTATTTGTTTGAAATGGTTTTGTTATATGTTAAAGAGTAAGAAGAGGTCAAACCCACCTCTTTGTCATTAAACATGCACACTACGTGTCAACCTTATAAACATTCCTATCTTTATGTGGACCAACGTATCATGGACTCAACTTTCCCTTCTTGCCAAATCTCATTACGCCCTTCCAAGGAGAAACACGTAAAAATACATAATCTCCTTTTTCAAACTCCAATTCCATTCTTCTTTATCGGCATAGCTCTTTTGTCTGCTCTGAGCAATTTTCAGTTTGTCCTGTATCACTTTGATTTTGTCAGTAGTAACTTGAACAATTTCTGGACCTAAGAGCTTCCTCTCTCCAACTTCACCCCAACACACTGGAGTTCTACACCTCTTCCCATATAAAGCTTCGTAAGGTGCCATCTCAATGGTAGCCTGGTAACTATTATTATAAGCAAACTCCATAAGAGGTAGATGCACATCCCAATTACTCTAAAATTCCAATACACAAGCTCGCAACATATCTTCAAGAGTCTGTATAGTACGCTCTGACTGTCCATCTGTCTGAGGGTGAAAAGCAGTACTGAATTTCAATGAAGTACCCATAGCATGCTGCAAACTAGGCCAGAATTTAGAAGTAAATCTAGAATTTCAGACTCTGAAACGATAGAAACAGGTGCACCATGTAGTCTAACAATCTCATCAACATACAATTGAGCTAACTTATCAAGACTAAAGGTAGTCTTAATAGGCAAGAAATGAGAGGATTTGGTTAATCTATCAACAACCACCCAAATAGAATCATGTCCTTTTTGAGTGCGAGGCAAACCCGAAACAAAGTCCATAGTAATATGATCCCATTTCCACTCCGGAATAGGTAAAGGCTGTAACAAACCTGCTGGACGTTGATGTTTTGCCTTGATTTGTTGACATACTAGACACTTTGCCACAAAATCTGCTATTTCTCTTTTCATACCTGTCCACCAATAGTGTTCTCGGAGGTCACGATAAAGTTTTGTATTGCCTGGGTGCATAGCATAAGCTGAACTGTGTGCCTCTTCAAGAATCTCTCTCTTCAAGGTAGCATCATCTGGTACACAAAGTCGAGTTCCAAACATCAAAGTACCATTTTCTTTAACAATAAAGTCGGTCTGAACTCCATTTTTCACCTCATCCTTAATTTTCATTAATCGCGGGTCAGAGTTTTGAGCTTTTTGAATTCTTTCAACAAGTAGTGGTTTTAAAGTAAGAGTTGCTAGCAAAGCCCCATTGTTCTTCATTGCCAAATTAACCCTTAAAGACTTCAAATCAGAAAACATGTTTGTTTTAACAACTCAAAGATATGCCAGACTTCCAGAAGACTTTCGGCTCAAGGCATCAGCAACAACATTAGCTTTTCCTGGGTGATAGAGAATAACACAATCATAATCTTTGATTAGTTCTATCCACCTCCGTTGTCTCATGTTTAAATCTTTCCGTGTAAACAAATACTTTAGACTTTGATGATCCGTAAAAATTTCACATGTCTCTCCATAAAGATAATGCCTCCATTGCTTTAATGCAAATACAATAGCTGCCACCTAGATAGTCGCCAGACAAATTGGTGACACAATAGAAGTATATATCGACAACATGATCGTTAAGAGTCGGTAGAAGGCCAACCATCTCACTGACCTTCAGGAGATCTTTGAGATCATGAAGTTGCACAACTATGCCTTAAATGCCGAGAAGTGAGCATTTGTCATTGGCTCAGGAAAATTCCTCGATTTCTTGGTCACAAGGAAAGGCATTGAGGCCGACCACAACTAGATCACTACCATCAAAAACTTGGAGGCTCCCTACACTATAAAGGGGCTTCAAAGATTGACCAACATAGCCACCAACCATAATCAGATCGTCGCATACCTCAAGGATGATGTCCAGCCAGAGGATCGAAGGGAAGCTCATAAGGTAGTTCACAAAGCAACCCAATACTGGACGGGTCCCGATTTTAAGCTCTACCAAAGGTCATTCACTAGACTTTACCTCTTTTGTGTGCATCTAGATAGACCAAAGAAGTCCTCTGAGAGCTTCATGCTAGCAGTTGCAGGCATCATCTAAGAGGATGGTCACTAGTACACCGAGCCCTCATAGAGGGATCATGGTGGCCGAATATAAAGAAGGAAGCAGATAAGTTGGTCTGATGGTGTGACTAATGTTAAAGGTTTTCACCTTTTCTCCATCAACCTGTCGAACAACTCAACCCCATCTCTAGCCTCTAGCCATTCATTCTAAAGTCTTAAACCATGCTGGTGCGGGAGATAGACATTCTCATAAATTCACTAGTAGGAATGCAACATGTGGCGTAGTTCTTTGGGAACACCCAGACACGATAGAATGCATGAGGAGCCTAAATCGTGTCACCTGGGCTTTGAATGTAGTTAATTAACTGATGCACGAAAAATGCAAAGTGATGTTGTTTTACATGCATGGGCAATTATTTTAGCTGCCATGCATGCACAAGAACGAAGAAAACCAGATAGTAGAATGTGCACCATGAGCATATGGGGAATATAGGAGGGTGGCCGAAGTGGGGCAATTACATCTGCCTCCTATATCGAAGGAAGGAAAATAGCACGAATTTTCAACTAGAAAAATTCAAAGGAAGAAGCAACATCTAACACTAGTTGTCAATAAATAGGACCAAAGGTGAAAAGAAAAGGGAGGATGAACCCTCACACTATTTATCTTTTTTGCACTTATCTTTTCTCTTCTGCATTAAGTTTTATCTAGCATAGCCATAGTCGTAGCAATTATTGTACTTATCTTCATAATTTTAGCTTATATCGATAAGAGTAGTTCATAGTACATAATTCAAAGCAGCCTGGATCTTTTGTACTTCTCATATGTAAGTTTGTCTTCAAATTTATTATTCAAAGTTAGTTCATTTCACATTTTTTGCGACAGTTCATCTTTATTTTCTAGTTTTGAGTTGCCACACATAGACACTCTAGAAAAATCCTCTTTATTGAGGAAAGAGGACAGACAACACAAACTCATGGTGATTGTTGGTTTAACGATCACAATTACGAGTTTTTTTGAAAAGGTCAGTTACACTCTTTTTCTAACATGCTCACTCATCAACTTTGCCTTGGGAGATGTTGGAGCCAACGGCCTCCTGCTTGCTTTTGACCACCATGTCATCTATGTAAGCCTCCATCGTGTCACTAAGTTGCTTGCCAAAAATCATGGTGACCATTCAATGGTAGGTGACTCTGACATTCTTCAGCCTGAAGGACATGACTTTGTAGCAAAAAGGTCCCATTGGCATTATGAAGGCCATCTTTTCTCGGTTAGGGCCGTACTGGCTATTTAGTGGTGTCCTCGGTAGGCATCCATAAAGCTCGACCATTTTATGCCCTACAGTTGCATCTACTAGTTGGTCTATTTGGGACAATATAAAACAACCCTGTACGCATGTACCGTTCAAGTTTGTGGAGTCAAGCACACCCACCATTTATCATTATTCTTTTTTAGGACGACTACGTTGACAAGGTGTGTCGGGTACTGCACCTCTTGTATAGTTCTGTCCTTCAATAGTCGGTCGACCTCCTCAATGATAACATTGATATATGTTACTGCCAAATGCCTTGCCTTTTTTGTATAACTGTACATTGATTGGGTTCAGAAAGTTCACGATCTCGGCCATCTGAACTGCTAACATGGTGGAGATGAGCAAAAAGAACTAGTTTGGAAGAGATTCCTCGATCAGCATGAAGACCAAGTCTTCCACTGCCTTTTTTGATGGTGACTGTACCAACATGTTTCAGGACCGAAGCATCTGGTACCTTGACCCAATGCATCTACTCAGGGTCAATCTTGCTCTTGACAAGCGCCACATAACATTTCTTGGCGACAATTTGGTCAGCAAAATCTAAGAGTTCCTCATGTCCCTTGGCTCCTGTGTAACGAATCACCTAGTGGTAGGTCAAGGCCACCACCCTATTTGTAGAGCCAACTCCTATTGATGATACCATTATAGGGACTCGACACATTAACCACGATGAATTTTGCTTCGATGGTGACCAAGTCTCCTCAAATGGGAATCTGATCTTGTCAATAGGACATACTAGCACTGAGTTGAACCCAACTAGTGGGACTTTGATTGGCTCTAGATCCAACTCGAAAAGATCAAGCTACTTGAACAATGAGTAGTGCATGACCTCCACCAAACTCCCTTAGTCCACCACTATGTGCTGAAGTTTACAAGTGCCAATGCAAAGTGTACTATGAGTGTGTCGTTGTTTGGCACCTACAATCATTCGGGATCCTTGTTAAAGAAGGTTGTGACGCTGGTTGCTTGATTATCAGTTTGTGGTTGTTTGAGGATAGTACCGACTGCCATGAATTTCTTAGTTGAGGATGCCTTGTGAATTTATATGCGAAGGCGCTTCTCTGTAGATGCATTAGTGAAGCTACTTTTGAGGGGGTTGCCGCGCAGCCACTTGCCTTGTGAGCGGGAAAAATGCCTCGATTTAAAATATCCCTATGATATCCACCATGTCGTGATTACATTTCCTCACCTCCGTGGTGCTCTTCATTTCCTGTTGCCGAGGAGGACCAGCGATGTTTTTCTCGGCATCTATATAATCCTTCATATGACCCGTGACCACCAGCCTTTCTAGGAATTCCTCGTAAGTGTTGCCCCTGACCTTTAGGTGCCCCTTCTTCTAGTGGTGTGAGAACCTCATCTGTTGTTAGCAGCCACTTGAAGAACCGTTTGTTCTCAATTTTGTAGAGCACAACATATATTGGTAGCTCGAAAACCTTTAGAATGACAACAAATTCATGAGGTCGATGGCTCTTCTTCTCCCCATACTTGATGACATTCACACCCTTCTTTCCACCACTACCACCCTTGTTCCCCTCGTTCGGCTTGGTGCTGCTCTATTCTACTTGTCTTCATTCGGATTTCTTATGCTTTAGTTGAGCAGGTTCAACAGGAACGGATTTCTTTTATACCCCTTCGTTTTCGCACCTGAGGAATGTTTGTCGATCCAACACATCAAGTCATCCATATCCACCGAGTTAAACAACATTAGGTCTTTAAAGATCCGGCTTACTGTGGTCTAATACCAGTTTGAAGGAAGTAGCGACAATGGCCAAATCGCACCCTCAAATCTCATTAAATAGCTCCTAGTACCAAGCAACCTACTAAGCGGGTGTCTCGTTTACTGATTTTTGAAGGTAGAGCAGGAAACCATACCTTTCTACTGTCGCTTACTAGTCACGAATCGTGCCAGAAAGGCAATTGATAACTCGTTAAAGAAAGAAATTTATCTACATAGTAGCTTGTCAAACCAAAGGAGGTCGAGCTCTCCCAAACTGGATGAGAATAATTTGCACATCCATGCGTCATTAGTGTTGTAGAGGGACAACATCTACCAAAAGCGCACCAGGTATGGATGTTGGCATCAATCTTTGGATCTTACTTCTAGAATTTTGGTGGGTTCATTCCCCATGGTGGCTTTACTGACTCAACCTCTTTGGTGAATGGAGAGGAGATGCGTTGCTGGTGGATGAGCTCGTAGTAAGACCTTATCGAGCAAGCCTCCTGCTCGGTCGATCTCCTTCGCTTGTACTCGAGCTTGTCACGAAGGTCCTCATGCCCTTGTCGCTACCGTCTTGGGGAGCACTCTTGTTGCCTGTGATGCCAAAGGATAAACTCCCCCTGCCTTCAGTCCTAGTAGGGGAGTACATGGTCTGGATTGGACTGGGTTTTGTAAGAATCTAAGAACCAAACTATATATAACAGTTCCAAAGAATTTAGAACTATAACCAGACTGTTACACATATGGAACCAAATTACAACCAAACCATTAGACCAGCTCGGCTTGGTTCCGGTTCCGATTTTAAACCATGTTAGCATTTAAAATTGCCCCAAAAACATATGAATAAAATAATACTAGTTTTTTAAAATTGCAAACAAAATATTCAAACACTAGTTTTTTAAAATTGCGAACAAAATAAACTATATTGAGAATGAAAGAGTTTACGGGAAACATATCTAATAAGTTTATGGAAAACACAACTACATTGATAATGAAATAGTTTTTAGTTCTAGAGAATAGAAGGGTTGTGACATTTTTAGGAGAGTGTAAAAGTCATAAATATATATATATATATATATATATATATATATATATATATTCGGTCTGGTTTGGTTCGAACCACAGTTTACAATTATGAAACCATTGACCGAATCATAATATTCGGTTCTCATTTTTTAAGACCATAACCAATCCACGAAACCATAGGATCAATCTAAAAAGACTTCTTCGGTCCAATTTAGTGATTTTTTTGTACACCCCTAAGTCCAAGTGGACCACACAACTTTAATGAATGGTTGTTTCCTTGAAATCTAGGCTGATTGGGGAGACCAAGGAGCCATTGACCGAAGGCTTCCCGGGTCCTTTGTGCACTCAAATTTGTTGTTGGCCATGGCGGCTATCGCGTGAGTGCCGTTTCGGGGCGGGGCTATGCTACTCGCAGATTTTACCCTTAGCATTGTTGAGGTGTCTGGCATCATTGTGGCCTCCCATCCTTTCCTTCGAGGGAACCCTTTGTTGCCCACACTGTGCCCTCTTCGTTCGAGGGAAGGAAGTTAGTGCCGCCTTTTGCTGGCCCCTGACCAAAAGGTTGAGGCTTGATCATGGCCTTCTACTACTTCATTTCCTCCTTGATGGCCATGAGAAGCTGGTCTTTTTCATCCAGTTGAGCTTTCAAATTCTCAACATAGGACTAAGTGTGGAGGTCGATTTGTGTGTCAGATGATGATGAGACTAGTTCCTTCGAGCCACCTCCAATTGTCGATCCCAAGATCCACCCATGAGTTTCTTGGTCGTCCTTCGAATGCGCTGCATTCACCATTGTTGGCAAAGAAAATGTTTGAGATTTTGGTAAGGAGAAGGTTGCTGAAGGCTCCCACCGTTGTCACCAAATTGTGGAGCTTGGAACCCAAATAGAGATTCTCTTGATCAAACTTGGTTGTATCTTCTGCATGGGCTACAAAATAAGGAACTTGTTAGTGCCAACCAGTTAGAGGTAGCCGAAGGGGATTTGATGCTTAAGTTAGTCCTGAAAGAATAAAGAAACTAACTAAAAAGGTTGGTTAATTGTGGGATTGCGCATCCCTGAGAGTATAGTGTCATTGTATTATTTATAGAGAGGTCTATCAGGGCACCCACACCATTACGTCGAGAATGTCTCGTCATGGGTCGTCTAATCTAATGCATCCGCCATGTACCCCACGCTTGTGCATCATGAGCGCCACTACACCACGGTTGGCAACAACCAGTTGCCCACGAGCTAACTAATAATTGCCCACGTTAGGGCATCACATCCCGCTTGACCTACTTCGAGCGTCATGCTCATGGTGGAGTGGCCGAGCAGACACACTGAATAATATGCTTTTACAAATGCCTCACATATGCACCAATTGCAATGTCCTGCTCGGTTCACTAATAAGAATCCCACAATTACCAACCATACTAACAAGCTCGATCCACATTGTAGTCAGGCACTCAAATGGGCATGTAGCACGATGTGCATAATAGTCAAGACCAAGGTTTGGCAATGTTTGGTGGGACGAACAAAGGTAGATGAATGAGAACCAAGCCTGACATGATCGCTTGGTTCAACCTATCACGAAAGCAAACTGAGCTGTGATTGTTGAACACCGTAAGCTCAACACCTTGTAAGTCTTGGCTACTACAATTACAAAGAGATAAGATGATTCAAATGACAATATCATGTATTATGCATGTGTTATAAAAAGTTTGTAAGAGATATAAAAAAATTAACAACATAAATATAAAAGAAATTTGTATAGAAGTATTATAATTTTAAGTGATTAATTAAAAGAATTTAAAAAACTAAATTGTCAAATTAATTAACTAAAGATAATAAATATTGATGTGATTTTATGCTGGGGAAGTGTTTTAGGAATTGAAATGGGTGATGCACGTTTTATATTGAGTGATGAGAATTTTATGCAATTTATTAAATTTTTTGCCCAAAAAAATAAAAATAAAAATAGAACACCACCTGATCTAGACATGGTTAAAGTACAGGGGAGAGAGAGATTTTAGGACAAGGCTTCCCTACGTTATAAAAAAATAACCATTATGGAAAAACACTATTTTATAATAATCTCACATATAGCAATCTAATCCCGAACTAAAATTATAGGGATGTTCCTCCTTGGGTCCTCCACCCCCTCCTTCCCACATTCAAACTTAATTTTCCAATAAATGTATTTCAAAAATATTTTAATGATGTTTTAATAATATTTAATTTAATTAATGAATATTAAAATTTAGTAGTAAATAATTTTGATGTGGTCTCAATAGGCTCACAAAAGGAAGGAACCGGAGACGGTATTGTTCCTTTCTGAATTTATTATAGCGGGAAGCAAAGTTATTAATTCTGTCTCGTACTGATCTTATAATAATACCAGACTACTGAAGTATTTTTTATAAATTAATTAAAATTAATATTTTTTGAATAATTAGACATAAGTTGAGACTAAAATTATCATTTTTAATGTATGGTAATTTGTTTTTAAATTGTGATATTTTTATTTTATATATTTAATATATTTTTATTAAAAATTATTATTTGAGAAATATATTAATTTTAGCTATAAATTTAAAATAATATGCCACTTCACAATGACACCGGTACGTACCGTATCAGTGATGAAACCAATACAAGATTGACGACTCCCGGTGGGAAGAGAATTTGGGTGTGAGAAGTAGTAGCTTTGTGTGCATTTAGGACCTCCCCCTCAAAGTCGGCATTCGGCAACACAACGAAACGACATCGCTCACAAAAACCCTCAGACACTCGGTAAATTCCACCCAAACCCCTTTCTTTCGCACAAACACTCAGACATTAGCATGTCGAGCGTCTCCCAAAACCCTTTCCCGAATGGGACGAAGCGGCCGAGAGTGGGCTCTTAAACCCTTCTCTCTTTCTCTATCTCTCTCCAACATTATCTCTCAGTTATCTTCTCTGCATTCAATCCTCTAGGTTTATCATTCGGTAAATCGAGGCTCTTTCACTGTTCTGATTTCGGTAACTTCCTCAACTCCAAACCCTAATCTTTTCTTTTATTGTTCCAAGATTTTGTAACTAGTCATGGATTATTGTCAAATTGATGATTCTGAAGTCTATTTGTGCACGTATTGGAAAGAAACTGAGATCTTAGGTTCATATTGGTTCTTAGGGTTTCGCATTCGATTTGATGCCTTTGGTTGACTGTTGACACCTTTTTTTATTGCATTTGTTTGAATTGTATGCGGTTTTCCGATGTTTCTATTGAACTTACTCGTTTGTTTTGATGAATGTAAAATTAGCTGTTGATATGTTATTTTTACTTTAGGGTTGCTTGTTCTTGTAAAAGGGTTTCTTGTTTGGTTTCCTTTATTTGTTAGTTACCAGGTCGGATCGTTTTCGTAGTAAACTAATAACGTTTTCTAAGTGATCTAATAATGTTAGCCTGAGATTCAATAACCCCATTCAAATTTTTTGTCATGGAGGACTCTTATTTTTATTAGACGTTACAAAAGAAATCTAAGACTTTTACTAACCTTTTCTTACTCATATTTGTGATAGAAGAAAATATCTTGAAATTTGAAACAAGAACTCACGTAATTGGCGTGATCAAAGTATTGCAAGTTAGGAAAGTTAATTGGGTTTGTACGTTCTATAACATAAGTTGTTGAAAGCAAATCTAATTAATCGTTGTACTGTGAACTGTGGACTAGAGACTCTGAAACACTATAATGAAATAACCAGAATGATCGCCTAGTGATTGTCTCACTTTCTTTCTAGTTGCGACTCCTCAATTCTAGTCTTACCTGCTACCAATTGTCAGAAACTAAAAGGAAGAAGATTGAACTTCTCCTAATCAAATATCACATAGTTGATTGGTAAAAAATTTACTGAATACGGCATTTGCTGCTTGTTCGCTTTGTTTTTAAGCAGCAATTTACAATGCGCTGGAAGTGTTACTTTCAACTGTTTACTAGCACATACAAGGAATATAAGTACTTGACTCCTTTAAAAAAAATTGGATGTGCTTATTACCTCCTCTCTCCATGGGTGAAAAGAAATTATCGTAGACTGTTAGTGTAGAAAGTACTTATCAAAACTTTAAATATGTTGAATCCTGCAATTAGGATGGTTTTGTTTTGGTGCTAACTACGTTCGATACTTATTGCAGCTTTGTTTGAATTGCCTTCTTTCACCATGGGCTCATGCTAGCTCTTTTTGAGTAAGATCCCAAGCAATTGCTTTGCATCTTTGTTGCATAAGAGTCCGGTGGTTGTGGTGTCGGGAAACCAATCTGGAAATCTTAAGGGTGCTCCTCTCCAGTTTGTGCAGCTTCCAACCATGATTACTTCTGAAGATATTGTAACGCAGAAATTGAAGATCAAAATTCCCTTAAAACGAATTGAAGCTGAACCTGGAACACAGCCATGTAAATTAGTTCATGGCACTCCTTCAAACGGAAAAAAGAAGTTGGTGATTAAATCACACAATTCAGTGATTCCGTCTTATGACGATGCAAAATTGTACACTGATGCTGATAACTTAGAACCAAAATGCTCTGCAATTGCCTCTCATAAGCGTAAGGTTCCAATGGTGACAGATGGTCAAAATAAGAGACGGAAGATGGACCGTAGTACGTCACGCCAGTGTTCCATTATTTTGAAACAATTGATGATGCATCCTGCTGGGTGGGTTTTCAATCACCCCGTTGATCCTGTGAAATTAAACATTCCTGATTACTTCTCTATAATCTCTGACCCCATGGATTTGGGAACAATAAAAACCAAATTGGAGAAGAACAATTATTCCAGTGTTGAAGAGTTTGCAGCTGATGTGAAGCTGGCCTTTTCCAATGCCATGGTGTACAATCCTCCTTATAGTGATGTGTATCACATGGCTGAACAGCTAAATAACATTTTTGATACAAGGTGGAATTGTTTTGAAGCGAGATGGAATCGTGAGCACACAACTATGGAGCAAGAGGGTATACCAGGTGCAAGAGAAAAGGATGTCAATAACTCGGTGCAGAAAAAAGACCCATTGCATGTTAACTTGTTGCCCGAACTGTTGATGTCAGCTGAGGAAAAGGAGCAGTTGAGAAAACAGCTGCTGAAATTATCGAAGGAAAAGATGCCACCACACCTCCAAGGTTTGCTTAAAAAGTGTGGTCTGAACTGGCAAAGAGATGGAAGAGTTGAGATAGACATGAATGCCTTTGATGACGAAACCATACTGGAAATAAAAAGGATTATAAAAAGCTTTTTGGTGTCAAAATCTGCCAGAGTAAGTGATTTCCACGGGAATGTCACATATCGTTATTCCAGTGATCTTATTTGGAAACTACTAGAAAATATTGTCCATGCTTACAAGCATGCATGTCTTAGTAGTTATGCACACACTTTTCACCTTTTTCTTTTTGTGATTGTTTGATCATAATTTAACTGGATTTCGTGTATGCTATAATTTTGACGTGTGTATATCCCCTCTGCACAGACTGGATCTGCTAAAAAGCCAGAAAATGGCTGCCGAAGATCATCAGGGAAGATTGTCGGCAGAGGTACGAAGTGGCAGAGTGTAGTTAATGTTTTATGGCTCTGTGTGTGAGCTAATTGGCAATGTGTGTTATAGGCACTGCTGATAGTGGTAATACAATTGTCTCTGCTTCTGCCACTGTGAATCCGACATTGAGCTTAGTTGCCCCCAAATGTGGTTCGTGTGGCAGTATAAGATGCCAATGTGGCCTTCAAAGTGATCGTGCTCGTGCATCCTCAAGTGGTTAGTTCATTTTGTTCTCATGCTGCTTCTCTACCAGAGTCGGAGGTCGGCGGCCTGGTGGGAGCCGTTGCCCCCACTCCTGGAATTTATTTTCTTTTATAGTATATTTTAGAAGTTTTGAGTATTTATGATATGTCTCTAAGAAATTAAAGTTAATTTAGTTCGCTATATTCAACATTCAAATGCTTCTACCTTATTTCTTAAACGGTTGTCCTAATTTAGTCAATTAAGACAGCTAGATTTATTTGTTCTGGTTACCAATAAATTGAAATCTTATACAACGTTTTATACCGAAAAGCAAAAGATATATGGTGATACTGATGAGCAAAAAAAAATCTCTAGTCCAATCCCCTCTGCTCCTTTTTAAGTGAAGATATTTGGCTCTGTCCCTGTTCTCTACCTACGTTTCTAGTCATCAACCAACCAACTTTCGTCTTTATGTCATTCAGATTTATCATCGGAAAGATCAGTTGGACAAGATTGTGTTGATTCTTCCAGAAAGGTATGTATCATTGTTCGTGCTTATGTTAGGAATGTTATTCTACCCATATAGTATAGTTAAAATCATTTGTTCATACATTCAGAACGAGGTGCATTGCCTCTTGGCATCCCAAATGAGCAAATCAGATCCAGAGTCTGATGGTGAGGATGTTTTCCTCTTTGTATGATGTGGTATTTTGTCGCATTGTCATGAGCCATCTGAATATAAACATGCTCTTGGAATGATGTGAAGGTGCTGTAAGTGCTCTGGATGAAGAACACCTCTGCCCTAGCCCACAACTCACAACTTCAGCTGCCACTCCTGCTTCTGGGGAAGGTTAGTTTTTCTACCAGTATTTTCTGGATATTCTTACTAATATTCTGAATTCTAAAGTGTTTCCACTTTTGCTATTTTCTTATTTGGTTTAGGTTGGACTCCTATTGACATTCAACTATCACCGAAGAAGGCTCTCCGTGCTGCAATGCTGAAGAGCCGCTTTGCTGACACCATCTTCAAAGCAAAACATAAGACGCTCCTAGATCACGTATTGTTTTTAATTTTGTGGTTAATTAATGTTTTGTGGCTTGGAACTTGTATGGCGTTTTGAGCGTTTGTTGTGACTCACTAAAGCCGTTGAGCATTCAATGTGACTGATAAAAGCTGGCGTTGTTCAGGTTGACAAAATCGATCCAGTTAAAATGCAGAAAGAAAAGGAGAGACTTGAAAGGCAGCAACGGGAAGGTGATTTACTTGTTTTTGTAGATTTTTGTGTAGTCATAACTTGCTGATATGAAGAACTGTTTATCTGTGTAAAAAAAATGGGGATTATGCAAAGCACAAGATTAATTGCTAAGAGGTCATTTTCAATATGGTTGATCTCACATAAAATAGTCTAGATTAATGGCACGAAAATGGCAAAATCAATGTTGTACAATTGGAACCAAGATATAACAGAAACAGATTTTTGCAAAAAAAAAAGACCTCCACATTAACAAACTAAGAGGATGAATTTTCATATAAAACTTATTCTAATAATATTTAGTTGTATTGTGAGTATAAGAGGGGCTTGTATATTTTTGGATTAATGTCGTCTTTTCATGATAAAAGACTTCTTAAACATAAATATGTGACTGGATTTGTTTTTTGAATAATTGTCGCTCCTTAAAATCAATCACCCCTAAATTTTCACTAGATTCATCAGTATATTTTCTTGAAGCAGAGGAGAGCGTAATTTGTTAGAAAATAAAAGAATGGAAAGCAGAATCTGGTGGAACTACAGTGGAAGACGAAGAGAGAAAAGAATTATTGCGCGGAAGTGCTAGTGTGGGCCAATCCACTTTGACTCGTTTTTATTACACACTTTTGTATTGCCTCTTCTTACGGCCGTATTTATGTTAATGCACTTCCCAATGATACGTAAACAAGGAATTTTTGGTCCTTTATAGAGAAGATATATTATAGATTTTTGTAATCAATCTCATTTATCGTTTTGGGAAGTAACAATACTATTTCATTGCTACACCGCACTAACTTCTAAGATGGTGTGAACACTTGAATATAGTGAGATTTCCCATACTATTTTCTAATGCCATTGAAAATTTTGTTTGCTGCAGAAGCAGCGAGAATACAGGCCCAAATCAAAGCTGCTGAAGCAGCCTCACGAATGAGAGCCGAAGCTGAATTAAAACTGCAGCGGGCGAGAGAAAGAGAAGCTGCCAGACTTGCACTCCAGAAGGTCTTTCTTTTCCCTGATTTATCTTTATTAGGCTGTATTGGGACCAACGGTTTGGGTAACGGAGAAGGAAATGGAAAATTTAAAAGATTCCAAACTGTGGTGAGCCGTTTGATCCATTAACTGTTCTGTTTCCTTTTTCTTACTGAAACCATTGATCCCAACAGTCCTAATAGGGAAGGAAGATTTACCATCTTACATACAATAATGCAGATTGAGAAGACTGTTGACATTAATGATAATGTGGAGATCTTGAAAGATTTTGAGATGCTTAGTGGCTTATCTCTATCCAACGATCGGCTCACTGGTGAATTGGGGGCAGAAGCGGTGGTGGGACCAATTGAGGGGTTTCAATTTCGTAATGCATTGGAACGGTTAGGTTTGTTTATGAAGGATGAGTATATTTTGGATGACGAGGACGAGGAGGCAATCTTTCATGGGGATGGAGAGGAGGGAGAGGTCTCCAGTAACCCTTCTTCTGCCTGTTCATAAACTTATAGCGAGTGTAAAGACAGTTTTCTAGGTGTATATACCCGTCTTTTTGTAGTAGAGATGCGAATTCTGCCAAATTTTTATTGAACGAATGTTGAAATACATATTTATGGGTCAAAGGAGATATACTTCTGCTGTTGCACATTTGGTGGATGTTAGAATAAGTAATATCACGGTTAATTTGAAAATGTGTGATTAAAAAGACTTTAAAAAAATTCGTCACGTATTTTATAAAATTGAGATCTTTTTAATTTTTTCTGCGTGATCTTAGAGTATTATTGTAGTAGTGAGACACTGAAAATTCTTATCGGGTTCTTGCGTGTCCCATTTGGTTGTGTCTTTTGGAAGGCAGATGGAAATTCTGCATTCTCGTATGGTGTCATGTTTGGATTACAAACTGTATTGAAGGTTGCAGGTGGGGAAATTCTAAATGCATGCACTTAGAGAAGCATTTTCACTCGTAATGGGCATGAGCACTACATTGTGAGTCTGGAAGTACCTGTGGGAGGGCTTGTGTATTTGGAACTTTTGTTGAAGACCCTCAAGACCCGTTTTAATTGCCCCTGTACGTATTATACACACACAGGCTTCAATGTTGAATTTTTCTGACCTTCATTACTGTTGCGTTATGAGCAGTAAATGGGTACATTAAGGTGATGGAAAACGTTGGATCAAGGCAAAAGCAACTTTCGCCACATTGGCTAGCTGCAATCAAGAATTGCATCATAAGTCATTTGATGGTTAAAATCACAGCAGTTTAAAAACGATGAGTTGGCACAGCGATGCTGCACGCTCCAAGTGAAATCCCATTTGTTCAAAACATAAGCAAAATTAAGGTACCATATACGAGCAGTAAAGTATCATCATCAAATTTCAAATGCAACAGAGAAGTAACACCGCATGTCACTCACAAACTGTACTAGCATAAAGCAAATAAGACTAACACAATTTCCACGGGTGAAGTTAGTGATCCACCTAAACTCTGTCAAAACAAGACATGGAAAACAAACTAGCATCCAGAAGCTGTCAGGAATATGAGGTTATATTAACCGTCTACTAACTGCATTTAGTGCAACTTATACGGTGTAGCGGTTCTTGGCAGCTCTGTCAAGCTTCTTTGCATCATCCTGAAACGAGGAGAGAGAGAGAGAGAGAGAGAGAGGGATTAACTAGTTAGCATGCAATTTAACTCGGAGGAACCAAACTAGATACAGGAACAAAAGTGCACATTATATGCTTGTACTCAACAAATGAAACAGATTTATCTTACATGAAATATGAACCCTACACTGTCATTGTAGTCAAGAAACTCCTTCCACTGTCTCGCAATGCTTACCTGAAACAAAACAAACAAAACAAAAAATAACTGAAGTAAGGGCAGGAATTCGTCATCAGATGATTCAGATCAAAGCAACCATGTGCGCATGCACACGAGCGTGTGCGCCCACGCGTGTGTGTGGGTGGGTGTGTGGGGGGGCATATGAAGACACAAGTGTCCTGTACCAGCAGCTTTGGGATGTTAAAGTCTTGTTCATACATCTCACGGTTGCTTCTCCCGTAATTAGTCAATTTCATGAATGAATCACTCATCTCCTGTGCCGATTACATTATCTTTTTCCTGAAGTATCCAACAGACAAGCACACACTTTTTTTCAAGTGTTGATGTGATTTATCCCTTGATAGGAATAGAACACTCTTGCAGGCAATACCTTGTCCCTTTTCATAGATAACAGTTCTACTTTTCCTAGTTGGGCTGTCAACACAATTAAAAATCCCCAGCCCAAGGCAAACACCAACCATGATGGTTTCACCATTGCAATTTGTTGGTCATGTCATGGAGTACAAAAGGACCTCAACCGGTGAAGTATTATGTCATGGATGCATGTGGCAGTGAACGGGAGTGCACCTAAGCACGCATGCAAGGAAGGTGATCAAATGATTACACGCGTGGGCAATACGCAAATAAATAAACACCTCAATGTGACTGTATACGAGTGTTGTGCACGCCATGCATGCATGCGAACTGGACTGTCAACTCTTCAATGCAGTGCCCCTGCATTAAAAAATGTGCCCAGATGCACGTGTTGTCTAAAGAAAACTAACAAGAAATCCATGCTGTATACTACACAAGTGTACAACACACAACACACTCTCCTTTTAAAAATAATTGAAAATACACAAAAATCCACATCAACATTAATCTCTCTCTTCCCTCTATTCATTTTTCCACACACAAGAAGAAACCTTCAAAGTTTCCGTCGCATTCTAACTCTCGTAATATAATTCACACATTTAATGTTAAATTGTAATTTGGAAGGGGGTTTCAGTACTATCGTGCATAGTATGGTACCCGCGCTTGTAAGCAAAAAAAGCAATTGTAGGCCAACAATTGAGATTATTCTTGGTTTTGCCTATTGCTTATTGCTTATTAGCCATGAGAACCAAAGCGGACCACAGAAGCAGAAAATACGATAAAGTTATAAAGAGAGAACGAAATAGCTGCCAAACATCTGTTCTTCTACCAATGCAGGAAAACACTAACGAGTTATGCAGTAGGAAAATATTTTTACACTGTCTTCCGCATGAACTCCTTTTTTCCTCTTAACTTATGGAAAACAAAACTTCCCTAAATTGTAGCTACCTGAGCGACTTCATTTGCAGCATTCTTGGTCCACAGAGCTATCTTTTCCTGCCTATTTCTGACATTGACAACTGCTCCACAGATTTCATCACCATGATCAAATTGTTCTCCAATCATTGCCAGCAACTATCTCAAATTTATAAAGAAAATCAGAAAGCAAATTAAAGTCCAGAATCCAGACAATTAACTATTCTTCAGGCATACCGTATATAGCCAACAAGTGTCAGATTTCCCCCTGGGAAAAGTCACGGTCCACTTCCCTCCATTAGCACATACAGGGTCCTCCCATTTTGGCTCAATGTTATTTTTAAAGCAATGAAAGTCAGCTCCCACAGCCAACTTGCTTGGACGGTGTATATTATTATAAAGGCTACAGCAAAAGTAAATTTTAGCAGCCAACATGTAGGACAAACAAAAGAATGCAGGCATAGACAATTCATAAAGATAGCCTAACCAAATGGTAGAGGGCTAGAATACAATCAAAGATATAAAACTGTATAACAAGAAGTTAGCATCATTGCACAATCTCATGCGAAACCTAATTTCAGCATCGGATTGAAGCAACATTTGAGAGAAGCGGTGAACAAACCGAAAACAAAAAAGCAAACCAAACAAGTATTCCGTATTAGCTAGCTTGGGCTTGAGTTTTCACAATTTGGTGGAAGATTTTAAGCTTAGTTCAAGGTATGCTCAGTGTTCTTTTGAGCCAGCTTGGCTGACCTCTTTTCTTGTGTATTGGAAATGACTTCTCAATTTTCCAGAAGGCCTCAAATTGAAATATTATATTTTTTAAAAGCAAAACAGGAAAACAGCAAGACATGACACCTATGCATTGGGAAAGTGAAGAAGCAAGGTAGCTCTCTGATACCACCTCATACAGAATGCAGTGACAAATGCTTCATTCAAGTGCAGGAGTGTTGAGAATGAAATGACTTTCCAAAAGCTCTATTTGCCTCGAAGAACAATGTGTTGAAATGGTTAAAAAGCAAGAAGCAAAGATATGATGCCTAAGTCAAGGAAATATGCCACCTCGTGTGAAAAGCAAGGTGGCAGTCAGACTTCACCTCCTTAGGCTCCTTGATGACATGAAGTGGTGCCTTGGTGGTATTTTATTTTTGACACATTGTTTGATTCATTGTTGCAATAGAAGAAGAAATAAATTTAACAATAACTCAACGAGTTGCCATGATAAAGATATTTCAAGTTACAGAAGTTAATTGGATTTGCAAGTTACTTAGTTCTACAACATCACTCATTCAAGCAAATCTAATTACCAGTATGTAAAAGATTTTGAAATCTGAAAAGAGATCACAAAACAATATAAGAAAATAACTCGAATGACTGCATATAGTGCTTGACGAACTTTAATACAAGCCATGAGTCTTGACTTCAAGTCTTACCATGCTAACCACACTAGAAACTAAAAAAACAAAGCCACAGAGTTTATCCTAGTCAATACCACATCCTTAGTTGTCAACTCGTAAATTGAATCAAGAATAAAAAATGTCCTAAAAATTGTGAACTGAATTGAATTGTGAATCGCTCCAATCCATTCATGATTTCCAACAATCATTGGAAGTCATTTTATGTATGTAAATGATAAAATACATGCAAAAAATAGGCGCCAATCAATATAAAGTTTGTCTCAAATGATGAATTGATGATCGTGTGGTCTTATAGGCAAGGCGCTTGCAATAAAAATAGTTTGAAGTTACCCAATGCCATACAGTCAACACCCTCAAGAAGAAAGAAAGGGTAGTCGACAGCCTTGAAGAACAAAGGAAGGGTCAAAGCCGAATCCTTGTTTCTGTTGCTTGAAACCTCTGCCGACACTTAGGGTTTTCCCTCATAAAAAACTAGTAGCAATGGAAGATCAAAGAGTAATGCAAATAACAGCCTTAGGCTCTTACACATCCATAAACCCTCGGACATGGAAAAAAATAAGCCAATATTCAACTTTTTAGCTATCGGGTCCACAAAACCCAACTAGAGATCCATTTTCTACAACTCAACAACGAGAATCAATTCTCTTCATACGTTCACCATGCAATTCATCACTTAGCACCTAATTCATGATGATTTGCGATTACAAGTGCTGATTCACATCGACTGATGCATGAAATGAATTGCACCATTTGATTCGAATCGCAAATCGCGATTGACTACTGTAGTCCACATCTTTGAATGGCTAAAGAATTGAAAAGAGACCGAAAAT
Source organism: Arctostaphylos glauca (assembly GCA_019985065.2). Taxonomy (NCBI): domain Eukaryota; kingdom Viridiplantae; phylum Streptophyta; class Magnoliopsida; order Ericales; family Ericaceae; genus Arctostaphylos; species Arctostaphylos glauca. The sequence continues at coordinate 15,711,293 of JAHSPW020000010.1, read as the reverse complement.
CTCGAATGACACCTAGTGATTGATGCACTTTCTTACTAGGCATGACTACTAAATTTGAGTCTAACCCTGGTACCCTACTTTAAAAAAATGATTTCATCTTAAGCAATATAACATCTCAAATTGGTTAAAGAATCACTAACAGTGTTTTGCAACTTGTTTCTGAAAGTTCATTACTTGCAATGAAATAGACTATTTTCTAATGAGAGACGCAAACCAATTAGTACGTAAAGAATGTGAGGTCATACCTAGAGAGTATTTGGCATCACGACACAAGCTTATCGTCCTAGATAATTGCTTGGAACACTAAGAATGACGAAAGAGAGGAGAAATTCACGAACTAGATCATAGTATCCACGGTGGAGAACTTTGAGTTGTTTAGAGACAAGATATCTAAAGAAGCAAGATCTAAATTGGAAGATATCAGTGAGAAAATGTGGACTGCTTTATAAGCATATTGCAACAAGTAATGGAGAGTTGACAGAGGAAGGTGCTGCCAAAAGAGACCTCATGGTGAACTGAAGAAGTCCAAGCCATAGTAAAAGTTACAACGAATATTTTAAAAAATAGCAGACATCTAGAAATGAAGACAGATTAGGAACTATAAACAAACCAGCAAGAGGATAAGGATGACGAGATTAAGGAAAGATGAAAGGATTACTTTAATAAACTATTGTAACAGAAGCATGAGGCGACAAGGAAGAGACCTTCTACCATCTACTTGAGTTAATACCTACTTCACTCTAACTAGACCTGACCGAACACATGGCTTTGTCAAGTCAGGTTCCAACAATCCTTAGCCTCTTTTGCTTTACTGGCTCAAAGTCGTCAAAGATAAGGCCGTCACTCCCTTGGGGGTCCAGAGTTGTCGACGCAGACGTACCCCGAAATCATCTCCAATTGAATACACCCGTCTCCTAATTGGGATCCTTATAATCAAATGGGACGACGTCCAGTGGGACTCTAACCCACATAGAACACAAAGCGAAAAGGGTTTGGGTGCTTCTACTGGGAGTGAGAGTCAAGAATATATATTTAATTGCAGAGTACAAAAGTCTAAAGTGGAAAAAATGCTAAGAAGAACGAAACCATGCAAGGCTTTAGGACCAAATGGCTTTCCTATTGATGTATGGAAGAGTGTTGGTGACAACGGAGTATCATGATTGACAAAACTGTTCAACAAGATTACTCTAACTAGAAAGATGGCTGGTGAGTGGAGAAAGCTTACCTTAGGACCTCTATAAAAGACTGAAGGGGATATTTCTAGTTGCGACAACTATAAGGTATTAAGTTGATGAGTCTTACAATGAAGTTGTGGAAAGAGTTAATGAACATCGCCCAAGGATGATGCAACGGTATCGAACAATCAGCTTGGGTTTATACATGGTAGATCAACAATGGAAGCAATCTACATTTTAATGGGATCAAACCAAAAGTATAGAGAGAAAAAGAAGGGCATTCACGTGGTTTTGAAAGTCTTAGAAAAAACACATGATAAAGTGCCTAGAGACATTATATGGTGGGTCTTAGAGAGAATGAGTGTGACAAAAGTACATACTAATGTTATTAAGGACATGTATGCAAGGAGTGTCACTAGTATTAGACCTCTTGTAGGAAAAATATGGAACTCCCAATCACAATAGGATTACACCAAGGGTTCACTTTGAGCCTTAACCTCTTTGCCTTAATTATGGATAAATGGACTAAACATATTCAAGGTGCTATCACATGGTGTACATTGTTTGTGGGTGATATAGTCTAGTAGATAAAACTGTAGAAACTTGGAGAGAAGTATTGTAGTCCAAAGAATTTAGGACCAGAAACGGAGTAGAATGTAAATTTAATGGTAGTCAAAGCGCTAGAAGTTGACAAATCGACCCTCCAAAACAGGGAATTACCAAGAAGCGCGAGTCTTATGTATCTTGGCTCAATTGTTAGTAAGGATGAAAAGACTGCAGTTGATGTAACACATAAGAGTACAAGTTGGGTGGATCAAGTGACAAAATGCTTTTAGGTATTGTGCAATAGCCAAATACCCGCAAAGCTGGAGAAATTCTACCGTACTACTATAGGGCTAGCCATGTTATATGGTACGGAGTTCTTGGCTACTAAGAAACAACATGCGGGTATAATGCGTATAGCTGAAAATAAGAACATTGAGATGAACGTGTTGTGAAACTTTGCGAGTTAACATCAGAAAGGAAAAGAATGGTAGTGGTAGCACTGATAGAAGATAAAATGAGAGAAAATAGATTAAGGTTGTTCGGACATGTTTATTGTAGATCGGTCGATATGGTAGTTAGTAGTGATATGATTACGGTAGATGGTAGCAGTAAGGGGAGTAGACCAAAATTGACTTCAGAGGTGGAAATTCAAAAGGTTGTAGATTTTTTGGATATCATAAAACACGATGCCCTTAACAAAGCTCATTGGACAAACCAGATTACTATTGAAGACCCCAATTTATTCGGACTTAAGGCTCATTTAGTTAGGCTTGAGTAAATATATGCAAAGTTTCCTTTCAATAGGAGTGCATGTTGCATGTTCATAACGTCCTTCCTCCATGGAGAAGAAGTAGAAAGAATAGCAAACTGTAACACGTAGAAAGTACCCATAAAAAGTGAGACATAATTTTATGTTTTCAATCCTGCAATTATGGTGGTTGTTTTGGCACCTCAGTGCACTCAATGCACCTATTGCCTTTAATAACAAAGGGTAAATAGCAATGAGAAAATCATGACAACCGATCCTCGTGCAATACAATACTGCCATGTTGCCTATCATGCACAACGAATGCGCCATTTATTTTAAAAAAGGTTTTGTCAATAGATTTCCAAGTCCACCCAGTGTAGGACATTGATTTCACATTTATCCCCCTTAATAGGCAAAAATGCTAAAGACACACCACTTTTGCACATCGTTTTCACACATCACTCAAAACTATGTAGTTTTGTGTTGAAAAAAAACCATATTTGTTTTTGACCCATATCGCTGAAAACATATTTGGGTCTTTCTTAACATAAAACGACGTAGTTTTAAGTGATGTGTAAAAGTGATGTGTTAAAATGATGTGTATGTAGCATTCTTGCTTAATAGGCAATGTCATCCTCGCGTTGCCATGTTTTCCCCCTGGTTGTGGAACAAAAAAGCCACAAAGCCCATCGCAGCATTAGGCTTGGCTCTAATATTGAATTTGTAACGACATGTCCCAGCCCAACACAATCTTGTCTGTTTTGCCAGTCAAGCGCAATGTACTTGGCCATCCAAGCAAGTCCATGTGACTATCACATCACTTTGATTTTCAGCTTCATTTTTTTTTTTTTTGCTAAGTAAAGATTTTCAGCTTCATTGGAAAAAGGCCTCGTCTTCTATAGGTCAACATCCTCACTTATATAGCACTCAGATATCCACTTTCCATAGTCCCACCTAAAGTAAGACACAGGATGTCACAAAACAATGGCCCTATTTGGTTGCTATTTTAACTAGTAGTTTCACATAACACAACCTAGAAATTATTGAAGAAAAAAACCATTGTTTACATGCTTTATTACCAGTAAGTGTAAATGCTTGTCGAGAACTTGAAAACAACTCTTCAATATTTTCCAAAAATGGAGATTTTGTTAAATTAATTGTCAGGAAAAAAACACCAACCAAACTATAAACTACCTGTAAAATGCAACCAAACCAACCAACCAACCCATCAATGCAAACTGTGACTCTTGTATCCTTGGTTTGGAGAACAGTGATACATTTTTGCTTTATTCGCTCAAGGTGATTAAAGGAGGGGGATCTCTATCCCCTTACCTTCTTATTCTCGCTGCAGGTGTTCTATCTAAATTGATTTCTAAGGCCAAGTCTTATGGTTGCTAGACATACAATTGTTAAACTTATGATAAAATTTAACATTGGAAGTCCATTTTCAGCTCATCGTAAGCTTATTGTGATAGTTTGAAGTGTTTATCCTGTAGAACTCATTGAGAAAGAGACTGTGCATAATAAAGAGAAAACAGAATTGTTATCATAAAGTAGAGGAGTGTAAAAATCATTTCATTCCATTTTTGTTGAATTTACTGCATTGCAATTTACTAGGCATAGTGTTGGCTGAGGATGATATGTTTTGACCTGAAACTCTAAGCTAACAAAAGCTGTATGAGCCGACTATCTGTCTAGCAATGGGCTTTGTCCGTGAACATTTCTTCCTCTCGTGGTAGGAAAACCCAATGTTTGAACTTGAATTTTTGGAGAAGCTAGTCCCGAGCAATGAAACCTAAGCTTCACGTGAACCAGTTTCAGCTGTTGAACCCGGTGGCAACTCCTCTTCCGCAGGCTGGTTGTCAGGGTAGGGGCAGCGAGTAGGTCTGCCGAAAGAGGAGGATCGCCCCCACCTCTCTTGGTTGGGCAAGTACACAAGAACCATCGTCAGTTGTTGGACAACAAATTAGTGTTGGTCATGATCTCCTTCCTCTGACTATTCACATTAGTGACGACTTGCACCTAGGTTAGTCTTGGTAGGCTCTTTTGTGGCCATCAGAACTCTCATACACACACAACACCAACCAAAGCAAATAGAAATAATATACTTTCCCTGTAATTTCCCTCCTATTTTCTCTCCCTTATTTTCGCTTATTTTCTCTTCCCTTCCACGACTTCCAAACACAGCATAAATTTAGTAGGAACTTAAATTTCACCAAAAACAAGAAGATGAAAAGCACTACTTTCCAGCCTTCGAGTACCTAATTTACGTTTTCTCTCCATTTCCTAAACTTCTCATCAATCCGAAAAAGGAGGAAATACACACAGGCAGATCAATCGAAGATAGCGCACAGACGTAACATACGTAACATACATATTTAGAAATGGAAAGTAAAAGTAGTTGCAGAGATGTATATACCCCCAGAATTGTTCGATGGTGGAGAAGGTGTAGACGGGGCGAATGGAACTTCCCCAAGCAGCTTGTTTCGACTTGGCCGAGGGGTTGTCGAACCAGAAGGTCCACGAGTGCTCCAGCGGGTGAGGCTCAGCAATTACAGCCGTCGATTGGTTCGTGGATTCATCGTCGGTCACGATCTCTCCTTCCTCTGGCTCTTCGCCATTGTCGGGGGATTGCGTCGTAGGGTTATTGTTTGTTGGTTCTGTTGATGCTGAATGTTTCTCCACTGCCTCCACCATTTTTCTCCCTCTCTCTCTCCTCTCTCTCACTCTCTAATTGGGAACTGGTGCAGACTCTATGGTTGGTTTTGTCACCGTGTGTTCAACAGATGACACCGGTCCGGTTCGGGTCAAAAGAACTCGGTGCAAATGGGCAATTTCGGGTTGACCCGGTGCAAATGGGCAATTTCGGTTTGAACTTTTATAAATTAAAATTGAACTGGATTACTTTGGTTTAGTTCGGTTTAATTTTTCTAGTTATGGTTTGGTCTCTGTTCGGTTTTGGTTTAATTGGATTTGGATTAAAAATTAAATGAACTATTAACTTTTTAAGAGGTTCATGTTAAATAGATTAATATCAGATTCATTTTTATTTTAAGATCAATTTTCGATTTGATTAGGCCTAAGTATAAGTTAAAAAAAATTCTAAAAAATTAAAGCTCAGTAAAATTAATATATAAAATTTTAAATTATATTAAAATTAAAGCCTGTAAAAAATTAGTTAAAAAAAATACTAGTTTGAGACATATAAACTTAGATTTTTTTTTTTTAGGATTTAGTATAGTAACCGGTTTGGTCCGATTTGGTTCCGAAGTGACTAAAATAAAAAAATCAAATCAAATTCTTTTAAAATCTCAAACCGACCAAACCGGATCGATTAGACTAAAAAATCGGACTAAATCGTCGATTCAATTTTTCGATTTAGACTTTCACCCTTAGTGTTCATAGTCAAAATTCTAAAATAGATATATTCAATATAATAAGAAGAGGGGCAAGGATGTTTGTAGCGCTATAATACAGCATTGTTTTGAATTATTTTTCACATCTCTTGTATTACAGTCTAGTTTCCAGTTTCCCTTTTGTCTTTAACAACTGCTCAAATATAATTGAATAAGTTTACTAACACATTTAATTGTACATAAGACGTAACTCATATTTTAAGTCTAAGTTATAAAAGCGGATCTTATTAGTTATGTCTACAAATTAATAGATCTTATGAATTATGTAACGTGTTATGCATGTAAGTATGATGTACAATTAGATGTACAATATTGTGATTGTGTTAGTTACTGTGGAGTCTAGAATCCAATTTAGACTTCTGGGGTTGACGTATCAAGTCTCCTCGAATATCCTGCAAAACACTCAACACTAAATTAGTGCCTACCGGGGATTGGATCTCCGGCGGGCACTCCGACGATCAAGTTAGCCTTCTAGAAAGAGTGAAAGCAACTTTGAAAGTATAATTCTAGCGCGAGCGTGCATGTACCTCAAATGGGAGTGATCACCAAAATATATATAGAGTAGGGATCCAATCTCTTAGCGGTATCTTCAGCCAAGAAAACGGGTCGTGGTTCGGAAATCACGGAGGCGTCGCCACATGCCCCATATCCATCCGGATCGGGGGGAACACGTCTGCACTACTTTCCCCACGTTGATTCGAACTACAGGGAACACGTACCCACGTAGTGGTGCTGTGCACATGTTCACCAAATATAGATGCCGAAGACGTAGTTCGAGCCAAACACGGGGCACCGAGTGATGAGTGCTAACACTGATCGTTCAGCCCAGATACCGAGGACAAATGACCTTGAGCATGGGCCGAACCCAACTTGCGTCGGGCATCAAGCATGATAGTGGGCCGAAGGCCCTACTGTCGGCTAGATCGTGGGCCGAAGCCCCATTGTTGTATGGCCCATGGTTGCGCATACTTCATCCTACTACAATAGCCCCTCAATTCGGCCGTACGCGATATGGTACGGGGGAATTGATTTTCATGGTGGCAGAGGACGAGCGCAATGGTAGACTGCAACTGACGTCTACAGAATGCCCGTGTTAGATATTGACGCTTCGGGGCATTTTGGCCCAACGGTCGGAGCCGAAGTGAGCCTGCGCGGCTAAGTTTGTTCAAAACGTCAGAGATTGAGATCGCGCCATGTGGCGCTCGATCCAACGACTAGAGCCGAAGATGCGTTGTCGTGGCGGCGCACGCGCTGAGTCAATCAGAGCGTCAGAGATTGAGATGGCGCCATGTGGCGCTCGATCCAACGGCTAGAACTGAAGAGGCGAGTGGCGGCACACGCGATGAGTTAATTAGAGCGTCAGAGATTGAGATGGCGCCATGTGGTGCTCGATCCAACGGCTAGAGCTGAAGAGGCGAGTGGCGGCGCACGCGATGAGTTAATCAGAGCGTCAGAGACTCAGATTGTGCCACGTGGTGCCTGATCCGACGGTCAGATGCGAAACGCTTCGATTTCCCGCGCGAGACGCCTCGTATCCAGCGCCGGCCGTTTTCTGATTCGCGAGCCCCAGTAGATATAGAGGGTCTGGAAGAACTTTGAGTTTTTCTTCCAGACCATTTTGCCTCCAAGACTTTCTTCCTCAAGACCGCGTATCCCAGCCTTCTCCATCTAAGTTTGAAGATCTTGCGCATTCCTCTTTGAATCTCTGGTAAGCTTACTGTTTTGCGTAAGTATTTCATCTCTTGCTTCATTAGATCGATAGGGCTAGTAGTGTTAACCACTGTAATCGCCTGGGTACGTCGTTCGTATCCTAGGTTCCGGCCGAACAAAGGGAAGTATGGCTGAGGATGATCTGAGGGGATGTGAAGCCCCGATCTCCTTAGCCTGATTAGTTATCAGTAAAGTCCGAGTTTTAGCGTGTCGCGCCAGATAGGAAGACCGCCGAGAGTAGATTCTGGTAGTAGACCGTACCATAGATGTTTTATTTAACACCAGTGCACCTCTTTATAGGATGTCCGAGCCGGAAGTAGACTCAGCACAGATGCTGTCCTTCAGCGCCGAACAACCTGTACCCAGCGGCTCAGCAGGACTTCCAGATACCGACGTGATGCCGAAGACCTCGGCCTCTCACTCGGGGAAGAACCGGTATTCTCGCTTTTTCGAGGATCCGGAGAGCCTAGCCGACTTCCGCACAACGTACGGCGTGCCGGACAATGTATCGATAGAACTAGTTCGACCGGGGGACAACGTCGTGACGAACGACTTTCAAATCGTTCTTCCCTTGATGGCCATCATCGAGGGCGGAGTGCGTTTCCCCTTCCATCCATTCCTTCGGCAGGTGCTGAACGTCCTTCAACTGACCCCCTCCCAGGTGACCATAAACTTCTACCTTATCGTCGTCGGGGTCATTGAGTTGAAGGAGAGATACCAGCTGGAGTTTGAGGTCGAAGATCTGTTCGGCCTCTACCTAGTAAGCCACAATTAGGTAGCTAGGAGGAAGTACCTCAACTGCCAGACCCGGCAAAGAAGATTGATACGAGGCCTGCCGGACTTCGACATATATGCTAATGACTTTGTCGTAGTTCAGGGGGAATTCGAATTCGCCTTAGGCGAATACCGTTTCCATCCAATCCCGCTGGTTGCGGGGTTCGCCGGTAAGTATTGTACAGCCACTCTTCTCGTTTAGCATTACATTCGTTTATTTGGTACTAACTCATTGTCCGCTTGCATGAAAATGAGTTGTTGATCACTTGAGGAGCAAGGCGTCGTGGAACAGAATCAGTCGGGCTTTCGCAATCCGAAGAAGGCACAGAGACTGCTCGGTCCTGCTCGGGTACGTAGAGGTCTACTGGTCGAAGCTCAAGTGTCGGGAAGACTCCAGCAGTAGTGAAAGCGTCGAAGGCTTAGCAGCGCACCGAACCGAGACTACTCCGCTTGGGGTGATCAGGGAGCCGCGGGAAGAGTCAACGCCGGAGACCGCCATCCCGATCTCCTCAGGTACCTACTCTTCAAGTTTCTCCTCCGGCTATAGTAACCACTCGGTCAATATCAGTGACCAAGAGCTGAGAGACTTGTTCGCAGAAATTGACCAGATGCCAAGGAAAGCTCCAGAAGAGGTGACCTTGAAGCTGGCGATCGGTGGATCCGCACCGAAGTCCGCCCGTCCTGCTAATCCTCAAAAGAAGAGGAAAGGACCCCAAGAAGGCGCCGTAGTGGCGAAGAAACCAAGGGAGGCTAAAGAAAACTTCTGACCGAAGGCTGCACTTGGCGCCGGTGAAGGAAGGGCTGCTGCGGAAGGCCAATCAAATCCGCCGCCTGAGGGGCATGCACAAGCAGGAGGTCGAGGCAAAGACCCAGATGCGGGAGGAACGCAACGCCGTCCGTGCGGCCCTAACCGAGGCCGAAGAGAAGGGGAAGACTCTGTCCCTTGACCTCGAAGCCAAGGAGAAGGAGATGGTGAAGAGGGTTGATGAGGCCAACTCCAAAGGCTACTCTGATGGGTACGCCGAAGCTTAGGACAAGTTCCTGAAGCAGATAAAAGGGATCAACGCCTAACTTGCTGGGCTGCGGAGGACGCCTTCTGGAGCGGCTATCTTCGGGCGCTCAAGGCTACAGAAGTGCCGGAGGGATCGTCTATTGATACCATATTTTGCCCCCACCGCTCAATTTATTATGAAAAATGCCATCAAAATGGGTTCAAAAGGATTTGTGCACAAAAAGACTATTTTGCCCTTGCACAATCTGGGATTCAGGAGTACTGTTCACGAGACCACTTCATCAAGTCATGAGAACCTCATACTATTGATCAGTAACACGAGTCCAGTGACAGTGATTGGGGTGAAATCGGACAACGCCGACAATTTTTGATTGTTCAGAACAGGGTCTCGGAGGCACAATTTATGAGTTGATATGTTCAGGCATCGAGAGGCACATGTTATTGATCAGCACAAAAATACGAGTCTATTGGCTGTATCCATGGTCAAATCTGAGTTCGGTAGCTCAAGAAATGTCATTTTAAAGAATGGTAGTAGCGTACCGGTGATTATTTGGGAGTTAGGATTGCGAGCCGACATGTCCATAAATCAAATATTCGACTCAAAATGATCCTCTCGACGACACGAGTCCATTGGCTGTATCCGTGGTCAAATCCGAGTTCGTTTGGACATCCGAAGATAAAAAATAGCACGCGAAGACATTTTATGAACAAATGACATTTTCGTAAATATATAAAAAGAGGCTGACGTCATAATAACACACGCACCACACGCGCGCGTGGGGCGCACGCGCCAGAGCCGTGCACGGCTAAAAAGTCGTGCACGGTATTTTGGGTCTGATCCTGTGCGACGCGCGCTGCTGTGGCCGGTGACGTGGAACTTTCCTGTTGGCTCGAACTACCGCCCTTCTCTCTCTCCTCCACGCGTCTCTCTCCCCTGCTGCCACCTGTTACCTCCTTCCCCTCTCACCCGCACTGAATCATCTCTCACCCCTTTTCTCTCTCTCTTCCACCTCAGCCGACCACTCCCTAGCTGACACGTGGCCCTCCTCTCTCTCCTCTCTCTCTCCCCTCTCTCTCTCTCTCTCTCTCCTCTCTCTCAGCTGTGTATTTCCCTTCTCTCTCTCTTCTCTCTCTCCTCTTTCTCAACCGCCTTTCTCTCTCTCCCCTCTCACCGCCTCAATTCCTCTATAAAAACCAACGCGCAACAATTATTTGGGACAGAATTTCTGGGAGAGAAAACCAGAGCGAGAAACGGAAACTGAGGAAAATTTTTGGGAAGAAAACCCGAGAGCGGAAATCAGAGAGAGACAGAGACAGACCGATTTTTGTTTAGGAAACCTCAGAAGAAATTTTTAGGGAAACTGAGAGACAAATTTGTACAGAGATAAATTTCCAGAGAGAGATATACAGAGCAAAAATCTCGAGAGATTGTCAAATATTCTTCGACTCCGTCGTCGTGGAACGTTTGACACCCGAAATAAATTAGCGTTAGGGTTTTTAGTTAGGACTTTTGGCCCAAAAACAAGAGGAGGTTCTGCCCAATTATTTTCAGATTTAGAAAGAACCGGACGCGCTATTATATTAGCATACCTCGAGATAACAGGGCTTTAAAACCCAGTGTTATGGCGGGTTATGGTTTTACTTAGGCGTTCGCGTGTCTTTCTTATTTTCATGTAACCAGCTGATTCAAATATCAATACAAAGGTATCATTACAACAACTTATTTTATTTCAATATCTATCTTTTTTTTATTTAATTTTTGCTCTGTTCATTTAATTTCTTTTTTTATTTATTTTTATTTTCTTTTTTATTTAATGTAAATACTACGCTTAAAAGCTGATGTTCGCATCTCTAGTCCGCAATTCTAGAAATTTCTAGTCCTTTTTCTGAAATTTCTAGTCCGCACTTCTAGAATGACAGAATATTTTTATTTATCTTTTATGCTTTTATTTATGTAAATATCAATTGGGCATCCGCATCTCTAGTCCGCAGTTCTAGAAATTTCTAGTACTTTTCCTGAAATTTCTAGTATGTACTTCTAGAATGTCAGGATTTAGCCTGTTTAAATCACAAAAGTCGGTGTTGGCCTATGCCAATGTACTTTTCGTGATTTAAACAAAAATCTCTTAAAACAAAAATCAACGCCCCCGGCATATCGCTCGATTGCGTCGGCCCCTGTCGGGACTAACTTCTAACTTTTTCCGTTTCTCAGATCCTGTAACTTTTTTTCTTTTTTTACCCCTTTCCCGTTTCCCCGTAATAGTTACTGCTATTTTCTTTTTATTTTTATTTCACGTAAAATAAACAAAAGGAAAAAAATTCGTTACTTCATAGCTAAGTTATATGAATAGTGCTGTTAGTTCACGCTGACACACTATCCATATCACTTGGTTAAAAATCCCGATAATCTCGGAATTCCATAAACACACAGGTGACATAGGTAGCCCATGTTAGTATTTTTTGGGACGAAAATTTAACGGGCAATGCACGTTATCTTTTCACGACAGATTATCGTGATTGAAGTAACATTTATTAAATTCTACAATTTGGACCGTCAGTGATTTTGTAGCTGTCGGGATGAATAATTGCAGATAAATAAACCAGTTAAAACAAGTATATGTTACTGTAATTTTCTTTTTATTTTTATTTCACGTAAAATCAATAAAAAGAAAAAAATTCGTTACTTCATAGCTAAGTTATATGAATAGTGCTGTTAGTTCACGCTGACACACTATCCATATCACTTGGTTAAAGATCCCGATAATCTCGGAATTCCATAAACACGCGGGTGACATAGGTAGCCCATGTTAGTGTTTTTGGGATGAAAATTTAACGGGCAATGCACGTTATCTTTTCACGATAGAATATCGAGATTGAAGTAACATTTTTTAAATTCTACAATTTGGACCGTCAGTGATTGTGTAGCTGTCGGGATGAAGAATTACAGATAAATAAAACCAGTTAAGGCATTTTCACTTTGCACCAAAAAGGTAATACGGTAAATTCATTAATAAAACGGAATCGGATCATTGTTAAACTTGAAAATTCCTACCAGGGATTTAAGGTACCTGACACTCTGGGAATAGAAACTTGACGTGCAGATACTAGTTTGCATACCATGTTTCGGTCAAAGTTTAACATATATTCGTTCCAACATTTTGCCACCAAAAGTTAAATTGTGTAAGCCTGGACCCTGTTCTCGCACCTGTTTCCACTTTTGATCCAATTGTACAACAATCACTAGATATTTATTAAATTTGGCCAAGGACAATAAAATAAAATTAATTGGGAAAATAAAGTATCGAAAGGGCGATGTTGGGTGCCTAACACCTTCCCAACTCGTAACAGTAAATCCTCGAATCCATCTCTGTTTTCAAGACCAGTTTTCTTTTAAAGGAGTCATTTTTTAAAAATAGAATCATATTTCTGAGTTAAAATTAAATTATTTTCTAAGGACATCTTCTTTGAAAATGGCCTTAGAGGGTGACTTGACACACCTAAATTTCATGTCAAGTGGCGACTCTGAGTTTTTAAATAAGTCCCAGCTGTCAAATAATTTTTATTAAACGTCGCATTACAAGTCAAGAAATTATTCAGCCCCATTCAAAAAATTCATATATTCGCGAGGGGGGCCGGGAAATTTCCGGGCGCGACATCGTCTCTGTACGAGAACATTCCTTTGTACGGAGCTCCAACGACTGCTGCTGAGCCAATGGACGAACCGCCTGCCATACCGCAGACACCAGCTGAAGAGATCCCGGCGGAGGAGGTGGAACAAGTGCCCGCAGGAGATCCCAACTTCTCCAACACCGGAGACGGAGGCCAGCTTGCCTAAATAGGAGTTCGCCTCATAAGGGTTCTTTTTTTTTTTTTGTTTGTAATAGTGCTTGGGCTTTTGTATGGAACACAATGTTGAAGGAATTTTGAATATGACGACTTTTTTTCTAATGAGCACTGTTATGCCTTGATTTCTTTCTTTGTTCAAATAATCACCGAACCGTGTTGGATTATGTCTTTGTTCTAACGATCACTGAAGCATGTCGGCTTATTTCTTTGATAGCATAAGTTGTACAGTAGCATTCTAGTCAATGCCGAACCGTGCCTTCGCAGATAACTGAGAGCGGCACATTGCCGAACACTTGGAGAAATTACCCAAAATTTCGCATGTAAATAACCAAGTATAAACTGGTGTAGTATACGATCCGAACATAAAGAGCACCAAGACTCTTTTTAGGAAGTAAACAATCCTGGTAATAGGTAACCATGTTCCGTACAATGAATTGTAATAATGGAAGGCCATAAGACGTACAAAAGAATAGGAAACTCATTTTCATTGGAGGGCTCACAAGGCCGCACAGTCTAGAAGAGGAAAACATAAATAACGAAATTGAAGCGAGTGCGGGCCAAAGACCGCGCACTGTCTAGAATAAAGCAAATAACCAAAGAGGACTTCACGCTTTCACAACTTAATGATAATACTTTCTTAAATTGTGAGCGTTTTAGGGTCAGGGAACAGGAGTTCCGTCCATGTCTTCTAGTTTGTAAGAGCCGACCCCAACGATCTTGATCACTCGGTAGGGACCCTCCCAATTGGGACCGAGCTTATTTATCCGTTTTGCGCCAACTACCTTTTTGAGGACGAGATCGTCCGGCTTGAATGATCTGGGGCGAACCCTTGCGTTATAGCCCTGGGATATCGTCTGTTGATATGCTGCAAGTCGAATTCGAGCGGCTTCCCTTTGTTCTTCGTCCCCATTCAGAACAGTTGATAAAGCTCTGTTGTTTGTGTCTGAATGGAACTCATCAGTTCGCATTGTGGGGAGCCCGACTTCAAGTGGGATAACAGCTTCCATGCCAAAAGCCAAGGAGAACGGCGTTCGCCCGGTTGATCGGCGCAGCGTGGTTCGATATGCCCACAGAACGCTATAGAGTTCTTCAGCCCATCTGCCCTTGGTTGACAGTAGTCGTTTCTTAATTCCGCCGAGCAGGATTTTATTCGAGGCTTCGGCTTGTCCATTACATTGAGGGTATGATGGGGTTGAATTGAAGAACCGTATCCTGTGCTCGGCACAAAAGTTGGTAATGGATCCCCCACGAACTGCGTGCCGTTATCAGAAATGAAAGCATAGGAAACGCCGAACCTCGAAATGATATTCTGCCAAACGAACCTCTTGACATCTTTGTCTTCAATTTTAACCAGGGGTTCAGCCTCGACCCATTTGGTGAAGTAGTCGGTAGCCCTAATCAGAAATTTAAAGCCACTGGGGCCACAGGGAATTTCCGACTATGTCCAGCCCCCATTGTGCGAATGGCCATGGATTGGACAAGGGGTTGAGTTGTTCGGCCGACTGATGTATGAGTGGAGAGGACCTCTGACATTAGTCGCAGCTTTTGACCATTTGATCGGCCTCTTTTTCATGTTAGGCCACCAGTATCCTTGGGTCAGAGCTCGGTGCACAAGCGATTGTCCTCCCGAATGGTATCCACAGCTGCCAGAATGCAACTCCTGAAGTATAGCGCCAGTTTGCTTTGGGTGCACACATAACAGATAAGGTGCCGAGTACGCCCTCCGGTACAGTTTGTTTCCGGGACCTAGCCAGAACTGGGCGACTTTGTGAATGATTTTGTGTGCTTCCCTTCGGTCTTCCGGTAAAGTTTCATCCCAGAGGTACGATAAAATAGGGTCCATCCAACTGGGATCCTGTGAGATGCAATTGACCTCCTCGTTAACTGCAGGTTTTTCAATACTTGGCTGTGGGAGGACATTGACAGAGACAGTCCTCTGCCCCCTAGCGTCCATTGCTGATGCGAGACCGGCTAAGGCGTCGGCATGGGCGTTTTATTCACGGGCGATCTGATCCAATGAAAAACTGCGGAACCGTTGGCTGGTTTGTTGTACGGTGGCTAGGTAGCTGGACATTCGGTCGTCACGGGCTTCATATTCGCCGAACAATTGGTGAACGACCAGCTGAGAATCACTGTAAGCCTTGATGTGCTCGGCACCGAGGTCTTCTGCAAAACGGAGGCCGGCTAGTACGGCCTCGTATTCGGCCTCGTTGTTCGAGGCAAGAAATTTGAGCCGGATGGCCAGTTCATGGAGAATTCCCTCGGGCGAAATCAGGACGACCCCGACTCCCGAACCATGGGTGTTGGAGGAGCCATCCACGAACATTCTCCAGAAGTTGTCGTGCAGAAGTCGCCAAGGTGGCGACTTAATGTATTCTCTGTTTGGCAGGCTCGCTTCGGTGTTTGGTGTGAATTCGGCAATGAAATCTGCGACCACTTGTCCTTTGATCGCCGTCCTCGGCTGGTATTGGATGTCAAAGTTAGCCAACTCCACTGCCACTTTGAAATATGGTTAGAAACATCAGCCTTGCGGAACAAGCTTTTCAGGGGCTGTGCCGTCAAGACCGTGATGGGGTGCGCCTGGAAATATGGCGCAAGTTTGCGGGAGGCGGAGACTAGCGCCAGTGCGAGTTTCTCCAAAGGTAGGTATCTGGTCTCAGCACTGACCAGTGTTTTACTGGTATAGTAAATTGGGAGGTGTACTCGGTCTTCTTGTCGGACAAGAACAAAACTGACCGCATGTGGGGACACGGCCAGATAAATGAACAGAGGCTCCTTATCACCGGGCGTTGAGAGTAATGGGGCCGAAGACAGGTAGGTCTTCAAATCCTGCAGTGCTCGGTCACATTCCGGGGTCCAATCAAAACTTTTTCGGCTACATTTTTTTAATAGCGTGAAGAAGGGTCGACATTTATCAAAGGACCGGCTGATGAATTATTAAGGGCGGCAGCCATGCCAGTTAATTTCTATACGCCTTTGATTGTGTATGGCGCCTCCAGTTTGTTGATCGCGCTGATTTGATTTGGGTCGGCCTCGATGCCCCTTCTGGTGACTAAATAACTCAAAACTTTCCGAGACCCGACGCCGAAAGTGCACTTTTCGGCATTATGACGGAGTTTGTGTTCTTTCAGAATGTCGAACACCTCCTGCAGGTGTGTGAGGTGTTCGGCTTCAAACTTACTCTTGACCACCATGTCGTCAATGTAAGCCTCCATCATGTCGCCGATCTGTTTGCTGAACATCTTGGTAACCATCCGTTGGTACGTCGCTTTCGCGTTCTTTAGGCCGAAGGGCATTACTCTATAGCAAAACAACCCGCGGGGACTGATGAAAGCAGTTTTTTCCATGTCCGGCCCGTGCATGACAATCTGATGGTACCCGCGATACGCATCCATGAAACTGAATCGAGCATGCCCCGAGGTGGCGTCTACCAAGCGGTCGATCCTTGGCACGGGGAAGCAGTCCTTCGGGCAAGCATCGTTGAGATTCGTGTAGTCAACGCAGACGCGCCACTTGCCATTTTTCTTCTTCACGACTACGGTATTTGCTAACGAAGTGGGGTACTGAACTTCCTGAATTGCCCCGACTTCCAGTAGACGGTTGACTTTTTCAATGACTGCATCGGTATGGATTGTGGCCGACCTTCGAGGCTTCTGTATAACAGCTCGACGAGATTTGTCCACATTGAGCGAATGACAGATAAACTTGGGATCGATGCCCGGTATCTCATATGACGTCCAAGCGAACACTTCTATGTTTTTCTTCAGGAAGCTGGTCATGGCTTCCCGTTCGATGGGTGATAAGGTGGATCCCAACAGAAACGTTCTGTCAGTGTTTGTGTCGTTGGCCGCTACAGCGATCAAGTCTTCAACTGCTTTTTCTGCAGCTGGTGCGCCAACGTCGTCAAGGAGAGGGGCGTCCGGCGTCTCTACCCATTGGACCTGTTCTGGACAAATCTTGCTTTTTATTGCTGTCACGTAGCATTTTTTGGTGGCCAACTGATCGCCTAACACCTCTTCGGGCCCCCATGTCCCAATGAAGCGAAGGACCTGATGATAAGTGGAAGTGACGGCCCCAAGCTTATGTAACCAAACGCGCTCGACGATAGCATTGTAAGGACTTGGCACATCGACGACTACGAATTCAACCTCTACGGTCCTCATGCCCGTGCGAATAGGGAGCGTGATCTTGCCAAGGGGCCAAACAGGAGCCGAGTTGAATCCCACCAGCGGTACTTCGTTGGGTACGAGATCCGTATCTCGCAAGTGTAGCGCTTTGAACAAGGAATAGTACATGACCTCCGCAGAACTTCCTTGGTCAACCAGGATTCGGTGGACCAATGAATTGCCGAGGGTGAGAGAGATGACTAACGCGTCATTGTGCGGCATTTGGAGGCGTTGCAGATCTTGATCGGAGAACGAGAGGTTGGCCACGGACTGGCTGTCAAGATGTGGGTGTTTAACTCCCGTACTTACAGACATAATCTGTTTTCCGCTCGCCGCACGCTTGATTTTGGCCCGAAGGCTCTCCTCTGCAGTCGCATCGACCATCCCATGGATGACGTCGATCACTCTAACTTCGTGACTGTTCTCTTTCTCCGGTTCCGACTAGGATCCGGCTAGCGTTTTTTCTTCGTTTATGAATTCCTTGAGATGACCCTGTGACACCAACCGTTCAAGGAAATCCCTCCACGCTCGGCATCGTGTAAGTCAGGTGACCCTTCTCCCTGTGGTATGAACAGCGGTAAGGGAAGTCTGGTGTTTTCCGAAGTTCTCCCAACGGCCTTCTCGGCCATTCGAAGTATGGCTCGTGCTGGATCTTCGTAAGGATCTCGTATGTTGGGATTTTGAAGATCATTTTCACGGCGGCAAATTCGTGGCGTCGAGGGCCCTTGCTCCTCCCGGAAGACACCACGTTCAGACCTCAGCGTGAGCCGTTCTGTGTGTTTTTGGTCCCATCCCCCTGACGGAGATAGTTTTGTTCGACCTGACACCGTTCCCTGCGAGCCTCCTCCAGTCTGCAATGGTTCTCTATCCGCCCCATGAGGTCATCCATATCGGTGGGATTGGACAACATGAGATCTTTGAATAACTTGCTCCTGTGATCCAACCCAAGTTTGAAAGAGGTAACTGTAATGGCGGGATCACAACCCTGTATCTCGTTAAAGAGCTCCCAATACCGAGCCGCGTATTGCCTGAGAGACTCATTAGCCGACTTACGCAATGCGAGGAGTACCCTTCTTCTGCCTACTACTGGTGACAAACCGAGCCAGGAAGGCAAGGGATAAGTCCCTGAAGGATGGAATCGATCTTTTTGGTAGTTTATCGAACCAGAGGAGTCCTAGTTCCCCCAAGCTGGAAGGGAAGAGTTTACACATCAAGGCATCATCGGAGCTGTAGAGAAACATCATCTGCCGAAAGTGCACCAGGTGCAGGTAGGCATCCGTCTTTGTGTCGTACTTAGTGAATTTGGGGGGGATTGAAATCGTGCGGCGGACATACCCCATCGATCTCCTTGGTAAAGGGAGAGGAGATGAGTTGGTCGTGTATGATATCGCACTGTGATCGTGCTGACCGTACCTCCTGTTCGGCCTTCCCCCCTCTCCTGGCCATAAGTTGTGGTCTGAGATCTTATCCGCCATGATACCGAGGGGAACGCCCTCGATAGTTATGGCGCCTAGGGGACTGGTCCCTTCGGCCGCCATATCTTCTGTCCAGTTGAGTTTCGTGCGTTGGGGTGACGTCCGACGGTGTAATCGGAGGAGAGTACGACTAGGTGCTACTGATTGGTTAAGCCTCTAGCCTTCTGTGAACTAAGACTCGCCGAGCTCCTCGTTCAGCATCTGAACAGTTCTCAGATGGTGGGGTCCGTCCCCGTCCCCGTCCCCGTGTCTCGTTGATCGCGTTTACTTCGGCCTCGACTCCTAGTCGTTCGAGGGCCGGACGCTTCTGCCTTCCTCTTTGCTCTAGAGAGCGTGTCCTATGTCGCCTTCGTCACCGAGCTTGCGACGTCTCGCCGTTCTGGTTAGGTTTAATGGCAACTTTGAGTTGCGCAACCTCTTCTCTGACTAGTTGGAGCAGCTGATCTTTTTCTGCCAGTCGAGCTTCCAGGCGTTCGATGTACGCCCTGTCCCTCAGATCAACAAGAACTTCTACAGGGGGAGGTGGAGGAAAAACTGGTAATATTGCTGGGTCAGTCTCGATAGCAACCATTGTTGGGTCTGGTGAGAATCGAGGTATGAGTTTAAAGATGAGAAGTCAAGTGGATCTCCCACTGTGGTCACCAAATTGTGGAGTCTGGAATCCAATTTAGACTTCTCGGGTTGACGTATCAAGTCTCCTCGAGTATCCTGCAAAACACTCAACACTAAATTAGTTTCTACCGGGGGTTGGATCTCCGGTGGGCACTCCGACAATCAAGTTAGCCTTCTAGAAAGAGTGAAAGCAACTTTGAAAGTATAATTCTAGTGCGAGCGTGCATGTAGCTCAAATGGGAGTGATCATCGAAATATATATAGAGTAGGGATCCAATCTCTTAGCGGTATCTTCGGCCAAGAAATTGGGTCGTGGTTCGGAAATCACGGAGGCGTCGCCACGTGCTCCCATCCATCCGGATCGGGGGGAACACGTCTGCACTACTTTCCCCACGTTGATCCGAACTACAGGGAGCACGTACCCACGTAGTGGTGCCGTGCACATGTTCACTGAATATAGATGCTGAAGACGTAGTTCGAGCCGAACACGGGGCGCCGAGTGACAAGTGCTAACACTGATCGTTCGGCCCAGATACCGAGGACAAATGATCTTGAGCATGGGCCGAACCCAACCTGTGTCGGGCATCAAGCATGATAGTGGGCCGAAGGCCCTACTGTAGGGTAGATCGTGGGCCGAAGGCCCATTGTTGTATGGCCCATGGTTGCGCATACTTCGTCATACTACAGTTACATTTAAAATTCTACCACTCAAGAATGATTCTATAAATATCTTTTGTTCTTTTTAGTCTCATTCATCAATTTAGTAAAATTAAGGAACCATGCATGAAAAAATACCAATAATACTGAAACATTGTTCAATCCTGCTATTTATAAATTATTATGTTATCTTTATTCAAACTTTTTCCGCATTTGTTAATTTTCCGTCAATTATTCATGACTATGGATTTCTCATGAAGAGAGTAATCTAGAAAGTAAAAAAATATTATCAAAAAAGCTTAAAAATTCACCAAAGATAAAAATAATTGAAAAAAATAGATATTTTAAATTATTTTTATTTGATAATACTGAAATACAGGATTGCAAAATTTCATCGGTTCTGTGGCATACCTTATTATTAGAGAAAGGAAAAATGTATGCGTAACAATTTTTTTAATATACAAATTGTGATTGAAACACTGTTACTAAGGGCATCTTTAAATGTATTACTCAAAAGAATCGACACAAGTCGTCTAAGCAAGTGGAATTGACAAAATTATGTCCCTATTATTTTTATATAATCGAGATATTCGTTCAGCTTGGAGTATGTTTCACATGTTGCCGACTAATACTTGGGCTCTAAAATTAACAACCGGATAAACTTTCAATGGCCTCAAAGTTATAGCTATCAAAATTCGACCTCGAGATATATCTGGATTTACAGCTCATCTCAATCTCTACTTAGACAACCCCTTGGGACTATTATGTCTCTATTGTTACAACATACACTTCATTGGGAGATAACGAAATAGATCTAACCAAACACCTGCATGTTACCGTCTTATACGAGGGAAAAATAATATTTTATAATAATATATTTAGTAAATAAATTGAATAAACAAAGCAAATCTTATTTATAAATTTTAATTTATTTTGAACCTAAACGAAATAAGATCTCCTCGTGAATTTATTTTGAATATAATGTAATACAACAACAATTCGAAATATATCTATTTTGAATTATTTTTGCCTTTAGTGAAATTTTTAAAGCTTTTGACAAAAATGTATTACTTTCTAAATTCCTCTATCGTGATAAATTCATAATCATAACAGTAATTGACGAAAAATTAACAAATGTGAAAAAATTTAAATAAAAATAAAATAATAATTTTTAAAAGTACAATCCGTATTTCATTATTATTGGTATTTCTTTATGCATCATTCCTTTTATTAAATTGATGAATGGGACCAAAAAGAACAAAAGATATCTATATAATTATTCTTGAGTAGCAGAATTATGTTTGAGTAGTGGTTAAAGAGAATAAGGGAAACTAAAAACCAAAAAACAGTCCGAAGACGATGAAAGTAGTTCAAAATGATACAATACTATAGCACTCCAAGGCTGTCATGCGGGGAATCATTGCAGCATCCTTTGGTCCTAAGAAGAAGGAGTCAATATAACAAGAGATTTGTTATAAAGTAGTAAATAATTATTGAAAATTTGTTCGAGTATTTTTTAAGAACGAGAATATCATATGCATGGTATATTATTTTTCATGATTGATAATGATGGGTATTTTTGTAAATATAAGGACATGTTGAATGAGATAAAATATGAACGAGGATCGAAAATATTTAAGGCGATAATATATAGATGAAGGTTGGGATAAGTTAATTTTATTTCAAACGGATAAGATAATATTCTCGATATCGTATTCGGTGTCTAAGAAAATAAACAAATCATGGATATGACAAACCCGAATAACAATTATCTCAATCTTTTCTATGACCCCTAATAAGCTATAAGAAAATTGGAGATCATGCTTTTAGAAGCATAGTAATCTGCTTTGCTCTTTTTTTAAATTTCATTATGAGGTTGAAAAAAGTGATTTAGATTGTTTAGTTTGTTGAGTATATTTTAGATGTACAAAAAATTATACTGATCGGACATTGAAAGAAATATGAACAACATTTGTCTTAAAGAAACATGAAGGTTACTATAATTGTGAGAATAAGCTCTGAGACAAACATTGTTTACATCCCTGTCGATGTCCGAAAAGTGTTATTTTTTGTCGAGCGACACTATTACAATAATCGCTAAAGATGACACTATGAAATTGACTAAGATGTTAGTTTTTGAAAATATGTTATTAAACAAATATGAAATAATTATTGATGTCAATTTACAAACAAAACTTTATCTAATGTTAGCAATCCCCTTTATGATGTTACTTTTGAATAAAAGTGACATCGAAACTAAACAATAAAAATTTTATGAGAATCTTTTTAATGTCAATTTTAATTAAAACTGATATTCAAACAAATCAATTCTTTTATAATGTCAGTTTTATTAAAAATGACATAAAAAGGTTTCCATACAATGTTGATTTTTGCAAAACTATCATTGAAAAAATTAGAATAAGTATTGATATCAGTTTACAAAAAAAAAAAACTGGCATCGTTACTACAATAATGCTTAAATAAGATGTCAATTTTTGCAAATCTATCATTGAAAAAATAAAAATAAGCATAATGTCAGTATACAAAAAAACTGTCATTACCACCACAATAATGCTTAAATAATGCGTCAATTTTTGCAAATATATTTTTGAAAAAATTGCAATAAGTATTGCTGTCAGTTTACAAAAAGAACTGTCATATAATTCCCTTTTATAATGTCAATTTTGATTAAAACTGATATTGAAACAAAGAACTTGCGTAAGGTGTTAAACACATATATTGGATATTGTAAATATCTCATAACTATTATGTTTGATGTAATGGTTAGATAGAATGTGCGTAAGGTATTGGTTGGGAAGAAAAAATAATGGTGTTTTAGTCATGTTAAGTAGATAATAGTGTTATTTTTAATGATACTTTGTAATTGTTATATTTATAATTACCAATGACAATTATAATATGTCATTTTATACTTTTAACAACACTTATAAAGTGTCATCTGTATAGTTATCAATGACAGTTGCAAATTGTCATAAAAAATTAAAAACTTTTAATGTCAACTCCATAAATGACAGTTGTAAAATTGTCATCTTTCACGTTTAATGACAATTTTTAACTGTCATCTTTAATGATTATTGTAGTAGTGCGACCATAAACTCAACGAGCCAAGCAAAATGAACAATTTAGATATTTTTCATACTCAAGATAAGAGTCAAAATTAGAGCATGCTACATTTACCAACCTTCCCATCTACTATATGTTCATTTTCAAGATCTCCAAGGTTGTAGCAAAAGTTATGTAAAAAATTCAAAGAAAATTTTTGTGGGACTCTAATGACAAGAAAAAGATCCACTTGGTGAGCTGGGAGAATATGACAAAAGGCAAGAAATGTGGTGGAATAGGGGTTAAAAAGTTGAATGAATTCAATCAAGCACTCATAACAAAATGGTGGTGGAGATATAATAGGGAGAAGCAAGCTCCATGGTCAAAGGTGGTTTCAAAGAAGCATAGGTTGCAAGAAGAGGAATGGTTTCCTACTCCATTTTCCTTTGAGAAAGCATCTACAATTTAGCATGGCATTTGCTCAATGGGAAGAACAAACGTCATCTTAAACAGAATAATTCAAAACGGCTTTGTAACTACAGTGCAATCACGAAAATAAACCAATTTTTTTACTATAATTTAGTTAGGCCAAAAAGCACTCAACGTTGTAAATCCTAGACTCTAGCAGGCATCAACACAAAAATACTTTAAGATTTTTGAAGTGGCAAGAGCAGAAAATAACCAAAGATGGGAGCTTACATTTAGAAGAAATATCTTTTTTTGGGGAAGGGGACATGTTAATAGAACTTCAATAAAATTTGAATAATGTGGAAATAAAAAAGGTATGGGCTGATCAACTAGGCTAGAAATAGAACAAAGACAACTGATTCCATGTCAAACCAGTGTAGTTTGAACTAAATGCTACAGAGCCCTAGTTACAACCTTCACAAAATCATCCCCATTTGCTTGTCCAAGTGCGCTAACTACTACACCACCCTTGCCTTTACCTCGATCTCGATGCAGTGGCATGATTCTACAACACAATAGATTCATAGCAAACTCATCAATACCAAGTAAGTGAGTAAGTACGCAATCAAAAGTTCTCACAAGAATATCATCCAAGTTTCTAATTAACTTTCCTAGATCTCGAGCTAGAAGACACGATGATCAAACATCTCTTTTAACTAGAGATCAATCATCTCTTCTAATCAGATTTCATGAGTAGTTGCATGAACTTCTAAAGACAAGATACGGCATCCTCGAAGCATAACTCTACATAATACATATAACCACCTAGGACCATATCACATAGACTCTAGATATTTGAACCTAATGGTCTAGTACCAAGTTTTCACATCCCAAAGTCCAAGGTGTGAATTACGCGAAAATAAAACTTAAAACCATCCACACAAATTAATAACCAATTTAATTTCAGCTATTACGCCACATCAAAAAAATAAACCTTTTATCAAATCCGAACCCACAATGCCCAATAAAATAAATCCAAACAAAAAAAAAGTCTTAAACTTCCTAACACTAGGCCAACAATTACCAAGACTCTAACCCTTTGGATCTCCAGCATCTCTTGAAAAATCATTACCAACAAAAATATAAGTCAATGCTCGTATAGTGTAACATGTTAAGAAACTGATTACATAAGTTTAAATTCTATCTAGTATCAAAGCATATAAGTATTCATTGTGTACAAGGGTATACATTTCACAAATGTTACACCTTACAATTATACAATTGAAAATCACATGCAACTTATGAGATCTCCTTCGCAACCGGCAACCAATGCAACCTATGTTGAAATCTACGTCAAGTTCCAACCTCCAATACCTTTACGGGCTCTGGCCATAGGAGATCACCACCTGGCACTTTTGTTATCTGTACAGACTTGTACTGATAAAATCACATAGACACCTGTTATATTTTACGGACTTTGACCTACAAAATCACACAGACACCTATCCAGGATAATTACGACACGACACATGACCATGCATATGCACCTACATCTGACACATGATCATGCACATGAACCATATTTCTTCAATAACCATCACTCATGCCCACAACAGTATAGTCCTACCACTAGCAAAGGTTTAAATATATGTCTTTTTATCAATTAGAAAACACCAATTCTATCAACAGAAAACAATACTTTTTCATTTTGAGATAAGATTCTACCGGTCAAAGTCTATTCTACTGGTACAAAATGCTACTAAAATATTTTTCAAAACAAGTTCTATCAATAGATAGTACATCTTTTACTGGTAAAAAAATGCTAGAATAAATTTCACAAAACTTCTACAAGTAGAAAGTATTTTACCAAAAGTCTATCGGTACAAAATCTAATTCTACTGGTAGAAAGTATTTTACAAGAAAAACTATTGTAAATCAACTAGAACTTGAATCAACCCTTCACTTATTTACACACTAATGGAATACGAAGGGATGTGCAAGAAACAAAGCAGCTCAAAATGGGGACCGTCCGATGACTGCCACGTGGGATGACCTTACAGCAGGAGCAATCAATGTCCCTGAGATGGCGCCTACAAAGATGAAATGGCAACTGACACATAGCTAATCAGATGATGATGCATGTTGGGCATGTTACACCTTTATCAATTTGGCCAGGATGTGTTAATCAATTGTCAATTGAGCCAACACTTGATTGAGGGGCTATTATAATAGGCCGAATTGTCAGGTCATTCATGTATGGAATGATGGACTGAGCGTACAGATCAAATCATGAGCATGATGGGCCGTGTTAGTCAAATAGAACTCACATCCAAAACGAGTGGCTAAACTCCAGACCAAACCCAGGAATCATTGGCACAAACGTAGCATGGGCTTCGGCTTGTGTATTATTGATTAGCTTGTGATGAGAGATTGCCTATCAGAGGTTGGGGCTCGGTGCGTGACCATCGCCATGCTGTATTGGCAGACCCACCACTAAGTAAGGCGGTCAGAATATTCCAGAATTAACAGGTATCTGAATAGAAAAGTACGAGATTTCTCGAGATATTCCTGTTAGAAAACTTATCATGTAGTAAGGAACGACCATATTTGGCAACACACAAAGAGGGAAAGATTCTAAGTTATTCTGTTACCAAGATAAGGCATTCATTGGCTTATAAATTGGGGATCATATTCTAAAATAGGTACGCTATCAATTATTATGTTATTACTATTGCGCTTTGATCCTACAAGTTCTAACACAAGCATCGGAGTGCCATCACACTGGATACAGCCTGTTGGGTTGTTTCCTGCACAGGCAACGGGGGCAATATGGATTAGGGAGATGAATGAGATCACCATTCACGGATCATCACAATCCCACATTTGACATAACGTTTGTTTTAGTAACTTTTTCTCACGTCGATACTTACTTAACCATTAGATGCCATTATGATTATTGGCTAGGGTGTCTTGAACTAGCCGTTGTGCAAATAGAGCCTATGAGTAAAGAAATAGGTGAAGCGAATCCGAACTGACATTCTTTCAACCCTAATATGACTCATAGGGGAGACATAAATCTACACTCCACAATATAATATACTAAACACGTATAGTTCATGTAACGCCCCGATTTCTCAGAATATTAAAGAATTTATCTTACTCAATTTTAATAAAAGACAAGAATTAAAATGAAATACCCTTAGCCATTAATTAATTAAAATTAAAACTAAGTTTTCAAAATGTGTAACTAAAAATGACCAAATTACCCCTTTGAGTTTACATTTATTTTATAACATTAAAATACTAAAATATCAGAGCAACAATCTTGGGGTGCGACATCCAGGCAAACAACTCCTCTCCATCAACTCTCGACACTTCTTGGCGGGTGGCCCGTCTGTCTGCACATCTCCTTCAGGCATGAAACGCCAAGGCAAGAGAAGTCGCACCGACGAGTAATGAAACTCAGTAGATAAAGTTACTCGAAAAATCAAACTCACAAGTGATACAACATATAACAGGTATAAACACTAAGCAATTGAAATATCAAACATGGAATATGACATAAACAGTATGTAATATGAGTAAGTATAACGCCTTGATAAATTTTATTAAGTTCTCTTATGTTTCAAGGTATGTAGTAAGGAATACCGTATCCTCCCTTAGAGACTAGCAGAAGGCTCTTAATTAGCATTGACCAGTTCTTATCTACCATAGGTCATATTCGAATCATAACCCAACAAGGAAAGAACCTTATATCGTTCTCTCAAGTCAATACCAACCTCACCCTATCTAGATCCCGCGTACATGATATCACCAAGTCTAGTCACAACGTACTTTAGTCGCTTCTCTTTATCGACTCAAAGACGCACAGTACACTAGCCGTCATTCCCCCGGGGTTTGCTGTTGCATTCGTACGCGTCCCTGAAATCACCCTTTACCATCTCCAACTCCTCATAGTAAGGGCCCTTATCATCCATTAACTCAAACCACAACAACATGCCATACCAGGCCAACCACACTATGTTATCAATTTTTATTAAACTTTCCTCACATGTTTCTACAATGTCCTCTACTTATAACGAACACCCAATACTCTCCATTGCCTTATTCAGGTGCCGTTTGAACCAATGTCATTAACGCGAATCTAAATTTTCCCATTAAACCCCAATTACACATGTTAATTCCGAGATCTATAAACTCTACGAACACCACAGTGGTTTCAACATCATCTATCCATAAACCTCATATAGCATAATGGCTGAATCAGAAATCACCACCACCAACAATAATCTCCTCAACAATCACATCACAAGTACATAATGTCTTATATATCCATAGCACATAAACATGCTTAACCTTTATGGATTAACAACAACGATTCCATGTACACAATGTTTATTAGTGGATACATGTGCAATGTGTGTGATTACTCTGTACATTCTGTAAACTGTCTATTTTTTAACAAACCACTCGAGCAGCTTATAACTCGCTCGAGCGAGCTACTGAATTACGGGCCTTGGATAATTTAATCATTGGTCAAAATTTGACAAAATTCAAGAGATCGCTCGAGCGGCCTAGAGCTTGCTCAAGCGAGCCTTTATTTATTTTTAGATTCTAGGTTAAGGGGTTCTACAAAAGATGACTCGAACAAACAGCTTACAGTTCATACGGATACCATTAATTAATTACTAGATTCAGTAACATTAATGTAAGCGATAGACTTATTATGGGAGCGATAGAGAGTTAAGAGAGAGTCATATCTTTATGGTACTCTTGTTTACTTATGATTAATATCATTTATCATATTCATGGTATAGTTGTTTTGAAATTTGACTCATCTTGGATAAATGACTTTATGAATGATATCATTGCACATGTATTGATGGACTACTTGAGATTTTGATAGACATTACATCTTATTCACGTTTTGAATATGCTATACTCATGGATCACTTGATATCATGTTTATTCACTCTATAATGCATACATTGAGGGGGAGCATATTTTTCAAGAGATGTGTACATTGATGTAATTCGTTTTATATCCATGCATATATGTGTCATCATCAAAAAGGGGGAGATTGTTAGAAATAGTGTATTCACATTATTTATTTATTTTGATGATGCCAAGATTAAAAATGAAAATTATATATAAACAAATTGATGTATGGAAAGTTGGTACTCACACGTAAGGATTTAGATCATAGTCTAAGCGTACCATGACCATGGAACAATCATCGAACGATATCCGTGTTGAAATTGCTATTATATTATGATGATCATGTTTGATGTTGATTTGGTTGAGCAAAGCACAGGTTTTCAAAAGCTACAGGGTGCGGTTGACCGGCCTCTGTCTGCGATCAACCGGGCTGTGCGGTTGACCGGCCACTGTCTGTGGTCAACCGGGCTATGCGGTCGACCGGGGCCAACAGGCGGTTGACCGGACCAGGCGGTCGACCGGGGCCAACAGGCGGTTGACCGGACCAGGCGATCGACCGGGACCATCGTGCGGTCGACCGGTCGCAGTCTTGCGTGGAAAAATGCAGATTCGAGTTTCGCAAAGATTTGATTGATGATATCTTTCCCTAAATAGCTCAAACGGTCGATTAAGAGAGTTTTGGAAGGTTGGAAGATCGTGCAAACCATTTTGGAAATCATGAGGCTCCTCCAAGATTCGGGATTTTGCGTATTAGGGTTTATATAACCCTTTGACCGCATTTACAGAGCACAACACGCATTTACAGAGCTCTACTGCACAACCAAGTGATCCCCTACCATTGAATCAACTACTCTCACGTGGCTACACATTGTATTTACCTTTGGAGTGAGATTTTGAGAGAGAAGAAGAGAGATTAGTTAGCATATACCATTCTTTGTGTCATTCTCCTCTCTGTACAAATTGTGTGAGACTTTGTGTGAAGTCTCCCTCATTTATCTTGTATCGCTGATGTATGTGTGAGGTTTGCGGAGTACAAACCTTGGGTAATCGAATCTGGGTATAAAGATTCGGCGGTTCGTTTAGCTCCTCGGGAAAGCTAACGGGAAGAAGGATTGTAAGGGTTTGTGTGACACCCAAAGTTGCTCGTGTTCTAGTAGATCAAAGTGACTCCTAGGGAGTGGACTAGGCTGGACAGTGGACATGCTCAGACCGAACCACTATACATCAGTTGCATCTTCTCCTCCTTATCTTTACTTACGCTTTTATTGCTATATTGTGTGCTTGTCATTATATCTGCTTAAATCCAATCTTTAATAAGCTCTAAGGATTTTTAGTAGTAATTTTTATTGAAACCCAATTCACCCCCCCCCCCCCCTCTTGGGTTGCCACCTGGGTAACAGATGTCTTCTATCCCTTCAAGGGTTGAGGATTTACTTGATCTAGCTGAAAGCCTTGAAAGCTAGGCCTCTGGTGTAACCAGTGGAAGTTTTCTGTATGATTTGAACCCTGCTGGAAATGACTACTTAGAATTTACCATTGAATATTTTGCAAACATGCCACTGACTCACCATGTTTTCTTCTAGTGGGTATCTAAGTTTGGAAGAGAAGGGAGAAGAGATCCATGTATGACTTAATTAATATATAAAAAGTATCTTTTATGCTTTAGTCTCTCTGGTTTTTTAGGCTGATTGATCTTAATGCTATGTTTTGTTGGTTGAAGTTTGCATAAAGATAGTCTAAGGTATAGTTGGTTGATGCTCTGGAGTTTGCAGCAAAATATTGGCCTTCTCTGATGCTGCTATGAGGCTAGTGGCTGTTGATTTGAGATTTTTTGTATCGGTTGGAATATTAAATAGTTCATTTAAAATCTTATTTTATTAAAAGACAAGATTTAAATAGAAATACCCACAATCTTTTATTAACTTATAACTAAAACCAAGTTCAGGAGTGCATAATTGAAAATGACAAAATTACCCCTTAGGATTTACATTTATTTCTTAACATAAAATAAGTGGATAATCAGAGTGACAATTTAGGAGTATGGCATCCAAGCGAATAGCTCCTCCCATCAATTCCCGACACTTCCTGCTTGGGTGGCTACTCTGTTTGCACATTTCCATCTGGCATGGAACGCCAAGGGCAGAAAAATTACACCGATGAGTTATGAAACTCACTAGATAAAGTTACCTGAAAAACCAAACCCGCAAGTGATACATCATGTAACAAATGAGATAAAGTATGGAATAAAGCATAACAGTAAATAACAAATGAAAACGCTAACACCATGATAAGTTTTAGTAAATCCTTTAGTGTTTCTAAATATACCGCAAAATATACCCTATCATCCCTAGGTCACAACTCAAATTATAACCCGACATGGAAAGAACCTTCTAGTGTTCTCTCAAGTCAATACCTATCTCACCCTATCTAAATTCCGCAGACATGATGTCACTAAGTCCAGTCTCTATGTACTTTAGTCACTTCTCCTAATAGACTCAACGACGAGCAGAACACTAGATGTCATTCCCTCGGGGTCCGGAGCTGCCTTCGCAACGTCTCCGAAGTCACCCTCTACTATCTCCAACTACTCCTAGTATGGGCCCTTAAATCAAATGACAACTGGTATCTCATATCACATAAACATGTGCCACACCAGCTTAATTATTTTTTATTAAATTTCTCACACAAGTCTCTATAGTTTTCTACTTTATAACACACACCCAGTACCCTTCGATGCCTCATTCAGGTGTCGTTCAAACCAGTGTCCCTATCGTAATTCTAGTGTAAAGACCCTAAATTTTCAAATGAAAATAAAATAATAATAATAAATTAAATTAAATTTTAATGTATGAAATCATTTATTGATTTATTTAGTTTGCGCGTTTTTTATTTTAGCCGTACTTTATATTCATGGATTTGTACATGAGTGTGTGTGTTTAGACCCAACCCATGGACTAATCCTTGAGCCCAAACCTTAGCCCACCAGAAATTTATGAAGCCTTGACCCAAGCCCAACTTGGTTTAACCCAGCCCATGATCCACAACCCTTTTAACTTGACCCAAAACCCATTACATCAGCCATTTTTCCATGGAGCTTGTTACATGAGATCATTTTTCCTTAAGCCATCATTCAGCCACATGCCCCTTCTCCAAAACAGACGTTAGTTATCTTCTTCCTCCTCCATTGAGCACCAAATCCTTGGAGGTTACTCCTCTTTCCCCAGCCAAACCCCCTTCCACCCATGGTTTTAGTCACAAACCACTCTCTAATTTCCATCATGGCTGAGCAATACTATAACTTCACTCCATCAAAAATCTGCAAAAGTTTTCCCTCACCAATGGCACCCCATGCAAGGCTATCTCCCACACTCAAGTCCTCTCTATTTCTATATTTCTATCCTCACCATTTCCCCTACGAATTTCTGCATTCAGAGAGTTTAGAGAGTGCCATGGTTATGGTTTAAGGGTGAGAAATTAGAAAAAAATAGTAGAAGGAGAGAGAAGAGGGAGAACTTGTTTGATACTTCAATCATCCACATCAAGCTTTAATCCTTCGAATTCAAGCTTAGTTTCTTCAATACTAAGGTGAATGAATCTATCCTAACCTTTAATTTATGCTATTGATCGATATTGAGCTCCACGGAGCTCGGAGAAAACGAAACCCAGTTCTGTATTTTCGTAGAAGATGATGTTGACACCGGTGTCTTAGTTTTGATACACCGGTGCCTTTGCTCTCTGTATGTTTTAATGTTCTGTATTTTCATGGTTACATCGGTGTCATAGTTTTGATACACCGATGCCTTGGCTTTTTGTATTTTACAATGTTCTGTAGTTTCATACTTACACCGGTGCTTCATTTTTTGTTACACCGGTGTCTCAACCCTCTGTATCTTACTAGCACATTACAGAATAGACTTTACACCGGTGCCTCAGTTTTGGTTACACCGGTGTCTTTACTCTCTGTACCTTATTGATACACTGCAGAACAGACCTTACACCGGTGCCTCTGAAACCTTACACCGGTGCCTCTGTTATGAAAATTTGACACTTAGTTTCTGACTTAAGGCTTGTTAAGGCATGATATGTACTATGAAAATATACTTATTTTCTATAAAAAATTTAAGTAAATCTTTACTTTAATTTTA
Source organism: Arctostaphylos glauca (assembly GCA_019985065.2). Classification (NCBI taxonomy): domain Eukaryota; kingdom Viridiplantae; phylum Streptophyta; class Magnoliopsida; order Ericales; family Ericaceae; genus Arctostaphylos; species Arctostaphylos glauca. Next base: position 15,678,602 of record JAHSPW020000010.1, on the reverse strand, counting down.
TTTAATGAAAATAAGGAAGTACCCCCCATTTGGAAACAGTGGCATTTACAGAAAATTGAAATTCGATTCGAATCAAAATGTCGCCCTCCCTATTTTAGTACAAAATCGAAAAATCACTCGTTTTCTTCCTATTCTTTGGCCCGAAACTCACCCTAAACTTATGCATTTGACACGTATGAATATACCATTGTGCTTAGAAAAAATCAAGGAATCATTTTCGGAACTTTTTATCCTCTAAATCGAAACTTTGAAAATTCAACTTTTTCTATACTTAGAAAAATTTTCAGACAGCAACATTTTTCAGAAAATTAGAATTTTGCCCCAATTCTTACATAATGACTACGACACCTATAATCAAGGTTAGGTTATCATTTTGAAACTTTAGGTATCCTATATCATTATGAGATGACATCTTATTCAAAAATTAGCGTGTTAGAAGCTTCCTTGCGAAATGAAAGTATGCGATTATTGTTTATGTGCCATAGCTTGCTTATTTGTATTATCTTGTTCGCTTGATTAATCTTGCATCTCCAACACATCATCATGTTATCATGAGTCTAGTCGTTTAAACAAAACTTAGATGGAGTCCATGAGAAACGTTTGAGTTTAGTGAAAATGACACTCGAGATTTTGACACGAGTCATAAAAAGGTCACGAGCTTTGTAACAAAAATCGAGAATTTGATAAACTCTTAGTTTGCTAAACTGAAATTTGACTTACTCCTTGGGGAGACGTGTTAGGATGTCTTTAGCCAGGATATGGATTTTAGCCGAACTACGTCTGTTACCACCGGGCTGTGTCTTGGAGCCGAGTCGGTCACGTCTCATGTATTTAGCCAAGTTATGTCGTGAGTCGGTTATGTTCGTAAGTCGTGTCGTGTCTTTTCAAAAATAAAACATAGTTGAAGGGGAGGAGTTAGATATTTTCCAAGTCAAGGCACGACATATGGGAGACATAATGCTGGGAGCATAACGATTGGGAGCATGGGATACGGGAGCCGATGTTTGGGTACACTAGCGCCGGATACGAGGTCAGCGTAGGGGTCGGGACCATATTGGTCGGGAACATCATAACACCACTTTGATAAATGAAAGTTTGATGACGAGTAACGCTTGTGTCGACCCAAACTTTGTATTTTGAAGGAAACTTTAGACACTTGTTTGAAATGGTGGACACTTATGAATATAAGTCGGTTGCGTGTGTCTGAAACTTAGAAACAAGTCATAGGGTTTGACTTAAAGTTACATTGTCGACATTTCATTTACTTACCGCACTTAATTGTTTAATGCTTCCGCTTATTGTCTAAACTAATTATGTCAACTCTGATTACCTTGTTCCGTTCATACTATTTGATTAATTACTCATACTATCTTCATGATCATGCATCATTTGATCCATTGCATAGATTGAGATTTAGGGTAGTTTTATTTGCTGAGCGTTAATCGCTCATCCGGTGCAACTTCTCTGCCCCTGGCCTTTCATGCCAGGTGTCAACGATGACGTTGTTGAGCCCGTTTATCCAGATACCAACGGTGGTACTTTCGAGGAGGATGTCGTAGCCCCGTGGTTCACCTAGATATATTCTGAGCTCTTAATTTCAAATTTTAATGTAATTTCTTTAAATTCGGATGATTGTAATTAAACTTTATTTTGACTAAGTAATGGACATATGGTTGACTTTTGATAAATTATTTTAAATTAACGTCTCCGAAATCCGGGGCGTTACATCTAGATTTTTCACAAATCTCAAATCACATCTCAAGTTATCATATCAGTCACAATATCTCAAAATACGAAGTATCCACAATCCTTAGGCAGCATAAAACTTGGACCCGGAACAACTGTAACAATCTCATTATCATCGACATATGTCATGCTTTCAATGTTACATCTTTCTACCTTACACGTAACATGCATACATCTCATAGAATATCAACGTACATAACAACTACAAATGGATACATGTGCAATATGTCTGAATCCATAAACAACACCTAAACAATCTGTAAAACATAATCTAGAAGCATAAAACATGGTCTGAAAGTATTCTAAACATTTTGTCCAAACTACCCATTTTACAACAGGCCGCTTGACTTGCTCGAGCGAGCTACTGAATTACAGCTATTGAAAAATTGGAACTCAGACATAACTTGACAAAAATTTAAGAGGTCGCCCAAGCGGCCTGTAGCTCGCTGGAGTGAGTCTTCATTTTTTGCAGATTCTGTGTTAGAGTTCCTGCACAAAAACTGAGTTCGTACAACAAAAATCTAATACAATTTGAGCATAGATTACACAAATTAACTACTGGAGATGACAACATATGATCCTTTCATTCTTTTTCCTAAATCAATTGAACATTATGAATCACAAAGCACACGAAATCGAAGCTTTCAATCTAAAATAACAAGAACAAACCCTGATATGTGAATCTGATCTAAATCTGATGTAATCATGCTTGAACTTTGAAATTGATCAACAGAATATAAACCTAAGGTCGGTAGTTGACTAAACCTACCTCAAATCCGAAGAGTAAAGCACGAAATGATCAAGATTTGTCAAAGAACAATGGTTAGGACCAAGAACACTCAAGAACAAGTAAACCTTTGAAAACTTCCTCCCAAACTCTATCTAATCCTTTGATTTCGTAAAGTGTAAAGGGAATACGTATTACCCTCTAGTTTAAATAGAAATCTCAGTCATAAACCCGAATAAACACGGCCATAAATCATATCAAGATGATTTTTCCTCATCAATTCACCACAACTCCAGATCTCAGCATTTGCAGAATTTCAAGAGACCACTCGATTGGCCTATAGCTCGCTCGAGCAAGCTAGCAAAAATAAATGCAATTTTTTACAAAAATTATATTATTAAATAATTAAATAACAACAATAAATTCTTGCAGGGGTGACCGCCGCTACTGGGCCCTTGGCTCAATCCCTGGGCCCATTCATTATTATTTTTTTTTTTTTGATCGGCAAAATGAAATTTATTAATCTTCATAAAGATTTTACAAAGATTAAGGGAGCCCAAGCGATGACGCATCACAACGGCCAAAACACATCCCAACTATGTTGGCACCCGTTTTGCCGACAATCATTTGCCGCAAGAGCCCCAGGAAGCAAAAGAAAGAAGTTGGCAAGTTGCCAACCAAAGCAAGAGGCAACATACAACAGAGACTAAAAGAAAAGAGTCAGAGGCATACAAAAACTAATAAACCCAGCAGCCGAACAAAGGTTCGAAAAACCTCCCCTCCCCCCAATATCATCATCCTTCATCCAATATCAAGTCTTCTCACCCCATCTAAGTTCCCTTTAATATCCTCAACATCCACCCCTGGATATAAATTTTGTTCTCATTATTGGGTGTTTAAATTTTATTATTAATGTAGTATGCGGTTGTAATGGGGCAGAGGATCGGGATCCAGTTGGTATCTTGCCAACATAGCGACGAAAGTCTGTATCAGGGTGTACGCACGAATGTGCACGCCGTCATTTAGTATAAATCATGCATGGATATAATTAGGCATGTAAACCCCTCTCTCGATCGAGTGGCTTACATTTTTTCTTCTCTTGCAAAGCTGTGTAGTTTGTTGGAGTTATTATTCCTTTTTATTCTATTGATCTATTTTTTTTTATCGGTAAAAAAGAGTAGTATTAGATGGAAAAGATCTTATAAAAGGGCAAGGCTGGCTTCTTTGAAGTAAAAGGACAAGAGTAGGTCAAATATTTATATCGTAACAAAAATAAAATTTCGAGGTAATACTTTGATAACTTCAAAGATGCTTATAAATCTTTGAAGATGTTTTAGAAACTTTTATAGAAATTTATTAAAATTCACAAGATGTTATCCTACCTGGAAAGATGTAAAATTGAAGCAGTGATATTAAATAGTTATCATGATCAAATTTTCCCATTGTAGTAGGGGGGGAAAATCTGGTTATCATCTGGCAATAAACAAAAATACTAAAAATGATTTTGCTTAATGCCTTGTTCCATTTTCTTTCTTTGTTACCGACGACTCGATAACTATTAAAAGGAACTAAACATCCCCTCATTTTTTTGAAATAGAAAAGGAATTTAGGAAATCTTTTAAGGAAAATAGGAAGATACAAATTTTGAAATGAGAATCAAGCACGAAGGCATCACAACGGTCATGACACGAATTCAAATTAGGTTGACACCAGAGCGGCCAATAAACATACGCTGCTTTAACCCTAAAAGGGAACAAGAAGTTGGCAAGATACCAACCAATAAAACTCCCGCATATATACGTCTCTCTCTAGCCCCTCGCGCTTTCTCTGTTCTCTTTTGAAAACTAGGGTTTCCCTCTAGGAGGAGGCATCTCCTGATCTCAGCCGTCTTTTCTTCTCTCCGGTCCCCTATCTCTTTTCTCTCTCTCTCTCTCTCTCTCTCTATCTTCTCTTATTTCCTCGTTTTTCATATCTATTTTCTTCCCTGATTTTTGTGTTTTTTTGGACGACGTACGGCTTTTGGGTTCATTACTAACAGATCTCGTCGTCTAAGATACTGATGGACATAGGCGTCAATGATGGGGATGCAGTGACAAAGGGATGGCTTATGGCGGTTTAGGAGGTGGCGATCTAGCGTTCATCACGAAGGGCTTGAGTCAAATGAGAAAGCGGCGATAGGTAGGTTTAGTGATGGCTGAGGAGGAGGATCGATGTAGGCTTTGGGTTTCATCGTCAATAGATGTATGAAGCTTTGCATTGTAATATTTAAAGTTTGTTTACTTCTTTGCATTCCAGATATGATATATGAAATACTATCTTATATTTTTTTCGATAAAAGGAGTAAGTATATTAAACAAGCAAGAGGGTATTACCAAGGTTACAATGAGACCATAGTTGATAACAAAGGGAAGCAACATTTAGGATCGAATGCAATTAGTATCAGCAGCATCAACAACAGGAACTTCTCTTCAATAAACATCAATCTGGCTACAAGATATATCATCGGACTATCCAATGACACCCCCTATATAAATCTTATCTCCCTTTGTATATTCTCTTTTTATTTATACAAATTCTATTATGGGTTATTTCTGTAAAATATTTATTTTGGTGTGGGATTGTATCTTACGTTTCATCCATCACCGCCTAGGTGTGATATTATGGTTTGGTTGGTACCTTACCAGATTTGGTGTCATTTTTGGGGCCCCGAGTAGCAAGTGATTGTCAGAAATTCGGGCGCTAACCTAGTTAGGACCCAGATCTATTCCATTGTGATGACCCATACTCATTATCCTTTTAATCTTTGTAATTTGAAGATTAAAAGTTCTTTTTGCTGAGTAAAAAAATTACTTCTGCAAAATACTAACAAGTTACTTTCTTAAATATGCTCCTTAACTATGCAAAATACTAACAGTTTACTATGTTAAACATGTTCTCCTTAATTTTGCATGAATATTTTTTTTGATAGCCGAGATATCCAGCTAGCTTTGGAGTTACTCACAACCTATTGTGAACTAGTTCTCGGGAGACCAATCCCACCATCCACTTGCGGGGGCCTTATTTAAAGTCAAGATTTTGCCCTGTATGCACTACTGGCCCATAAGGATTGATAGCACCTGAGAGATTTCGAACCTGAGACCTAGGAGAGAGCATACCTTTAAGTTCCAAACTTTAGAGTTAATTTTGCATGAATAATTGAAATATCAAAACCTAAGTTCACCTCGTTAAATACAACTATTTATGGCCTCATTTAAAAATCTTCACATGAGAAGATTTTTTTCTCAAAATGAAGAGATGCCATGTTGTCTTTTGTAGTAATGACATCCTTAAAAGAAATTTATAACATAATAAAACATTTATGAGAAAACATAAATACACCTACAAAAGAAAATAATGAGCACTTATGGTGAACAGCCTCCAACATTAATCATATAAAACATATTATTCTTAAATGTTCAAGGAAATAAGTTATTTGGGCTTCAATCACGTTCTACTCGTTGATTTCAAATTTGCCCAAATACAAAACAAGTTTAAGTTCCGCGACTATTCTAAAATTGATTTACTTTTTTAATTAATTTTGAATAACCTTGTAATGATTCAATATATCTAGAGAATATATACAATAATTAAATCAAGAATTTGTGATTGGCTAGATTAAAAAACACAGTTATTTTGAGATCGACTCAAAACAATAAAAATGCAAAAAAAAAAAAAAACTTGATTACATTTTTTCATTTTATTCATTAATCGAGTAAATTTTAAACATTTCACAATGTGACCTATTTACGACCTTACCAAATGGTTTATGCTTGTTGTCTTACCTTACCTGAAAGCATATAGATGCAATACTATGTATTTCATTAATATTTTGTATCACCTGTTTATTTTGCGGCGTACGTGGAAAAATGTGATTTACACAGCCTTTTTTACCCTCATAATTTTTCTTAAACTGAAATCTATTGCCAGCATCCAACAAAGAGGCTTCATGACATGCTGAGCAAAAAAACGGCTACATGATATGCAAAAGTTCTATAAATATGCATCACCCAACCCTTTTCACTTACACAAAGAAACCACAGTTATCTTGGTTAGAAAGAAGGGGAGAGGGGGGAGGGGAGAGGGAGAGAGAATAAAAAATGGCTAGTTCCTCAAACGACCAGGCAAAACCCTTCTCCCCAACCAAACTTGGTGTATCAAAAGCCAAGAAAAAGGATAGGCATGCCAAGGTGAACGGTCGAGATCGCCGCATTCGCATCCCAACGAGTTGCGCCCCATGTGTGTTTCAGCTCAGTCAAGTGTTGGGCCACCGCACTGACGGCCAGACCATTGAATGGCTTCTGAAGCAGGCGGAGCCCGCGGTCAACAAAGCCCTTGGTATCACCCCCTCTGTAGAAGAGGCAGAGCCGGCGATACCAGATTCTGCTCCCATCACAGATGCAACCGCAATTGCTCCCCCTTCACCCCCTCTACTGTCAGTTTCGTCGATGTCTTATGTCCCTTCGAGGGTTGAGGATTTCTTTGATATGGCTGAAAGGCAGGGCTCCGCCCCAACCGGTGGAAGTCTGTACGATTTGAACCGTGCTGGAAATGACTACTCAGAATTTACCATTGAAAATTTTGCAAACATGCCATTGACTCTCCCTATTTTCTTCTAGTGGGTATCTAAGTTTGGAAGAGAAGGGGAAGAGAACCATGGATGACTTAATAAATATATAAAAATTATCTTTTATGCTTTAGTCTGTCTGGGTTTTGGAGGGTGATTGATCTTAAATATATATGGTTGAAGTCTGCATAGAGATGGTTTGAGGTATAGCAACTGGTAGATGCTCTGGAGTTTGCAGCAAGATGTTGGCCTTCTTTGATGTTGCTATCTTGATGTTCATTTGCTAAGGTTTTTTAGCTTGCTAGGAGGCTGGTTGCTACTAATTTGGGATGTTTGGTCTTCATTGGTTAGTTATGCTGGATGTAATTCGTGTCTTCGTGTGGTGTGGTTTGTTGGATTGTGTCTTTTTATTCTTGGTGTGGCTTCATTTTTCTATTTTTCCTTAGTTGGTACATTGCCAACTGGTGGGTATTGGGCTTTTTGTGACAGCATATGATTGTCGATTGTCCTAATGCGAACCTAGTTGAGATTCAGGCTTTTCGCTTGATGCCCAATTTGTTGTTCATCTGCTGAGGTTATTGTTTTTCTTGAAATGAAGAGATGTCATATTGTCATTTATGGTAATGACAATCCTCAAAAGCACTACAACTTTATAACAGAATAAAACATGCAATTATGGGAAAACATAACTATACACCTATGAGATGACACATAAGAAAATCCTCCAACATTAATCATAAAACTTAGTATTGTTAAATATTTAAGGAAATAAGTTACTTCAGCTTCAATCACATTCTACTCTTTAAAAGTTGATTTCAAATTTGCCCAAAATAATTTTTTTTCTTTTCTAATTAAGTTTGATTAACCTAGTAATGTTTCAATATATGTGAAGAATATAAGCAATAACTAAATCAAGTAATTTGTGATTGGCTGGATGAAAATGCAGTTAATTTGAGGTTGACTCGAAACAATAAAAAAAAAAAAAAAAAAACCTCGATTACATTTTTTCATTTTTTCCACTAATCGAGTAAAATTTAAATATTTCATAATGTGTCTCATTTACAATCTTACCAAATAGTCTTTGCTTGTTGTCTTACCTAATCTGAAAGCATATATAGACGCGGCCCTATGTATTTCATTTATATTTTGTATCACCTATTTATTTTGCAGCGTACACAAAAAAAATGTGATTTATGAAGCCTTTTTTACCCTCATAATTTTCCTTAACCTAAAATCTATTACTTGCATCCAGCTAAGAGGCTTCATGACACGCGGAGCAAAAAAAAAAAACAGCTGCATAACATGTAAAAAATCTATAAATATGCATCACCCCACCCTTTTCATTTACACAAAGAAACCACAGTTATCTTGCTTAAAGAGAGAAAGAAAGAGGGAGGAGAGAATAAAAAATGGCTATTTCCTCAAACAACCAGCCAAAACCCTTCTCCCCAACCAAACTCGATGTATCAAAAGCCAAGAACAAGGATAGGCATGCCAAGGTGAACGGACGAGATCTCCACATCCACATTCCGACGAGTTGCACTACATGTGTGTTTCAGCTCAGTCTGGTGTTGGGCCACTGCACTAACGGCCAGATTTTGCTCCCATCGCAGATGCAACCACAATTGCTCCCGCTTCCCCTCCTCTACTGCCAGTCTCGTTGATGTCTTCTATCCCATCCAAGGTTGAAGATTTCCTTGATCTAGCTGAAAGCCATGTAAGCTAGGGCTCTACCCCCAATCGACGGAAGTTTTTTGTACAATTTGAACCTTACTGGAAATGACTACTCAGAATTTACCATTTAATATTTTGCAAACATGCCATTGACTCACCATGTTTTCTTCTAGTGGGTATCTGAGTTTGGAAGAGAACGGAGAAGAGATCCATGGATGACTTAATAAATAAATAAAAAAGTATCTTTTATTCTTTAGTCTCTTTGATTTTTAAGGCTGATTGATCTTAATGCTATGTTTTGATAGTTGAAGTTTGCATAGATATAGTCTAAGGTATAGTTGGTTGATGCTCTGGAGTTTGCAGCAAGATGTTGGCCTTCTCTGATGCTGCTATGAGGCTGGTTGCTGCTGATTTGGGATTTCTTGTAATATTAAAATAATTCATTTAAAATTTTATTTTATTAAAAGACAAGATTTGAATAGAAATACCAACAATCTTTTATAAACTTATAATTAAGACCAAGTTCAGGAGTGCATAATTGAAAATAACCAAATCACCCCTTAGGATTTACATTTATTTCTTAACATAAAATAAGTGGATAATCAGATTGACAATCTAGGGGTACGGAATCCAACCGAACAGCTCCTCCCAATCAACTCCCTACACTTCATGCTCAGGTGGCTCCTCTGTCTACACATCTTCATCTAGTATGAAACGCTAAGTATAGAGAAGTTGCACCGATGAGTAATGAAACTCAGTACACAAAGTTTCCCGAAAAATCAAACACACGGGTGATACATCATGTAACAAATATGTACGCTAAACAGATGAGATAAAGCATGGGATAAAGCATAACAGTAAATAACAAATGACAATGCTAACACCTTGGTAAGTTATATTAAATCCTTTGGTGTTTCTAGGTATACCGTAAAGTATACCATATCCTCCCTTAGACACTAGCATAGGGCCCTTAGTTGGCAATGACAAGTCCTTACTTGCCCAGGATCACAACTCGAATCATAACCCGACAAGGAAATAACCTTCTACCGTTCTCTCAAGTCAATACCTAACTCACCATGTCTAGAACCAGCGGACATAACGTCACTAGATATAGTCACTGCGTACTTTAGTCACTTCTCCTAATACACTCAAAGACACTCAAAACATTAGCCGTCATTCTCTCGGGGTCTGGTGCTGCCTTCGCAAACGTCCTCGAAATCACCCTCTACTGTCTCCAACTCCTCCTAGTAAGGGCCCTTAGATCAAATGACAACTGATATCTCACATAACAAAACACATGCCACCGTAGATCAACCACACCAAGTTAATCATTTTTTATTAAACTTCTCACACAAGTCTCTACAGTGTTCTCTATTTTATAACACATACCCAATACTCTCCACTCCCTTATTCAGATGTCGTTCAAACCAGTATCCCTATCGTAATTTTATATTTCCCACAAACCACAAATCACATCTCAAGTTATCACATCAGTCACAGTATCTCAAAATAAGAAGTATTTACAATCCTCGGGTAGCATAACAGCTGAACCCGGAACAACCAGAACAATCTCATTACCATATGATTAACGTGTCTCACTTTTATGCTTTAGTCTCTTTTGTTTTTTAGGCTGATTGATCTTAATGCTATGTTTTGTTGGTCGAAGTTTGCATAGAGATAGTCTGAGGTATAGTTGGTTGATAATTTGGATTTTACGGAAAGATGTTGGCCTTCTCTGATGCCTACTATGAGGCTGGTTGCTACTGATTTGGGATTTTTGGTCTTTATTTGTTAGTTATGCTGAATGTAATTCATGTCTTGTGTGATGTGGTTTGCTCATGGATTGTGTCTTTTTGTTCTTGGTGTGGTGTAATTTTCTTATTTTTCCTTAGTTGGTACATTGCCAACTAGCGGGTGTTGGGTTTCTTGCAACGCATATGATTGTCGATTGTCCTTATGCAAACTTAGTAGCTGATAGGTCATGACGTGTGGACTGAGCCGGTTGGTATTCTGGTCGGTCGGCGCGTAGCTCAGCTCGGTCATCCTTTGGCATGCTCAGTTTTGCCATCATCCCGATGTCCTCAGCTCAGCCATTGGCTAATCTGCTCAACCAGGTCATTATCTCTATTTCGCAGGATCTATTGGCCTAAAACAGATCACCCCGCAAGGAAAGGAAGATCCCAGGAATCTCTCCACATCTCACGCACTATCTCCACCAGATCCCCTTATTTAGGGCCAGGATAATCATGGGAGATGCAGTTACCTAATTAAGGGCTACAGGCCTTGATTTACTCCACTAAATCAGGGATTGATCTCATCCCTTCCTGATTTGTCCCCAACAAGATCTCTATATAATGAAGGCAGCTCTATGGTACAAGGTATGAACATTCTGCCCAATTTTACCCTACTAGTCTTTCTACACTATTCCTCCATCCTCAAGCTAACTTAGGCATCGGAGGGGTGTTGGCAAGATACCACACCGGTGTCAAGTTCTTTTTGCAGATCTGCTGGGGAGACGATCGTAAGTCCGCTTCATCAGTTGGCGCCGTCTGTGGGAACGATTACAAATTTACTGATCGGATTGGATTTATGGTCTTGACCCGCTCCATGGCTTCCAATGATAACAACGCTCACTCTGCTCCTCCAGTTGCAACCGCTGCTGATTATCAGGCCCTACTGCAACGCCTGCAACCCGAACCACCTGTCAGGGATCCACCACCTCCACTAGCCCCAATGGCTGATCCCCCTGCCCAGGGGATGGCTGGAGTGGACTTTGACGTCACTGGGGGGCATGGGGACACCAGCAGCCATGCTGCAGCGCCTCCTTATGGAACTTTCTCCGGTTCCACGCTCTATAAAGGTCTCATGACCGATCAGATGCGCCAGATGAAAGCGCAGTTGGATGGCTTGACAAAGCAGATGAAGGCCAAGGCTCCCGCCTCTGTGGATGAATTGGTGCAGACCACTGAGCTCCCTTTCACTGCTGATGTGATGGCAGTGCCCCTCCCACCAAAATTCCGAATCCCTCAAATCGATACCTTTGATGGGACAAAAGATCCTCTCGACCACCTAGAGACTTATAAGTCTCTTATGCACCTGCAGGCTGTGCTTGACGCCATCATGTGCAGGGCTTTTCCAATCACCCTCCGAGGAGCTGCCCGTATGTGGTTCAACAAACTTACTCCCAACACGGTCAGCACTTTTAAGGAGCTCAGCCGTCATTTTGTAAGTTACTTCATTGCTGGTCAGCGGTACAGGAGGCCAGCCACTTACTTGCTCAATGTCAAGCAAGCTAAAGGGGAAACGCTTAGAGAATTCACAACCAGGTTCAACAAGGAATCCATGCAGGTGGATAATGCTGATGATCAGGTTGCTATTGCAGCATACATGTCAGGCCTCAGGCCAGGGCAGTTTTTGTTTTCCTTGTCTGCCGAGCCACCAACCAACATGGCTGAGCTTATGATGAGGGCTCAACGACAGATGAACGCCGAGGACACCCTTGCTGCCCATCGCAATTGCGAGAGAGAGATCCCTGCTGCTCAGACAGGGGCTCCTCAGTCAGGCAAAAGAAGGAAGGAAGCTGGGCAGTCTAGGGCTGAGGACTATCCAAGAGGAAAGAGAACGAATAGAAGAGATTCTCCTCAGAGAGGGAGACCTGAGAGGCGATTCCACGACTACACTCCCCTGGTCGCAACAGTAAACCAGGTACTGCAGGAGATCAGTGATTATCCTGAGCTTAAGTGGCCAGGAAAGATGAAGACACCGGCTGAATGACGTTCTCGCCAGAAATATTGTCGCTTTCACCGTGATCATGGGCACGATACTGACGATTGTATCGAGCTAAAACAACAGATTGAGGGGCTGATCAGACGAGGACGTCTCCAACGGTTTGTTCGTAAGGAAGGAGAGTTCAACCAAGGGGCAGGACAGGCTGCTGGGCCAGCTGATCACAGACGGGAGAGGACTCTCCCACCTCCTCCTCCTCATCGCCCCATAGGAGAGATAAACATGATCTCTGGAGGACCAGGGGTTAGTGGAGACACCAGGTCGGCTCGGAGAGCCTACGCCAGGGAGGTGTTCAATGCAGAGAGACCAGCAAAGCACACACGAGTGACAGATCCAGCCGTTCATTTCACAGAAGAAGATGCAGAGGGGGTACTCCATCCTCATGATGACCCGTTGGTGATCACAGCCCTCCTCACCAACTGGACAATGAGAAGGGTTCTTGTGGATACTGGGAGTTCAGCAGATATCATTTTCCTACCTGCTTTTGAGAGACTGCAGTTGGGGAGAGAGATGATCAGGCCTGTACGATCTCCTTTGGTAGGTTTTTCTGGAGAGACTACTCATCCCATGGGTATGGTCTCCTTGCCTATCATGATAGGAGATGAGCATAGAAATGCTACTGCCTTGGTGGATTTCCTGGTAATGGATTGCCCTTCAGCTTACAATGTGATCTTGGGTAGGCAGACCCTCAACAAGTTCAGGGCAGTGGTTTCCACATACCATTTGAAGCTCAAATTCCCCACAGCTGATGGTGTTGGGGAGGTCAGAGGAGATCAGAAAAGAGCCAGGGAGTGTTATATCACTTCAATGAGATCGAGAGAAGCCCTCTCAGTCAGTGGGCTAGACACAAGGGATGAGGAGAAGCTCCAGCAAGGGGAACCAGTTGAAGAACTCGTTGAAATACCTGTGGTAGAAGGGCATACCGAGAAGACATTCCGTTTGGGTTCATGTTTGGGGCCTGAGGAGAGGATTGCTCTGATTGAGTTCTTACGAGATTATGCAGATGTTTTTGCCTAGTCACATAGAGACCTGCCAGGCATAAACCCCAGCGTCATTACTCACCGGTTGAATGTGGACAGTGCTCACCGTCCAGTGAAACAGAAGACACGCACGTTTGCTCCAGAGCGCAATGCAGCCATTGCCACAGAGGTGGACAAATTGGAGGAGGCCCAGTTTATCAAAGAAGCAAAATACCCAGTATGGATATCCAACGTGGTGCTCGTCCTAAAGCCAAAGGGAAAATGGAGGATGTGTGTGGATTTCAAAGATCTCAACAAGGTCTGCCCTAAGGACAGCTTTCCCTTGCCCAGGATTGACCTCCTTGTGGATTCCACAGCTGGTCATGAGCTGCTCAGTTTTATGGATGCATTTTCTGGTTACAATCAAATCCAAATGCACCTGAAGATGAGGAGAAGACCTTTTTTATCACAGCTAGAGGCCTCTACTGCTACAAGGTAATGCCCTTTGGACTTAAGAATGCAAGGGCCACCTACCAGAGACTGGTTAACCGGATGTTCAAGGAGCAAATAGGTCGCAATGTAGAGGTTTACGTCGATGACATGCTGGTCAAGAGTCTGAGGAGATCAGATCATGTGGAAGATCTCAGAGAGACCTTTGAGGCACTTCGGAAGTATCAGATGAAACTCAATCCCAGCAAGTGTGCGTTTGGGGTCAGTTCGGGAAAGTTCTTGGGGTTTATGGTGTCCCAGAGGGGTATAGAGGCCAATCCTGAGAAGATCAGAGCCATTCTTAGTATGGAATCTCCCAAGGGAGTTAAGGGGGTGCAGAAACTCACTGGATGCATTGCAGCCCTCAATCGTTTTGTTTCCAGGGCCACGGATAAGTGTCATCCGTTTTTCCAAGTCCTAAAAAAAAGCTTTCCATTGGACTCCAGAGTGCGAAATGGCCTTTCAGGAGCTGAAAGAATATCTGATGACTCCTCCCCTCCTCAGCCGCACTCTAAGGGGAGAAGACCTATACATTTACCTGGCTGTCTCACCTCATGCAGTAAGCTCCGTACTAATAAGAGTCGAAGCCAATGTGCAACACCCAGTCTACTATACGAGCAGAGCACTGAGGGGTGCTGAAACCAGATATCCTAAGGTGGAGAAGATGGCCTTTGCCTTGGTAACAGCAGCAAGGAGGCTGAGGCCTTACTTCCAGGCACACCCCATCAAGGTTATGACCGATCAGCCACTTAAGAAGACGTTGCACAACCCTGATACATCTGGGAGGTTGATTCAATGGTCTGTGGAGCTGGGAGAATTTGACCTAGAATTCTGCCCTAGAACGGCCATCAAAGCACAAGCTCTTGCTGATTTTGTGGCAGAATTCTCACCATCAGATGCTTCAGATTCCCCACCAGCTGAACCAATTAGCCCAGAGGCTGAGGAGTCAATGGGCTGGTTTTTATATGTTGATGGCTCTGTGAATACAGAGGCCAGTGGAGCAGGGGTCATCTTAATTTCTCCAGACAAGCTCAAACTTCTCTATGCCATCAGGTTTAATTTTAAGGCTACCAACAACGAAGCCGAATACGAGGCACTTTTGATTGGGCTCAAACTGACAAAATCCTTAGGGATCAAGGAGCTTACTGTTGGCAGTGACTCCCAATTGGTAGTGGGACAAGTTCTGGGAGATTATGAAGCCAAGGAGGACATGATGAAACTGTATTTGGATAGGGTCCAACATCTCTAGAAAGCTTTTGACATTTTGAAGCTGCTGAGGATCCCTCGTGAGGAGAATGCAGAAGTAGATCAGCTTGCACGGCTGGCCACAGCTCGAGAAGAAACCCTCAGTCGCCTCATCCCAATTCAGAGGTTGGAACAACCAAGTGTGGAGTTGCCTGTTCAGGAGGTGGTTGCTGTCGATTACAAAGATTCTTGGGCAAATCCCATTGTTGATTATCTGGAGAGGGGAGTACTGCCCACTGACAAGGATCTAGCCAGAAGACTGAGGCTAAGAGCAGCTAAATATCTGTGCCTAGATGGAGTCTTGTATCGCAGAAGCTATTCTTTCCCGTTGCTGAGGTGTCTGACTAATGAGGAAGCTGAATATGCCCTGAGGGAAATCCATGAAAGATCTTGTGGAAATCACTCTGGAGGAAGAGCCCTAGCCCAGAAATTGATCCGAACCGGATACTATTGGCCAACCATGCAGAATGACGCGATGCAGATGGTCCAGAGATGTGAGAAATGCCAGAAGTTTGGTAATATTCTTCATCGCCCCCCTACCTTATTGACTCCAATCCCCTCTCCTTGGCCGTTTGCCCAATGGGGACTAGATCTGATTAGGCCACTCCCTATGGGTAAAGGACAGAACAAGTTTGCGATAGTGGCTGTGGACTACTTCACTAAGTGGGTAGAAGCTGAACCCCTAGCCACCATCACCACAAAGAAGGCCATTAATTTTATCTGGAAGAATATTATCAGCAGGTTTGGGTTGCCTAGAGTAATCATCACTGATCGTGGTAAACAGTTTCACAATGATCAATTCCGTGAGTTTTGTGAACAGAGGGGGATACATGTGCACTATGCTTCCAAAGCTTATCCCAAGGCCAATGGGCAGGTGGAGGTCACAAACCGCACAATCAAGAAGAATCTGAAGAAGAAGTTGGAGGCTGCAAAGGGAGATTGGCCAGAGGAATTGCCCAGTGTCCTTTGGGCCTACCGCACCACTGCCCGAACGGCAACAGGTGAAACCCCTTATTCTCTGGCTTATGGGGTGGAAGCAGTAATTCTTGTGGAAATTGGGCTGCTCAGCCACAGAATTCAGGGTTTTCAAGAAGAAGAAAACCAACAGGGACTCTTGGAAGGGTTGGACTTCCTGGAAGAGAAGAGAGAAAGGGCAGCCATCAAAATGGCCACTTACCAGCAGCAGATGGCAAAATTCTACAACAGCCAAGTCAGGGAAAGAAGTTTCAGGACTGGGGAGTTAGTTCTGAAGAAAGTGGATCCTACAGGAAAGAAGGTTGGACATCTGGGCCCAAATTGGGAAGGCCCTTATCAAATAACCGAACATGTGAAAGCTGGATCCTACCGATTGGCCACGTTGTCAGGAAAAAGGCTTCCTCAGCCCTGGAATGCTGAACACTTGAAGAAATATTACCAATGAAATTTGTTAAATATTTCTCTTCCTATTGTCTCATTTATTTGTCCTATCTTTTTATGTGAACAGGAATTATCGAATTTATTACAAGTCCAATCAAGATGGATAAATTTTGTTATTTTGATGAAGTTGTCTGAGTTATATGTGAAGATGACCAAACATACTGGCCGAGCAGCCTCGCCTGCTCAGCACATGTCCTCCGGGACCATGAATCCGAGCAGCCTCGCCTGCTCAGCCCATGTCCTCCGGGACCATGAATCCGAGCAGCCTCGACTGCGCAGCCCATGTCCTCCGGGACCATGTAACCGAACAGCTTCGACTGTTCAGTAAATGTCCTCCGGGGCCATATATTCAAGCAGCCTCGACTGCTCAGTCAGTGTCCTCCGGGACCGTGTGTCCGAGCAGCATCGCCTGCTCAGCTAGCAACCCTCAGGGGTGATCGCAAAATTATCATGTAAGGCTGTCTGAATAAATCTACGTTTCTTAATTATCTTCCCAAAGGAATAATCCTAGCCAAAGTATGCTACTGTTTGAAAAGTAAAGAAGAAGATAGAGCCATTCATTCTGAAAACCAATCATTTGTATTCATTAAGAGATTTACAATGAAAAGTAAAACAAACAAAGAAAAATACAAGGCCAGGCCTAGTTGTTCTCCTTGGCAGGTTCCAGTGTCAGGGGCTGATCAACAGGAGGAATCTGGTCTTGGGCTGGGGGATCAATCACCTGGTCGGCAACAGGAGACGGCTCCCTGAGAACCTCGTCAGCAATTTCCTCAATAAGGGCACCACCTACGCCCACCAGGATCTCCTCAGCGATGACCACGGCTGGATCGGTCACAGCTGAAGGAGGAGGAGACTCGTCACCAGGGATTTCTATGACAGCAGAGCCCTCTTCACCCTGGGTAATCCTGAGTAGACCTCGGTCAGTCATCCCGTCCAGGAGCAGAGCCTCAGCATGGCTGTTCTCCTCCTCGTCCTCAGAAGCCTCCTCCGATTCCTCATCTTCAGCATCCTCCTCCAAGCCGATCTCCTCTGCTTCTGGTTTGAAGCAGCTCAAGTCCAGCTCAGGATGAGCTGAGCTTATTTTCCTCTTCAGAGACATGAAGCCTCCGAAGTAGTACTCAGTCATCAGATCTATGAACTCAGGAGAGTCCTTCAGTTGATCCATCTGAGATGACTGAGTCTGATCCTTCAGGGAGCTGATCTCCCTGTCCTTCTCCAGGAGCAGCCGGCTCTGCTCATCACGTTGTCGGGCCACGTCCTGAAGTTGCTTCTGCTGGGCCCTCAGAGTGGAACTGGCTTCGGCCATGGCTTTCTGCATGTCCTCAGCCCTGTTTTGCTCCAGCTTCAACATGTCCTCCAGGTAGGCGGCTCGATTTTCATGGCCTGTGGAGGTTTCTGTCAAGCTCGAGATCTGAGCATCCTTGATAGAATTCTCATCCCTCAGCTGGAACACCTCCTCCTTCAGCCTTGAGTTGGATTCGCGGAGCTCGGCCTCCAGGCTCTCACTCTTTCTTTGCTTCTCCTCCAGAGCAGAGACAGCCTCCTCGTCATTCAAGGATGCTTGCACCAGGTCGGTGCTATAAACTGCCGCCTACAACACAGTAAAAACAAATATTAGGGCTGGTCAGTCTGCTACAGAACATAGAGAAGGGGGAGATTGTTACCTTGGCCAGATGGATAAGGAGCCGGCGCGCTTCTCATCAGAAGATTTTCCTCTCAGGATCTCCCGATCTCTCATGGTCGGGAGGTCGTTCATTATGTCCATGGCATAATTGCCACTTGTGAGGAGAGAGAGCTCCGGAGCTGGGGGTGGGAGTTCGACCTCGTTTGTGGCCGGGGCTGAGGAAGAATCTTCTCTGTTCTTCCTCTTCTTGCCCTTCTATGTCTGCTCAGTTCGGTCTTGGGCTTGGAGAACCTCTATTTCAGAGGTCGGGGCCGTCCCCTCCTCAGTCATCGCCATCTGCCCTTCAGGCAGGGTCTGCAGCTCTTGTGCAGGGATCCCTTGAGCAATGTCCTTCTTGGACTTCTTGGGAGCTGGAGCCACAGGTTGCTGACCCTGGGAGGTCACCCCGGAATCCACAAAGGTGGAAGGGTCTGCCAAGGCTTTCTTTTATGTCTTCTTGGGCTTGGGGGGAGCCCTAGTGTTGGCCCGCTCGGCACGCTCGGCCATGGCTGCCAGTTTCTCCGCGTTTAGCTTCATCCCTGCTTCTCCTCTGGCAAGAACAGAAAAAAGGAGTCAGATGGCTTCATCTAATAAAAGAACAGAGAAGAGAAGATACCTCTCTCCAAGGCAAGGGCCTCACGTGATGGTTCTGGACTGAGTAGGTAAGTCGCCAAGGTCTCCGGGGTGATGAGGACTCTGTAGTCGTGCTCGGGATATTCTGTCACCGCCTTCAGCTGTTTGTGAATCTCGGCTGAAATCTCAGGCCTCTGTTTCCCTGCTCAGAACACAACAAAATGAAGTCAGCCACGAAAGCAAAAGCAAGAATATAAAAAAAACTGAAGGTTTGGAGGGGCAAAATGCTCACGAGAAGGATGGACCTCTCCCCAGAAGTAACGAATTTTTGAAGAGCTTGTCCGTTCTTCCCAGGAAGGGAACTCCCATCCTTCCCCTGAGATGAAAAAGAACTTGTCCTTCCACCTCTTATTGGCAGAAGGCCGGCTTTCGACTGAGAGGACCGTGCTGTCCCTCTTGGAAAAATACCACCACCCCTGAGCAGTCATGCTCACTTGGTGGCAGTAGAGGAAGGCCTCTGGCGTCAGTACGGCCTTCTCCTCTGTGGCAGCTGCCCAAAGCACGCTATAGCTTACCAGAATTCGCCAAGCGTTGGGCAGAAGCTGCTCTGGGGATAGCCCCAGGTACCAGAGGACTTCCCTTATGTAGGGGTGGAAGGGAAGCCTCAGCTCGGCCTCGAGGTCGGCCAGATACAGGCTCAGCTCGTCTAACCTAGGGGCATTTGCCCTCTCAGTCGGACCAGGGACTCTCAGCCGGACTGAATCCGGGATTTGGTATTTTGCCCTCAGTATAGTTAGGTCAGCCTCGGTCACGGTTGAGGCGATTCGGTCGGCTTCTATAGGCCTAAGGTGCAAGGCTATACCTCGTGGATGAGGATGATCTGTGGTGTTCATTGGGTCAACAGGCCTAGGGTGTGGTCGGTTAGAGGCCATTCTGTGAAAATAAGGAATGGCAGGTTGGACGAAGGCAAAGATTTCCCGATAATATCGTAAAGCAGCAGGGGAGTGGACGAACTCTCCAAATGATGGACAGTCGGATTGGTGGTGCAAATAACGGCACAACCTCAAAAAGAAGAAGGCCCAGGGATGTCCTAAACCTCTAGGGTCTGAAATAGGGTTGTCGTTAGCCAGAATCAAGAGAAAACGACGCAGACGTACCTAAAACTGACGAGGACCACGGTCGTCTGAAGAAAAGGGTGGACGGAGTTTTCGGGCAGTAAAAGCTTGCGGGAACTTAAGCTGCTAAAACAATGAAAGTGAAAGGAAACCCTTGAAAGTCCCACCAAATACCTTTTATAGGCCTTCTTTGAAGGGCCTTCAAACGTGGACCGTTGATCAAACACACGTGGTGCTCCCAGATTAAATGCCGCCTCCCAGGCACTCAAACGTTTCTGACACAGCATTAAATGCAGCGTATGAACCCAAGTAAAATCTGAACCGTCATGATTCAATGCATCGGACTGTTGGTATTTCTTCTCTTGAGGCAGGCCAACCGTTCAGAAATAGGAGAGTAGCTGATAGGTCATGACGTGTGGACTGAGCCGGTTGGTATTCTGGTCGGTCGGCGCGTAGCTCAGCTCGGTCATCCTTTGGCATGCTCAGTTCTGCCATCATCCCGATGTCCTCAGCTCAGCCATTGGCTAATCTGCTCAACCAGGTCATTATCTCTATTTCGCAGGATCTATTGGCCTAAAACAGATCACCCCGCAAGGAAAGGAAGATCCCAGGAATCTCTCCACATCTCACGCACTATCTCCACCAGATCCCCTTATTTAGGGCCAGGATAATCATGGGATATGCAGTTACCTAATTAAGGGCTACTGGCCTTGATTTACTCCACTAAATCAGGGATTGATCTCATCCCTTCCTGATTTGTCTCCAACAAGATCTCTATATAATGAAGGCAGCTCTATGGTACAAGGTACGAACATTCTGCCCAATTTTACCCTACTAGTCTTTCTACACTATTCCTCTATCCTCAAGCTAACTTAGGCATCGGAGGGGTGTTGGCAAGATACCACACCGGTGTCAAGTTCTTTTTGCAGATCTGCTGGGGAGACGATCGTAAGTCCGCTTCATCAGTAGAGATTCAGGCTTTACTTGGTGCTCGGTTCTTTGTAATTTTATTTTTTATTTAAACAAATTCTCGTTTGTATATTAAAAGAGATTGAAGAAAAAGGTTCACCAGGGTTCACTACAAGGTAGGACTTACTATTGAAGCCATTGCTAGTAATTATATTTATGTTAGTAGCTCATTGACAAAGTTATTAATCTCATATCGGTTTTGTTACTAGTGAGGTATGTACAATTACCAGTGTGTACCGACGTACCATTTCGGATTTATTGCTAAAATTAATATACATTTCTTAAATAATATTTTTTGACAAAAAATCACATTGGACATATAAAATAAAACCTCACAACTTAAAAACAAAACACCAAAAATAAAAGAGAATATTTTTAGTCTCAATTTATGTCTAATTACTAAAAAAATAATGAAATTTAAAAATAAATAAATAAATTACATATTGGTACAGTACTGAAAGGTATCGGCTGTAAATAAATTACAAATAACATTGATTCACTATTGCCGTTGCTGTTGTTTTATTTTATGGTCGGCACTAAGATTAGCCAAATCAAAAATGCTAAAAGCACATCACTTTTACACATCACTCAAAATTATGTCATTTTGTGTTGGAAAAAAAAACCATGTTTGTTTTTGACTCACATCGTTCAAAATATATTTGGATCTTATTCAACACAAAACGACGTAATTTTAAGTGATGTACAAAAATAGTGTGTTAAAGTGATGCGTGTGTAACACTGTTGTTAGCCGAGTTCCTTTTATTCTCTCATTTTTAGTCTCATTTTTGTATTTTATTACTCTTAAATCGAATGTATTTCGGTCCAACTTCTTTACGTTGGTTTAATCGCTGTTTCGAGCCCTCTATGGGGCCCAGTCCACCGCTTAAATTTGCAGCATTTCTTCTTCCCAACCTGCGACAATATTGGCCGCTAGGTTATACCGGTAAACGGGTATATATATTTTCATTAGTCACAAGAAATGAGTTAATTTCATCTTTATTAAAAAATATATATTGCACAGCTGGGTGATATATGCTATCTTAGCCAATAAGAGTGAATGTAAAAATACTGACCGAAAATTATTCGGTAAATACTCAACTATTTGCTCAGTATTTTGTACGTTAAAACGATATCATTTTGACAGACAAACACGCAACGTACAACAGGGATCCCAAATTCGAAATAGGCATAGGAGCATCTATCCTTGCGATAGCAACATTAGAAGGGTATATTCACTCTTCAAAGCTACTATGCAGTCTATGCAGAACTGTGTCTATTGTAATATTTTATTTTTTTATTTTCTTGATAATGAAATTTTGTTGCCCTTCAAAAATAATTGTTGTGTGAATTTGCATGTGCCTTTAAAGAATCCTTGAATGATGTGACGAAAAGAAAGGAAGAATGATAAATAAGTAAAGTACCAATATCTGCATAAGTAAAACAAGACATAGAAGAAACGGGAAAAAAATGTTACGCTAATTCAACCACATGCAAAACATATTTTTTTTACTTTTTTATAATTGAGAGTGTTCGTGTAACGCCCCAACTTTCGGCACGTTAAATTTCCACGATAAAATTTTTTTTATTTTATTTACACCATTTTATGTATCGAAATAAGTTATCGAAAAAAAACTAACTTTTATTTAATGATAAGTTCTAACAACATTTAAACATTCGAGTTATAAACTGAATTGACCAAAATACCCTTTCAGGTTTACAAATTTATTTAAGATAAACTAAAACCTTAAACTAATCTACGGGTAAGGCAACCAGGTGAAAGTCTCTCCTCCAGTAATCTCCAGCTCTTCCGATACGATCGGTTCCTCTATATGCACTTCTACATCTGGCATGAAACGCCAGGGGCAAAGAAGTTGCACCGATGAGTAATGAAACTCAGTAGGACAGATTACCCGAAAAACCAAACCCAAGGACATACAACATACAACAGTTCATATGGATAAACAATAAATAACATCACATGCTGATACCAAATAAAAATAAGCAGTAAACACGTCGGGTTAATTATGCTTTTTTTCGCTTTCATTATCTTGTTTAAGTGGGACGACGCCCTGTCACATGGCACGACGGCCGGAGCATGCACGTGGGACTGTATACCCCTTAGCACACCTCGGGGCTTGAACCCGGTAAGCAAACTGCATGTGGGACTGGTTACCCCTTAGCATACCTCGGAATGACATCCGGTAATCCACCATACACGTGGGATTGGTTACCCCTTAGTATCTTCGGAACGACGTCCGGCATCAACCATACATGTGGGACTGGTTACCCCTTAGTATCTTCGGAACGACGTCCGGCATCGGGCAGCACGACGGCCATACCCGGCATAACTACAAGTTTCAATCTTCAAGTTTTATTAAAGTTGTTCTCTACAACTAACAACGCACTGAAATTTAACATCTACACATGTGAGGCATCAATCTCAACTCTCACGAGATCCCATGAGGATTCGAAGACACAATCAAAGCAAGGTGGATACATGTGAAAGTGTTCATGCTATCTGGTGAACAAATTACAGAATATAATCATAGCCGATGTACTCGAATATTACTTTAAACATGCTGGAATTCTGCTCTGTAAATCAACAGGTCGCTCGAGCGACCATACCTCGCTCGAGCGGCCAAAACAAGCCTACTGTCCGAATTTGAAACTTAAAAATTTCTGCAGCTCGCTCGAGCGACCTCAAGCTCGCTCGAGCGACCTATTAAAAAAAAATTTTTTTTTTTTTACGAAAATTCAAAATTTTCACAACAACCTCGCTCGAGCGAGCCATCGTCTTCCCCAGATTCTGGAATTTCCAGAACTGAACATCTTCATACAATAAAAACCCTAAAAATTCAATAGGACTACTAACAGATCATAAAATCACGCAATAACACTGAAATTGAACATCCTAAGGTTGGTAGGTAAGCAATCCTACCTCAATTTGGTGAAATCGGTGAAGAGTAGAATGAATTTTGGCGAGAAAGCTTTGACCCAACTTTCTCTCTCTTCAAAAACACCTTCAAAATTCTTCTCGATTTCTCTCCCAACACCTCACAATACTCTTTCTAACCTTCTGGATTTCGAATGTACTTCTAAAACCCATCATTTAGCCGTCCTATTTATAGATTCGAGAGAAAAATCCCTCTTAATGTTCAAATTAATCCCCAATTCATTACCATGAAACCCCCAAATTGAATTTCCATAAAATCCCTACTAATTCGTCATCAAATTCGATTTAAATCCATTTATTTGCCATTAAAACGAAAGGAATCCGACGTTTATTCGTTAATTAATCGGAAAATCTCATTCAATAACCATGAATTCGAAGAAATTCCAAAAGATGCCATTTTCGAGGTTGTTGGAAATGATAGCTCGCTCGAACGGTCTATAGCTCGCTCGAGCGGCCTATTAAAATAATATTTTTTTTATTTTTTTATTTTTTTATTTTTTTATTTAAATATTTTTTTTAATTTTTTTTTTAAAACTCCTAACTTAAATAGTGAAACACTCTAAGTAAATATCAAATATTAATTTTAAATTATTTTAAAATTACGGATTATTACAGTTCGGACTAATTTATGTACACCTCGACAAATTTCTAAAAAATTAATTTTATTATCCATTAACAAGAAATCCACTTAAAGTCAAAGATTTTATTCAATATAAACCGACTAAACAGTCTCATGACACATGGAATTTTTTTTTTTATAAATATGTATCCCCTAGCTTTCTGAGTT
The DNA here is from genome assembly GCA_019985065.2 of Arctostaphylos glauca. Lineage (NCBI taxonomy): Eukaryota > Viridiplantae > Streptophyta > Magnoliopsida > Ericales > Ericaceae > Arctostaphylos > Arctostaphylos glauca. Next base: position 15,653,897 of record JAHSPW020000010.1, on the reverse strand, counting down.
GCAAAAAAAAAAAAGAAATTGATTTTCACACATCCATTTTAGCCTCATGCACTCTTTTTTTTATCTTTATTATACAAAATTACTAAAATACCCATTTATTATATAATCTTCATTCCTCTTGTGTTTAAATTACTATACTACCCTTAAAATTAATTAAAAAAGTAAATAATTTTTATTTTTATGTTTGTTATTTTTGCGTTATTTTTTATGGTCTATTGGTTCATCTAGACGAAAAAAAATTTTAAAAGTATAAAATTATTTTTAAAAACTAAATAAATTCACTAAAAAACAAAACAATTTTAAATAAATGTTGATTTGAGCTTATTTTTTGTGTTTTCTGATTTTTTTTAGTTTTTGGTCATCATTTTATATTTTTCTAAAATCTCTTGTGGAGATGAACTAAAATTCTATTTTTGTTGGAGCCTTTTGTAACAACCTGTAATTTTTAATAAGAATTTAAAAATAAATTATTTTAAAAATTATTTTAATTAATTGTTATTATTAACTTAGTCGTTATATGTAATTTGGAGTGAACAATTGACATTGAGAGTGCATGTAAATTATTGTGGAATGCATTACACCAAAATATTCATTTATCTTCTTCTTCAATGCTCAAAAGGAATCTTAGAATTTTTAATAAAAACAAAATAAAAATCTTATGACTCTTGATTTGATTTACATAGGATTCTTTCAACTTCAAGACAAATAATTGAATTAATTTGGGGTTTTTATGTTAGATTATTGGTATTCATAGTAAAATTCAATATGAGAAATTCATGGCCATGAATAATAGATTTAATTTAGAATTGATGTAGGGTTTTTATTCATTTTCTATATAAATTAGGCCTCAATCCTAATAATTTTGCACCTAAAATTTCGTAATCTGGAGAGTATTGTGAGGTTATTCTTGGCGTTCTTGTGGGGAAAAAATCCCTAACCGAAACTCTGCCCATTTCTTTCAAATTCATGTTCAACTCTTTGCTGGATTATTCAATTGAGGTAGAAAAAATCACTTCCAACCTCTAGGGATCAGATTACAATAGGTGATTGTTTAAGTTCTATCAAGAACATGTTAGAGTTGTTTTGTTCATTTTTGATAGTGCATGCGATTAGATTGTTTCATCCAATTGATAAAGGGAAAGACTTATTCAACCTGTAAAGTCTCTATTTTTAGTTTAATTTCTGTTTAAATCGGAATCATGGATAAGGGTTTAGAACAGTTGGTTTTTTATCAGATACCCTAAAACCAGATTCTGTCAAAAAATATATATATATAAAATAATATCCAAAAATCTAAAAAGAAAAAGTTCAGAGAACGCAAAAAATAAGCTCAAAACAACACTTTTTTAAACTTGTTTTTGTTTTTAGCTTTTGAAAATAATTTTATATATTTTTTAGATTTCTTTCATTGAGACGAATCAATAAATTATAAAAAATAACAAATAAAGATAAAAAATAAAAAATATTTAATTTTAGTTAATTGTGAAGGTATAGTAATTGAAACACAAAAGATGAATAAAAATTATTTAATAGAAAGATATTTTAAATACTTTATATAATAAGGACAAAAAAAAAGTGCATGTGGCTAAAATAGGTGTGTGAAAATCACTTTCCTTTTGAAAATCTTCCTTTCAATATATTGAAGTCACCAATCCAATTGAATTGATGGTCCAGAAATGCTACTGTGCACAAAATTAAGAGAGAGAGAGAGAGAGAGAGAGAGAGAGAGTTGGAAGTGAAAGTGGGGTATAGAGGTTATAAGAAAGTTGGTAGTTCTTTTTTTGGTGAGTGAGGTATTGGTCAATTTTGTCCATTTAAATTATATTTTTGTGCATTTTGTAGTGTGTAAAAACAGTTTTTATGGTGAGTAATTTTGATAAGTTAAAAATGATGACAGAGCTTTAAAAATATGAAGATAACTCTTCCTTTTATGGAGTATAAATTTAATAGAACAAATTTTCCTCACTTGGAAAAGATTAATCAAAATGAAAAGTTAAAGAAAGTTTTTCCATTCAAATATAACCTTTTGAGTTGGTTTCCATTAAACTGAAGTGCCGTGTTACAAAGCTATTCAACTTATTTACGCCTCTCTTATGGAAACGCGTGGTGGGGTCTTCAATTGACTTTTGTATCCAAAAGGCATAAAAGGTCTTCTCACACAGACGTAAAATCTCCTTCCTACATCAGATTTTTTATTTTTTAATTAAATTTAAATTATCTGAATTATTTAATGTGTTTAAAATATATTTTTAAGGGTACTCACAAAATTAGCTCAAAAAATAGTGAGAAAAATTTGATCCCAGCAGTTTTTCGTAAATGCTGACAATAACAGTTTCATGAAAAATTGTTTGGATCAAATACTTTTAGATAATATGTTGAGCTGATTTTTAAAAGGTACCCTTAAAAACATGTTTTAAATATATTAAACAGTTCAAATTATCAAAAATTAATCAAGAAATGCATTAGTATTCATTTAATCTATAACGGGAGAGGATAATTTGGTGTATCCGTTTTTTAAAGTTGTAATTTATTTTTACCAACTGAGAAATAAACAAATAATTAATTGTCACAACCTTCCTTCTTTCCCAGGTCATAGGTTTTTCCTTTTTAGGGGAAAATTACATGGAGACTACAGGAGGCTCAGGCCCCCCAAAAAAATTTAAAAATATTTAAAACTTAGGTATAAATTCTAAAAATTTTGAAAAAAATTATATTTCAGCCCCTTAAATTATATTCAATTCCCTTCCTTTTTAAAAGAAAAAAAAAAAAAAAAACCTCAACCCCTCCAATCTCGAATCTTAGTTCCGCCCTTATCTTTTCCCACAGGTTTAGATTACATGTTGTGAATTAAATTCAAATTGCCCATCTCTCGCTTGAGCACTAGCAACGGCAGTGGTGGCTTTCCTTTCCTTTTCTTTTTTTCCTATACTCTGACCGAAGACAAATCTTAAGGGAACTCTGTCTATTGTCACTAGTAAAAAAATTACCCAAAATAAATTACCATGTTCTTCCACTTTTTTGGTGCACTACAGGACACCAAAACAACGTAAATCAAAATGAATGGAAGCTCAAAATTACTTCATTTGGAAAGGAAAAATGTAAAAACCAGAAAACCTCTAGTCGTATTTGAGAAAGGTCCCCGAATCTGAACCTTTTGGGAATGATTGGAGAAAATATGCCCAATAATCTACTTCATTCTAAGAGTGTGTTTGGTTATGTTTTCCCAAACAAGTTTTTGGAAAAAAAATTCCAAATATTTTTACTTTTTTTCCAAACAACTTCATTTCTCTATAAAAGAAGAGAGAGATAGAAACACCTCGAAAAAACACTATTTGAATATCCATTTATTGAGCCGTCCGTTTCAATTATATAACTCAACTTTTAGACACTGTTTGAATATCGAGTTTTTTTGTGAAGGAAAAAACAAGAGAAAATTTGAGAATAATATTGTAATTTCTTCATCTCCTTTGCCAACACCTTCCTCATGCTACAAAACAACGTCTCAAGACAAGCTTAATTAATTCCTCAAACACTATTTGATGCTGAATCTTGTGTGTCTCCTGCCCCATACTCTGATTCTGATCGAGCCAAACAAGGTTCATTTCCATTTCTACTTGAACTTGAACCTTGCTTAACTAATATCCTTGAGCTAAAACTCCGGCTAAACGTTTCGCTAGACAATTCTGCCCCTACTTCAGCCGGGAAATTAAGTAGAGCCTTAGTGCCACGCATCCTGAAAGCAGCTCTGTCGTAAGCCAAGGCGGCCTCTTCAGCCGTCTGGAACGTACCAAGCCAAACACGTGCACCATGTCGCGCAGAGTCGCGGATTTCTGCTGCAAATTTTCCCCACGGACGACGCCTGACGCCCCTGTAGTGCTTCTTCCCTTTGGGTTTGACAACGTTTTGGGTAATAGTAGTTGGGTTTGTAGAGGGGTAAAGTGGGGTGTTAAGGGCGTTGGCTTCATTTAAGAGTTGATAAAGGAACATGTCTTGTGAGTCATTCTCATTCAGAGGTAGCTCACCTTGGGAAGATGGAACCATGGCCTTTCTTGCTTGCTTCTCTCTCTCTCTCTTGAAGGTGTAGGCAATTAATAAGATTGAAGTCGTCCTTGTTTTGGTTCTACTTAATTATTGGGGCAGAGGAGTTTCCTCTATTTTGGAAAACAAGGAAGGTGAGTGGAACTAGAGAATAGGTGTTTGTCATCGTGAGTTTCAAAGTCCACCTTCTTTTTAGGCTGCACCACAAGTTTATTAATTTTCTACAGCATAGTTCATTGGCCCACATGAAGACCACAAATTAAAAATACTAAAAAAAAGTACACAATAATATGATTAAATGGAAAACAAACAAAAAGACAGGCTTCACCTTCATATTTTTTTAAACTGAATATGCGTCTGAGATTTCTCTTGATCATTAGTTAATATTATTTATCATTATCCTTTACAGTCCGTTTTTTAGCATTCAAAAGTTTACAAAAAAATATAGTAAAAATATACTAAAAAACAGAGATATGATAGAATCAGAAATTTATTATACAGAGATAAATAATTTATTTGAATATTTTTTAAAAAAGAAAGATATGGTAGATATAAATAAGTGAATGATATCCTCGTAATTAATAATGATATTTATGTAAATTAGAGACAATAAAGAAGAGGATAAGAAAAACAAAGATAATGGATGAGATAAGTATATTCTCTCGAAGAAAATAAAATACAAATATTATATTTAGGGTCCAAGAAAATAGAAAAACTCCGGATATGAGAAATTCGAATAATCATATACAGAACGATAGCAGTGGATCTTCTTATGACGCCTAAATTCAAGTTTAATAATTACCAAACTAATATCGAATAGAGAGGTGCTACAGTTTCCAAATTCAAAACAAAGAAAATTGTCCCGAATTCAAATTCGATGACCATGATTCACTTGGATTTGTAAAACCGTAAATACAAATGAATCATAGTCATTCATTTTGAATTCCAAGCAAATTTCTTAATTCATTTTGAATTCCAAACAAATTAAAAATGCTACAAAAAAGTACACAATAATATGATTAAATGGAAAACAAACAAGACAGGCTTCACCTTCATATTTTTTTAAACTGAATATGCGTCTGAGATTTCTCTTGATCATTAGTTAATATTATTTATCATTATCCTTTACAGTCCCTTTTTTAGCATTCAAAAGTTTACAAAAAAAATATGGTAAATATACTAAAAAACAGAGATATGATAGAATCAAAAATTTATTATGCAGAGATAAATAATTTATTTGAATATTTTTTTTAAAAAAAGAAAGATATGGTAGATCTAAATAAATAGATGAAATTCTCGTAATTAATTAATAATATTTACGTATATTAGAGACAATAAAGAAGAGGATAAGAAGAACAAAGATAATGGATGAGATAGGTTTATCCCCTCGAAAAATATAAAAATAATTTCACAAATATTATATTTAGGGTCCAAGAAAATAGAAAAACTCCGGATATGAGAAATCCGAATAATCATATACACAACGATAGCGGTGGATCTTTTTATGACGCCTAAATTCAGGTTTAATAATTACCAGACTAATATCGAATAGAGAAGTGCTACAATTTCTGAATTCAAACCAAAAAACTTGTCCGAATTCAAATTCAATGACCATGAATCACTTGGATTTGTAAAACCGAAAATACAAATGAATCATAGTCATTCATTTTGAATTGGGAACAAATTTCTTAATTTGAATTATGAGACTCTAGACTTTTCCTATTGAATAATTAGTGGAGACAAAACCCAAGAAGCTGGAAGGAGAATAATTCAGAAATTTTAGGTATTACAATACAAATCAAAGTAGTTCAATTAGAGAGTTATCTCTTGTGTTGTGGGTTGATGTTTATTGGCGTACGAGGTCATCAGCAAACAACAACATCAATCAACATATTAGAAAAGGATTGACACGTTTCTTAATAGGTGTATGTAGTGTGACCTCATCGCTCTCGTATACTTTTCTTGAGTTGGTTGGTCGGATCCAACAACATCATTTAATTTGAATCTTCATCTTTGACTTTTCAACTTCTGTTTTTTAGTATTCCAAAAAAAAAAAAATTAGAAAACATATTCGTTTCATTAAAAAAAATCCAGCACGAATTAAAATAACTCATTAATATCTATTAACTTTTTTTTTTTTAATCAACAATATCTAGCAACTTGCATCAAAAAAATTATATCTTTTGACAACTTCATTTTTTAATTTTTTTGGAAAATAGTATAATAAGGTAGATAAATGAAAATTTGTGTATTCGAAATGAAGAGATAAAAGAGTAGGAGTCCAAATTAAAGATTCATTTTTTGGATAAGAACAACAGATGAATTTCACGTGCTTTGACCAAAAGGAAAAAAGAATGACCAGATTAATCAAATTGTCATGAACGTGAAATTGGGGCAATAAGGACTCACCTCCCACCATCCTCACCTTATCTTGTAAGACTTGTGTATCAAGTAAATTACCTATGCAAAACATCATTTGTCTTCTGATTACAAAAGAAAACATCATATTGCTAGAAGATAGTTGGAAAATTGAAACACAATGCCACCAACAAAACTTATTGAAGAGAATAAATTCATGTAACCAACCACAATTCATTGAGATTTGAGGCTCGACTTGGTTTCATCTGATTATAGGCAGTTGAATGATCAAAATGGAGATTTATCTTGTAAAAAGTACAGCATTCGTCAATTTGTATGGACCGGTTGAGGCACCCGAGAGGATATTACCGAGGCACTAAGTGACGGCTTCATGTCGTGATTTATAAAGGGAAATGAACACCTGGGGTTTACAGATTCACGCTCTTCAAAAAGCTGTTATGACTGCATGTTTTGTTATCAAGAGTACTCTCTAGACTATTTTTGTCCAATTATGATATATGCTACAAAAGTATTGCAGTAGCTTAGCCATTGTGCAAAACCCTGCAACCCAATCCAGATTAGTTGCAAAAAAAGATCATTCCACCAACTAACATGTTGTTCCTTTGTTAGAGATGGTATATGTGGCGATATTTCTCATTCCACATATATCAGGTAACAGTTACCAGGCCTATAATGACTCTGTCATACAATAAACGTCTTCTATGAACACATCAATCTATACTTTAGAACACAAATAACATGTCAAGAAATACACTCTCCAAGGTCAAATATGTGTGCAAATAGTGATGTTCGACTCACTGGAAACATATTCCAAAAAGGCCATGGAGTTGGTGTTGGTTGAAGTGATGAAAAATCCTGAGACCTTCAATGGATTGTATCTCGTGTTTGGACCTCAGATGAAGAAAATCCTCTTAACGGGATATATGAACATTTACTTCCAGTAATCTTGGGCTATAAATGTCAGTTCAACTTGCCAGATGACCAATTTGCAAGCTCATCATTATACCACCATTTGTAAGGGGGGTTTTTTTTTTTTTTTTTGCGAGGAAAGAGGGCCATTTGTAAGGTTTGAATCTGGAGGGATCAAGATTGATTGAGGCCATACCTGAATAAGCCGGAGAGAGCATACAAACTTTGATTTACCCTTGCTGTAGCGTATGGCATTTCAATAGATGTTTACTGACCTCAACCCAAGCTGCAAACAGGAATTATCTCAATTATTACGAGCATATTCCCGTCTACTGAGAAGAGAGGATTTTCTCACCAGGAAACTTCTGAAAATCAGGCTCTATTCCGTTCCCATTTATGTCCATGTGATTTGGTGTGACATACTTCCCAATAGTGACCACCACGCCAGATCCATCATGAAGTTCAAAAACAGATTGAATCAGACCCTGTCAAAGGTATTCAACAGTCAGCAGGACATAAAAGATACTTGAAAATTTCCAGCACTCCAATGTTCCCATGATCATCAAGAACATTCATAATGTGAAAAACCACAGGAATATAAAGTGTTAAAAAATACTGCAAGTGAAGTTCATGACAACCAAGCTTGAAGATGGCCAGGGAAAATGGCCAAGAAAAGAAAACTATGATTCAAGTCTATCCCCAACCTTTAAACGCCCTCTTGGTATTACCTATCTTGAACATAATGTTGTGATTGAAGAAGTTTCCTTAAAATGATTATAATAACATTGACTTGCAGAAACCTGACCAGAAAATCGCTCTAAATTGTAGCAGGCATATAAAAGCATATACTCAAAGGTCTGAGCCACAGACCTTGCCAAAAGTCTTTTCCCCCACAAGAACAGCTCTACAGTTGTCATGAAGTGCACTAGCAACCTGAAATAGAATCAAATGCTGGCACATCGCAATTACGAATTCGCTACTAAATGACACCAAAAATTAGAATTTCCAGCTGCTTACTATTTCACTAGCACTAGCAGTATTTTTGTTCACCAAAACCTGCATTGAAAATTAGAAGTCAATGGTTAGCCATTATTCCTTCGCAATCAAAACTAGTTTATAAAGTATATTGAAAAAATCTATCCAACTCAAGAGTGGTCAAAGAGATTGGGCATCGCCCTAACCCAAGTGCAGGTTCAGCCTATATCCTCTGTACTATATCTCTATACTTAGACAATAGAACATTTCATAAGTTCAGGGTTTCATTCCACCTTCTTCATTCATGATAGTGCAAACCTGCCAGAGATCGTTTTGAAGGAAGTCCAAGTTTGATGAACCAGGAATGGACCACCCAGTATCCACTTAATGCTCATTTTTTGCCCCCCATCAGAACTTAAATTAACCTAAGAATTCAGCAAAGGCCACTTGAGGCACATCTACACCAATCCAGGTGGAAACCCAACTACAAATTACAAGATGATAAGCCGTTCAGGTTTTCAGCACGAAAAAAATGAACTGATCACTAAGTGGCTATTTGTTTGAGCATTACAGGACTAACAGGGATGGGTTTAGAGTACCGCATCTCCAAAGGTATTATATCCCATTGGTTTTGGGATTTCATATCCAACTGACATCTAATCTTGACTGCAAAATATCAAGCAAACATAGGATATGCGGTCCCCCTAGATTTCTAATCCAATCCAATGCTCAAATGCAAGAAAATAAACAGGCCCTAAGTGTTACTTAAGCAATAGAACGAGGGCAATCCTATTTCTTCTTTCTGCAACGACTCACACAGACATGCTTGTACTGCATCCCTCCTTCCTTTTTTAAAACGAAAGAAATGCAGGAAGTTCATAGACTGTCAGCAGTTGTCCAAATTTTTGTTTATAAACTCAAAAAGTAGGTCGTGATTGACATACTATTGAGATGACAGAGTTCCATAACATTTTACATCCCAAATCCTTGACATAATTCGCTAACAAAAATCAAAAGAACTACTGGCAGTAATTACAAGGTGATGGATACATACAATAACGGGAGCTGAAATTAGAGGTGCAGTTTCAGCAACAATGTTTTTCTGGTTCTGGGCATCCCTTCCGACAGTATAAATGACCTGGGCAAAACATACTACCATAAAAATGTAACTCAATTGAGATTGTTTAGCATTTCGGACCTTAAAACACATAGTTAACACTGAAAAGAGTGAAATCGTGCCACAAAGTAGATGGCAGTCGTTTAATTAACTGTTTACAGACAAAGAGCCAAAACAAAATGGTAGTTGTTGACATGCAACCTTGAATTCCATCAAGAAACCATACATCCTATGCATATGTTGTCGGAAACTTTGAAAGTAGAAACACAAATGAAACAAGTCATCACAAGGAAATAAAGGGAGAACAACAAAGCCAAACCAAGGAATGGGGAAGGCAATAAGCACAAACTAGTGAATGCTAACAGGGCCAGGCTCAAGGTAAGAAAAACATTAAATACAAACAAAAAAGCGAGGAGAGGGAAAGGTCTTTTTAACATAAAGTTTCACAATTAATACAACTATTTATATTCAAGCTGCTCAAGGAGGCAAGAATCCTTAAGCCAGGGCGAGGATCAAGGAGGCTGGATTTACCTTTATGAACCTCAGTGTGAAGTGGTCGTGTTCACTCCTCCTATTGCCTTTACCCAGTGGCGAGATGCTTAGTTTTGTCAGAAAAGGAATGCTTCTTCCACTCTACTATGCGTGAATCAATAGGCCATTTTGTTGTTTTCCAACCCGAGCCTTCGAGCCTATAGTTCTTCTGATTTTGCTATATCCTTCAAGATAGGCTGACCGAAGGAAGACGCACCAGGATCCTACTCCTATTCCTTTGCTGCCTCATGGTATTCTTTCTCTTCTGAGGAAGTGGAAAACAACAAAATGGCGTAAAAGGAGGAGAGACTAAAAGAAGACACCCACCGATGAGATTGAAGAAGATGATGATGGATGTGCCGGATGAAAAAGAAGTCAAACTTCTTGCATACTGATTACCCTCTGGAAGTTTGGGACAATTCAACCATAAGGCCTTGGATTTTCTTATCGAAGTGCGACAGATTACCAAGGAAGATCCTGCATTTATTTCCTTGCAAATGGTATACAAAGCAGCATAGAGGGAAAGGTAAAACATCTGCAAGGCATATAGCCCATAGTTGTAAAAGGCGCGCCTAGGCGCAAGGCGCACCGAGGCGCCCCCCTTGCGCCTGGCATGGTCCGAGGCGAGGCGGGTTGAACAAAGCGCGGGCTTTAGGAGCCTAGGCGCAAAAGGCGCCAGGCGCAACAGGCGCGAGAGGCGCGCGCCTCTTCGAATTTAAAATTTTCTTGTGCCCTATTTCTGTGCGCGGCTCTCTCTCTCTGTGATCTGCGCGACTCTCTCTCTCTGCGCGGCTCTCTCTCTCTCTGGTCTGGTCTGCGCGACTCTCTCTCTCTCCGACCTCTGTGCGCGGCGATCTCTCTCTCTCTCGGACCTCTCTGTGCTTGCTCTCTCTCCCCGATCCTCTTTGCCTCTGGTGATCTGGTGGTGGCGGCTCTCTCTCTCTCTCCGATCCTCTCTGCTCTCTGTACGTATATACTCTGTATATTATCTGTATATGGCATATATGCTCTGTATATGCTCTGTATATATACGCTGTATGTATATATATGCTGAATGCTGCATTTTTACAGAATATAAATATATATATCAGTATATATATGCTGTAGTTTTGTACTGATATCTAATGTATATATATCAGAATATGAATATGAATATATATATCAGAATATGAATATCAGTATATATATCAATACATATATTAGTATATATCTCAGTATATATAAGGTCTATGTACTGATATCTAATGTATATATACTCTATATATTCTCTATCTAGTATCTACTTTATATATCTACTGTATATATACTCTAAGTCTCTATCTACAGTATATATCAGTATATATATCAGTATATATAAGGTCTATGTACTGATATCTAATGTATATATACTCTATTCTATATATGCTCTATCTAGTATCTACTTTATATATCTACTGTATATATACTCTAAGTCTCTATCTACTGTATATATACTCTATATGTATATATACTCTATGTGTATATGTATATGTATGCTCGATGTCGGATGTACTGAATATGTATATATGTTCTATCTATTGTATATACTATTCGTGTATTGCGCTATAAAGGCAATTAGAGATACGCTTTGTAATGTTTTCACTTTTGATAGGTTATTAAAAAATGTCAAGCGAAGGCATCCGAACGGACCCCGCTTGGAAGTATGCCACTTTGGTGGATCCTGCCAATACTACAAAATTCAAGTGTAATTTTTGTGGCCACGTAACAAATGGCGGGGTTTGTCGAGCAAAGCAACATATCGCTGGCGGTTATAGGAATACAAAAGCATGCTCAAGATGCCCTCCCGAAGTAAGAGTGGAAATTCAAGAATATATTACGAGCAAACAAGCATTGAAACGTCAAGTGAATATGCTGCCGGATATTGATGATGATGAGTTTGGCGATGATGAAGATGATGTTGTAGAGTTAGTTGGACGTGGCAAATCCGTTGGGAGTAGTCAACGCTCCATTTCTAAACCTAAGCCGCCAAAGAAGCCAAAGACTAAAGGGCCTATTGATGTATTTTTCACACCCAATCCTGACGTCGTCGTACAAAATCGTAAGGGAAAACAGACAAAAATTGATGCAAATGACCCTTACAAGAAAGAATTAAGAGATCGAGCACTTGTGAGATTCACGAGGTGGATGTATGATGCAGGCATTTCCTTTAATGCATTAAACTATGAGAGTTTTGGGCCTGCAATCGAGGCTATTGGGCAATATGGTCCGGGCATGAAACCGCCAACTTATCACGAGGCACGGGTGACGTATTTGAATAGGGAGTTGAAGCATACAGATGATCTGATGAAAGATCATAAAAATGATTGGGCAAAGTTTGGATGCTCCCTAATGGCAGATGGGTGGACCGATCGGAATGGGAGGACCTTGATAAACTTTTTAGTAAATAGCAAAAGAGGAACAATGTTTTTAGAGTCCATAGATGCCTCGGGCTATTCCAAGGATGGGTTTAAAATGTTCGAACTACTTGACAAGTATGTGGAGCGGATTGGTGAACGCAACGTGGTTCAAGTAGTCACGGATAGTGCCTCGGCAAATGTATACGCCGGTAACCATCCATCTCTACTCTTTATTTCTTTAGTCTAAACTTCTAATAGTAATTAAATTTCTATTTGTATTGAGTATTTTTTTGGTCTAAACTTCTAATAGGAAAACATTTGGAAGTAAAGCGGCCACATCTTTATTGGACTCCTTGTGCAGCCCACTGTATTGATTTGATGTTAGAAGACATCTTTAAAATACCACATCTGAAGTTGGTTTTTGAAAGGGCCATTGCTATGAACAGTTTCATTTATGCTCGGGCAGGCTTGCTAAATATGATGAGGCGGTTCACGGGAGAAAAGAATATGGTCAGACATGCAAAAACTAGATTTGCAACCGCTTTCCTCACATTAGCAAGGATTCATCAACAAAAGAACAACTTGAGGAAAATGTTTGTTTCAGAAGAATGGGCAAATAGCAAATGGGCTAAAGAGCAACAGGGCAAAAATGTGGCCAGATTTGTTATGATACCTTCTTTTTGGAACAATGTTTATGCTCTTAAGGTTGCGGGTCCTCTTGTCAAGGTGTTGAGATTGGCTGACACCGAAAAAAAACCACCGATGGGATACATTTACGAGGCTATGGATAGGGCAAAAGAAAGCATAGCCAAAGCATTCGGTGAAAAGGTTGAAAAATATCATGATGTCTTCAAGATCATTGATCACAGATGGGATATCCAATTGCATCGTCCTTTGCATGCTGCTGGGTATTTTCTGAATCCGGAGTTTTTTTACTCAAACTCAGGAGTTCGGCAAGATGTGGAGGTCATGACGGGAATGTATAATTGCGTGAGTAGGTTGGTTGAAGATCCCGACATTGAAAATAAGATCACTATTGAAATGACCACATACATGAATGCCGAGGGACTTTTTGGATTGCCAGTCGCAATTAGACAGAGAAATACAAGAGCACCAGGTAATCTACCATAATACATGGCTAATTACCTACTTTGACTACAATAGCTAATTATTTGTATTTCACAGCTGATTGGTGGAATGCATTTGGTTCTCAAACTCCGAGTTTGCAAGATTTTGCCATCAAAGTGCTCAGTCTTACATGTAGTGCTTCCGGATGTGAACGAAATTGGAGTGTGTTCGAACATGTGAGTATTTATCTAATGCATTCTTATTTTTTAGTAGATATTTTTTACTTTCTTTTATTAAGTTGTATTTTGGTCATAATTATTACAGCTCCACAGCTAAAAAAGAAATAGACTCCAACAGAAGCGCCTCAACGACTTGGTTTTCATCAAGTATAACAGGAGTTTGAAACGTAGATATGATATGCGAGATACAATTGATCCCATCTCCTTATCCGATATTGATGAGAGCAACGAATGGTTGCGTGGGAGGATGGATGGAGAATCGGATGAAGATGATGAACCAGTGTTTGAGGATGATAATTTAACATGGAGTGATGTTGCTAGAGCTTCTGGAGTTAGAGAAAGTAACAAAACAACTCGAGCAACAACATCAAGAGCACGTGCAAACACATCAAAGGGTTCCACTTCAACTCCGTTACAAATGATAGACGAAGAAGAGGTTGATTCGGAGGAAACTGAAGAAGAGGAAGATGTAGAGGGATATAAATCCGGTGATGGTGGTGAAGATGAAGAACTTGATTTACTTAGTGTTGATTCCGATGATGATTAGTAATTTAATAGTCCTTTGTCGAATTTAACGTTTTAATTCTTATTTATGCAAGTGTTACCGACTGTTTGGAGTTTGTTAGATGTTTTTTATAGTTATTTTAAGTGATACTATCTCTCAAATTCATTGTTTTGGTGTTTACTATTTTAAGTATTCGTATGTGCTATATTTGTTTTTTTTTCTTGACTAGGTGCGCCTCGCTTCAAAAAAGCCCGCGCCTCGCCTTGCGCCTCGCGCCTAGGCTCCAGAAGCCCTTTGCGCCTCGGTGCGCCTTTCGCCTTTAATAACTATGATTCGGTGAAAAGGTTGAAAAATATCACGATGTCTTCAAGATCATTGATCAAAGATGGGATATCCAATTGCATTGTCCTTTGCATGCTGCTGGGTATTTTCTGAATCCGGAGTTTTATTACTCAAACCCAAGAGTTCGGCAGTATTTGGAGGTCATGATGGGAATGTATAATTGCGTGAGTAGGTTGGTTGAAGATCCCGACATTGAAAATAAGATCACTATTGAAATGACCACATACATGAATGCCGAGGGACTTTTTGGATTGCCAGTCGCAATTAGACAGAGAAATACAAGAGCACCAGGTAATCTACCATAATACATGGCTAATTACCTACTTTGACTACAATGGCTAATTATTTGTATTTCACAGCTGATTGGTGGAATGCATTTGGTTCTCAAACTCCGAGTTTGCAAGATTTTGCCATCAAAGTGCTCAGTCTTACATGTAGTGCTTCCGGATGTGAACGAAATTGGAGTGTGTTTGAACATGTGAATATTTATCTAATGCATTCTTATTTTTTAGTAGATATTTTTTACTTTCTTGTATTAAGTTGTATTTTGGTCATAATTATTACAGCTCCACAGCAAAAAAAGAAATAAACTCCAACAGAAGCGCCTCAACGACTTGGTTTTCATCAAGTATAACAGGAGTTTGAAACGTAGATATGATATGCGAGATACAATTGATCCCATCTCCTTATCCGATATTGATGAGAGCAACGAATGGTTGCGTGGGAGGATGGATGGAGAATCAGATGAAGATGATGAACCAGTGTTTGAGGATGATACTTTGACATGGGGTGATGTTGCTAGAGCTTCTGGAGTTGGAGAAAGTAACAAAACAACTCGAGCAACAACATCAAGAGCACATGCAAACACATCAAAGGGTTCCACTTCAAATCCGTTACAAATGATAGACGAAGAAGAGGTTGATTCGGAGGAAACTGAAGAAGAGGAAGATGAAGAGGAATATAAATCCGGTGATGGTGGTGAAGATGAAGAACTTGATTTACTTAGTGTTGATTCCGATGATGATTAGTAATTTAGTAGTCATTTGTGCAAGTGTTACCGACTGTTTGAAATTTGTTAGATGTTTTTAATAGTTATTTTAAGTGATACTATCTCTCAAATTCATTGTTTTGGTGTTCACTATTTTAAGTATTCATATGTGCTATATTTGCTTTTTTTTCTTGACTAGGTGCGCCTCGCTTCAATAAAGCCCGCGCCTCGCCTTGCGCCTCGCGCCTAGGCTCCAGATGCCTTTGCGCCTCAGTGCGCCTTTCGCCTTTAATAACTATGACATAGCCTCAATCTACCCAACATAAATTGAGTTGGCTATGAAGCTGAAAAAAACATGATCAGGGGAACCTGCTCTTCTATAATTGTTACCAAAGGGGAACACAAGTGCAATCACAAAGACGCGAAGAAGGAACAGGATCAAGAGACAGAGAGGGAGAGTAGAGGAACACACAAAGGAAGTAGATATTATTTAAAGCTTAAGTCTGTCTATAAATTTAGAGGAAAGTCTCCTTTTATAGGTGAAGGAGATACTTCCTTATAAGACACAAAAGGCGCAAAGCTTCCTTACGAAGCTTACACGAAACTTCCTCACTATATGACAAACAACTTTTCCAAGCATCTTTATTTACAGGACACGTAGCTTCAACATGAAACTTCCTACTTTTACTTTATTTGAATTTTACAGCACACGCTACACGACAAATTTTCTTACCATGCAATGTTCCTCTCTGAGAGAAAAGACAAATGGCATTCTCAACGAGACCCAGGATTATTTTCTATTTGGATTCAAACAATGTGTGATCTTAATGATATTAACCCAAATCAGATTCCCTCATCCCCTCTCTATTTAGGAAGTTCAAATTGGAAGCACAATGAAGAATACCCAGCAGATTGGCGCAAAGACATCCGATATCTGATAAGTGACCAACAATCTCAATGGGAAATGGATGACAGACATCTAGATCGTCGAATCTATCCTAATAGATATGATTCAGATTACTCCTCAGAAGATTCAGACTGATTCTTACCACCAGTGCTTGCCACCTGTTACTTTGAAGTTTGGAGTGTTGTACCAAGTGCTTGCCAGTGGTTTCTTTTACTGTGAAGATAAAGCTACTGCTTTTCTCTTCAGGGGAAGTAAAAGTTGTGTAGCGTATGTTGTAAAATTTGTCGTGTAGCGTATACTGTAAAATTCAAATAAAGCAAAAGTAGAAAGCTTCGTGTTGAAGCTACATGTCTTGTAAATAAAGATGCTTGTAAAAGTTGTTTGTCATATAGTGAGAAAATTTCGTGTAAGCTTCGTAAGGAAGCTTTGTGTCTTTTGTGTCTTGTATGAAAGTATCTCCTTAACCTATAAAAGGAGACATTGCCTTCGTTTATAGACAGACTTAAGTTTTGAATAATATCTACTTCCTTTGTGTTTCTCTACTCTCTTTCTCTCTCTCTTGATCATGTTGCTTCGTCGTGATTGTACCTTTTTCGTGATTGCATTTGTGTTGGTTTTTCCTTTGATATGAATAGCATCAAAACTCCTATTTGAAAACCAATTCGCCCATTTCAACAGATGCACTTTTGGAAGATGGTTTTGCTTGAACTTCAGCATTTTAGGAAAGCTCATCATGTCAGTTTCAATTAAAAAGGGATTACCAATTAAATGAAAATCAGACTTCTCATTGCTGCATTTTATTGCAATAATCTTTTTATAAGTAGAGTGGTAATGAAGTTCTGCCGGAGAGAACGCACCATTTTTATAACCACAAATTTTTCACTTCTGGTTTTGGCTTTCTTCAAGGAGAATTGCACTCCAGAACTGCTCAGATGCATCTGTCTGAAGGATTCTCTTACCATCTAAGGGTATGGTTAATGGTGGAAGGATTTTCACAATGGTTTTCAGGGCTTTGACGGCTTCTGTACACTGGAGAGTCCAGGGGGGAGGATTCTTTTTTAACAAGGAAGAGAGGGGTGTTCGATATCTATCAAGGTTTGGGATGAAGTCAGCCATGTAGTTAACAATTCCAAGAAACTGTTGGACTTGTTTGACTATGAGATTTTCTTCCGGAAAATGGTCAAGCTGGTAAGCTATATGGGGTTGGAGAGTATATTGACCTTTAAAAACATACATTCCTAAAAAATCAATTTCTATTTGAGCAAGAAGCATCTTTTTCTCGAAAAGCATGATTCCATGAGATTAAACCAGGGAGTGAAAAGATTGTAATAAGGCAGCATGGTATTCAATTATCAAGGGAAAACAGCAAAATGCCATCTATATAAACAAGGGCCGAGTATATAATGGGAGTAAATATCCGAATCATGGCCTTTTGAAACAGAGATGGAGCTAGTTTTAACCCAAAAGGCATAATTGACCATTGGAAATGGTGATTTGGAATACAAAAACCAGTTTTGGGTCAGTTATCTAGATGAATTCCTAATTGTCAGAATCCTGTCTTTGGGTCAAACCATAGTTATTAAAGGCGATAGGCGCACCGAGACGCAAAGGTCTGTTGGAGACTAGGCGCAAGGCGAGGCACAGGCTTAATTGAGGCGAGGCGCACCTAGTCAAGAAAAAAAAAAATAAAGCACATACTAATACTTCAAATCGTAAACACCAAAACAATGAATTTGAGAGATTGTATCACTTAAAATGGCCATAAAAAACATCTAACAAATTTCAAATAGTCGGTAACACTTGCACAAATAAGAATTAAAACGTTAAATTCGACAAATAACTACTAAATTACTAATCATCCTCAAAATCAACACCAAGTAAATCAAGTTCTTCATCTTCACCATCCACCGGATTTATATATCTCTTCATCTTACTCTTCAATTTCCTTCAAATTGGCCTCCTCTTCATCTATCAATTGTAACGGATTTGACGTGAAACCCTTTGATGTGTTTGGACGTGCTCTTGATGTTGTTGCTCTAGTTGTTTAGTTACTTTCTCTAACTCCAGAAACTCTAGCAACATCACCCCACATCAACATATCATCCTCAAACACTAGTTTATCATCTTCGTCTGATTCTTCATTCATCCTCCCATGCAACCATTCATTGCTCTCATCAATATTAGATAAGAAGATGGGATCAATTGTATCACGCATATCATATCGACGTTTCAAATTCTTGTTATACTTGATAAAAAAAACAAATCGTTGAGGCTTTTCTATTGGAATCTATTTCATTTTTTGTTTTGGAGCTGCAATAATTATGACCACAATACTACTTAACACAAGAAACTAAAAAATATCTACTAGAAAATAAGAATGCATCAGATAAATACTCACATGTTCAAACAAACTCAAATTTCATTCACAACCAGAAACACTACACGTAACGCTGAGAACTTTGATGACAAAATCTTGCAAATTAGGAGTTTGGGAACCAAATGCATTCCACCAACCAACTGTGAAATAGAAATAATTAGCCATTATAGTCAAAGTAGGTAATTAGCCATGTATTACGGTAGATTACCTAGTGCTCTTGTATTTCCTTGTCTAATTGCGACTGGCAATCCAAAAAGTCGCACAGCATTCATGTACGTGGTCATTTTAGCAATGATCTTATTTTTAATGTTGTGATCTTTAACCAACCTGCTCACGCATTTATATATTCCGGTCATGACCTCCAAATCCTGCCGAACTTCTGGGTTTGAGTAATAAAACTCCCAATTCAAAAAATACCCAGCAGCATGCAAAGGACGACGCAATTGGATATCCCATCCATGGTCAATGATCTTAAAGACATTGTGATATTTCTCAACCTTTTCGCCAAATGCTTTGGCTATGCTTTCTTTTGCCCTATCCATAGCCTCGTAAATATATCCCATCAGCGGGTTTTTTTCGGTATCAGCCAATCGCAACACTTAGACAAGAGAACCCACAAGCTTAAGAGCATAAACAACAGTTCCAAAAAGAGGTCATTATAACAAATTTGGCCACATTTTTGCCTTGTTGCTCTTTTGCCCATTTGTTATTTGCCCATTCTTCTGAAACAAATATTTTCTTCAAGTTATTCTTTTGTTGATGAACCCTTGCTAATGTGAATAAAGCAGTTGCAAATCTAGTTTTCGCATGCCTGACCATATTTGTTTCTCCCGTGAACCGCCTCATCATATTGAGCAAGCCTGCCCGAGCGTAGATGAAACCGTTCATAGCAATGGCACTTTCAAAAACTAACTTCAGATGTGGTATTTTGAAGATGTCTTCTAACATCAAATCAATGCAGTGGGTGCACAAGAAGTCCAATAAACATGTGACTGCTTTACTTCCAAATGTTTTCCTATTAGAAGTTTAGACCAAAGAAATAATCAATACAAACGGCAATTTTCTTACTACCGAATGTGCTAGAGCCTTATTAATAAAGTAGAGAGTAGAGATGGATTGTTACCGGCGTATACATTTGCCGAGGCACTATCCGTGACAACTTGAACCACCTGCGTTCACCAATCCGCTCCACTTACTTGTCAAGTAGTTCAAAAATTTTAAACCCATCCTTGGAATAGCTCAAGGCATCTATGGACTCTAAAAACGTTGTTCCTCTTGGGCCATCTACTGATAAGTTAATCAAAGTCCTCACATTCCGATCGGTCCACCAATCCGCCATTATGGAACATCCAAACTTCACCCAATCATTTTTATGATCTTTCATCAAATCATCTATATACTTCAACTCCCTATTCAAATAGGGAACCCGTGCCTTGTGATAAGTTGGTGGTTTCACGCTCAGACCATATTGCCCAATATCCTCAATTGCAGGCCCAAAACTTGCATAATTTAATGCATTATAGGGAATACCTACATCATACATCCACCTTGTGAATCTGACAAGCACTTGATCTCTTAGTTCTTTCTTGTAGGCGTCATTTGCATTAATTTTTGTCTGTTTTCCTTTACGATTTTGTATGACGACGTTAGGGTTGGGTGTGAAAAATACATCAATAGGCTCTTTAGTCTTTGGCTTCTTTGTCGGCTTAGGTTTAGAAACGGAGCCTTGACTACTCCCAACGGATTTTTCACGTCCAACTAGCTCCACAAGATCATCTTCGTCATCCCGAACGCATCATCATCAATATCCGGCAACATATTCACTTGACGTTTCAATGTTTGTTTGCTCGCAATATATTCTTGAATTTCTACTCTTACTTTGGGAGAGCATCTTGAGAGGGGATCGCACAGCACGAGAGAGAACAAGAGACAGAGCGGGCGGCGGTGTGTGAGAGGAGAGAATAAAAATTAGGTCAGTATCCTTAAACAAGCGCGCGCCTCTCGCCTTGCACCTTTCGCGCCTAGGCCCATAAAGCCCATGCCTAGTTGAAGCCGCCTTGCCTAGGACCATGACAGGTGCGTGGGTTGAGCCTTGTTGCGCCTTGCGCCTAGGCGCACTTTTCACAACTATCGTTCAAACTTTGAAAAGATCTGAGCTTTGGGTAAGTTTGTAAAAAGGACACTTTACAAGCATGGGACAGCTTGAACCCTTTGTCCGGTCAATGCGAGAAAGAGAGAAGCGATGTAGACATAAGAATGGAAGGTTTGCTTGTCAGCTGTCGGTCCAATGATGCTCTTCTAGCTTGACCTACACGGCAAGGGAAAGATCAAAGGCGAGTAAGGCCGCAGAAAGAAAGGAGGCTGCTGAGCAAGAATAAAGATGGCTGCGGAGAAAGAAACTGTGGAACCAGTTGCTCAAGAGCAAACCATCCATGTGCATGATGCCAGTGGCGATGAACACATCCAGCCGAAGCCAATAGCAATCAGCACTCCGGCCATGGTCTTAGAGGCAATGGCAAAAAGGGTTCCGGATAGGTTGGAAGGAGAACAAGCAACCATTCCAATCGTTGAAAAACCGTTGCCAACAAGTAGTGTTGAACTAGTTGCCCAGGATGAGGCCATTGCAGCCACTAGCACGGCCACAAAGTGATATCACCGAACCGACCGGAATGACATGTACCCGACCCAAGCCCTATACACCGGATGCTGCCCTCCCTCAAACCGCCCCCCTAAGCTTCATTCAAGCTCATCCATGCAGAAAGACCCCCCCATCAAGTAAGGAGGTTTCATATGTTACTGATCGAACAAATGGATAGGTTGAGTCCGCCTCACTCCTAGCCGCCACTTATTTAGAATAGTTTCCTACCTCCTTGGATGACTATGTCCAGAAAGAATGGGCATTAGTCAGTCACCCTCCAAAAACACTTTTCCGAGGAGGTTAGGAGGGTCCTTCAGAAACTAAACCATTATATCAATAAGTCGTTTTGCCCACCTTAAGACACATTGAAGCATCACTTCTGCGAAAGGACTATCCACGTCTTGTTTGGTAAACGGGATGTTTCCCCAGGCGCCGTTGTCTTGCCTAACCGTTCGGCCGGAGATGCCTTTGTATGGTATAGCAAGCTGTTTAGCTACTTGTATCGATTTGCCACAGTTAGATACAATGCACTGGCAGCCTCAGCTTGGCAGGATGGGAATGAAGGTCGAGGGAGCAGGGAAGAAAAGGTTATACTTCGAGGAAGGGGGAATTTGTTGTCCTGAAGAAAATGGTTGAGAGGCTGGTAATTTATGACCAAACGAAGTTTTCCTCTTACTTGTTCTGCAATTAATCCTTCTGTTTGAAGTTGCTGGACTTCTTGGAGAGCAAGCTAGTAATGCTCGGAGTTCATTCCTTAGGGCTTGTTTGGTAACAGTTCCTGTTTTCTGTTTTGTGTTTTCTATTTCTGTTTCCTAATTTTTGTTTTTGTTTTTAAAAAAACAAAAATAAAAAACTTATTTGTGTTAACCTGTTTTTAGTTTGTTATACATATAGACTCTATAGTGTGTGTGTGTATAAAAACTTATATACATATATACATGTATATAAGTATATATCAAAGTTTATATATATTTATATAAGTTATAATATATATAAGTGTATATATGTATATATAGGTATATATATATACATGTGTATAAGTACATATATATGTACATACAAGTATATATATACTTATACTATATAATTATACATATACATTATACATATACATCGACGTATTTAATATATATTATACATATATACATATATGTATACACTTATATATATTATATATTATATATATATATATATATTATATATATTATATAAATATTATATAATATATATAATATATATATATATATATAGAGTAAGCTTCTAACGAGGGATCCCTCATTTTGTTAAAATAAGGACCTCTCATTTCTGGATCAAATATTGCTGATCGGAATCGTTCAATGTGTTTAAAACACGTTTTTATGAGAATCTGTGAGAAATCAGCTCAAAAAAATACCGAGAAGTACTTGATCTAAACAGTTGTTCATAAATACTGACAGGAACAGTTTTATAAAAAATTGTTTTGATCAAGCCCTTCCTGGTAATATTTTGAGCCGATTTTTCGCGGGTATCCTTAAAAATGTGTTTTAAACACATTGAACGGTTCCGATCATTAATGTTTGATCCGAAAATAAGAGGTCCTCATTTTAGCAAAATGAGGGATCCCTCATAGAAGCTCACTCTATATATATATTATACTATATATATATATATATATATATATATAAATAATACGTATATAATACTATATGATTATATATATGTATAATTATATAATTATACATATACATTATATGTACATACATGTATATTATAATACATATGCATATGTATAATTATATAATTAATACATATGCATATGTGTATAATTATATAATTAATACATATGCATATGTATTATAATATACATGTATGTACATATAATGTATATGTATAATTATATAATTATACATAAAATATTTATTATATATTATACATATATACATATATATATATGTACTTGTAATATACTAATATATAATATATATATATATATGTATATATATGTCATACATATATATTTATATACATAATACTTATATAATACTATATAATTATACATATATATGCATATGTATTATAATATACATATACATTATACATATATATATATATATATGTATTATAATGTACATGTATATACATATACATATACATTATAATAAATATATATATGTATATATAAATAAATCTATAATATTTAAACATATGTATATATACACATACTTATACTTATACTGATAAATATATAATATACATAAGTGTATATATATATACTTAAATATTTAAGTATATATATATATATATATATATATGTATGTATATATATTAGTATATACTTAAATATACATATATACTTATGTGTATGTATATATATTAGTATATACTTAAATATACATAAATACTT
The DNA here is from genome assembly GCA_019985065.2 of Arctostaphylos glauca. Taxonomy (NCBI): domain Eukaryota; kingdom Viridiplantae; phylum Streptophyta; class Magnoliopsida; order Ericales; family Ericaceae; genus Arctostaphylos; species Arctostaphylos glauca. The sequence goes on along the minus strand of JAHSPW020000010.1, from coordinate 15,630,126 downwards.
ATGTATATTATATATTTATACATACTTAAATATACATATATACTTAGGTATATATATATACTTATACTAATATGCGAATATATAATTATACATACGTCTAGTGTGTATATATATATATATATATATATATATATATATAAATAATACGTATATAATACTATATGATTATATATATGTATAATTATATAATTATACATATACATTATATGTACATACATGTATATTATAATACATATGCATATGTATTATAATATACATGTATGTACATATAATGTATATGTATAATTATATAATTATACATAAAATATTTATTATATATTATACATATATACATATATATATATATGTACTTGTAATATACTAATATATAATATATATATATATATGTATATATATGTCATACATATATATTTATATACATAATACTTATATAATACTATATAATTATACATATATATGCATATGTATTATAATATACATATACATTATACATATATATATATATATGTATTATAATGTACATGTATATACATATACATATACATTATAATAAATATATATATGTATATATAAATAAATCTATAATATTTAAACATATGTATATATACACATACTTATACTTATACTGATAAATATATAATATACATAAGTGTATATATATATACTTAAATATTTAAGTATATATATATATATATATGTATGTATGTATATATATTAGTATATACTTAAATATACATATATACTTATGTGTATGTATATATATTAGTATATACTTAAATATACATAAATACTTATGTATATTATATATTTATACATACTTAAATATACATATATACTTAGGTATATATATATACTTATACTAATATGCGAATATATAATTATACATACGTCTAGTGTATATATATATATATGCATACATATACATATACACATAGTTGGTTTTTGAAAATAATGAAAACTGTTTTTGAAATAAATGAAAGCTCACTTTTCATACTTTCACTTTTTTTGAAAATAATGAAAACTGTTTTCAATTTTTTGGAAGTAAAACATCAACCAAACATATTTTTTTCTCAAAAAACAGAAAATTCAGGAAATAAAAACAGAAAACAGAAAACGAAATGGTTACCAAACATACCCTTAGTGACTGGCTTTGGTGGGGTTGATGTCTTCATTTTTCTTGAAGGGAAGAATAATGAAGAAATCTGGGTTTTTCCAGAAAGGATTGGAACATTTTGAAAGAAATTGAGAGCGGGACTCTGCACATAAGGTTTGGATCAAAGTGATTCTTATGGTGGAGAAATCCTCAAAAGAGAAAAGGTTTGGCTGAGTGGTCCATGGCAGGAGATAATTTTTGTATTTCAGTTATTTTTTTAACCACATAACTTTACTCAAGGTTTGGAGAATATCAAATCCTAACAAAAAATCTTTTCCTGTAATATCAGAACCATAAACGTGGTGTTTTTATGGTATAACCCAGGAACCGTTGAATGGAAATTGGTTTGCTGATTAGGGTTATGACAAAGGTTTCTCCATTTGCGGTAGTATAGGGTCTGAAACAAGATTGCCAATAGGGCCTAGGTAGAATTGCAAGGTTGAGAATAGAGGTTGCTACTCCAGTATCAAAGAAAGCAATCACTGGGATGGGTCTGTCATATTTACCAAGTAAAATTTGGACCTTGGCAAGAGATTAAGATAGAAGGATGTTTGAGAATTCAAAGTTTTCGATTTCATAAGGAAAAGCATCAGACTCAGAGAAATAGTCTAATTCAGAAGTTGATTCATCAAGGGAGAAGGCTAAGACTACCTCTATTGTGGCTTCATCATCAATAGAGAAAGGTGACTCAACATCTGCATGATCAAGATCTTCATCAATGAGAGCTAATGAGCTCACCATTTGATCTCTTTTGGACTTTTGTGGACATTGCTTAGCATAATGGCCTTTTTTCTTGCAAATGTAGCAACGATCAGACTTGCGATGGCCTCGGAATTTCTTTTTCTTGAAATATTTTCACCTTTTATGTTTGGAAAATTTGTGAGGCTTAGAAAACCTGTTGAATTTGGAAGAAGGGAATTTCCATTTTTTAAAATGTTCGGGCTTCCGAGAAGATGGACGGCAAGTGCATTTCTTTTTATCTTTGCATTTGATAGACAAATCTGGGCGGTCACATGCTTTGCCAAGAAGTTTTCCTTGCTCTTCCAGGGCTCATAAGAATTTTTGGTGGTTGCACAACTTCTCCAAAGCGAGCAAAATTTTGATAAATATTTCCAAGAGAGATGATATTTAGGACCATGTCTTTTGTCTGAAGTAGACGGGAGGTCGCATTTCCCAAGAGCTCAGGAAGGCTTGCTTTAAATTGACATCCTCCATACCGTTCAAAAGATAGAAGCGCTGAGACATACAATTGTAATGAAGTTCTAGATCTTTTCTTTTGAAGGAACAACATTTCACACTGAGGTATTTTTCATGAACAAACTTTTGATGGTTTGTTCGCCAAGAAATTCAGTATGTAAGACATCAATGAACTGATTAAGGCTCGGCACCTGCTTGAGTTGTAAATGCTTGTATTCACCAAGAGCAATATACCACTAACGAAGTTGGCCACGAATTTTTGCCGTACATTTGGTGATTACAGCGTTAAGTGTGGCATTGGAGGCGAGCATTGCAGTTGTGTACCAAGCACGGATTTCATAGAGCTTGTCCAACCATTTTGAAGGGGGCACATTGTCAAAAGAAAAGCCTTGGAATCCCTGGGTATAGGCATTGGAAGAGGAAAATGAGTCAAAGGTAGGAGTGTAATGCGAAGGAAGAATTTCTGGTTCTAGTTCGTCCATTTCTTCAACAACTGGGTCTTCAACATTTTCTTCTAGTGTTGGATTTTCTTGGTTCATCACATAAACTTGGGGAAAATCCAGAGCGTATAGAATCCACGTCGGAACTTGACATACGAATTGGCTTTTCAAGCATGAAAGCAAGAGTTTGGAGCATGGTAGAGATTGGATTTATCAAAGGTTTGGGTGATGAAGATGGTGTACATTGAACCATCAATTGTGTTGATTTGTGTTTAATGTCGGCAGTGGTTGATGAGGAAGAAGTAGGGAGAGGAGTAGAGCCTGGTAAAGGACGTTTTGGTTTTTTCTAGGGCTACGGATACGGCAAACGCGGTGGAAAAGGCTTTTTAAGTGGTGGAGGAGCAGGTAAAAGTGCAGTTGAATTGCCAAACAAGCCCGAGCAAAGTTCACCTCGTTCAGAGGAGAAAGGCAAAGGCTGAGAGTGAGAAGGGTATGTTGGAAGGTTCTACTGAGAGAGAGAAGGGTATGTTGGAAGGTTCTGCTAAGAGGAGAACAAGCCAAAGAATGACTATGAACTTTGCTGAGCTTGAAGAGATTGCAGTTGAACTTTCAGATGTTTCATCTCAACATCCTTTTGATGAAAGGCAGCTAAGAAAGTTTGATTCGCATATGCCATCAAGAGAAGCTCATGCTGAACAAATTGAAATTTTTTGTTCTAAATCATGAATCAGAAGTTCCAAAGAAGATAGCTTCCTTGGGACTGTGGCTTCAAGAGCTTGTTGGGAATGAGCGATTCTCTGAAGTACTTTATTCTGTACAAGAGAATTTGCGGCTTGCCAATTTATGGCAGCTTCAGCAGCAGAAACCCCTTTTGTGTTTCCATCTGGAAGAATGGTAGAGAAATCTAGAATTTTGTGGCGATGAGTGGTTTTTTCTTGTGGGTTATGAAATTCTAGTGAGCGAAAATCTTCTTCAGTCCAAGAAGATGAGAAAGAAAACATGAAACAGTTACTGGGTTGGGAAGGAGGATCCTTTGGAGACGGAGGTTGGTAAGATGGTGGACATTTGCAAGGAGTGAAAACCGAGTTTTTTGGAGGTGGTTTAAAGGTGGGATTGAGTTCGTAAAAAGAGACACCATCATTTTCAAGGAAACAATCGTCAAGACAATCATCATAATCACAAACATCAAAATATTTGAGATCTGTTTCTAGATTTTGGAAACAATAGATTGGGAGGGGCCAGACAATTTGAAATATTTGATGGGGGGACTTGTGATGGAATTGTCAACAACCATGTTGATTTGTGATGGGAAAATGATGGGATGAGATGAGGATGAAGGTGTTTCTTTGGAAAAACTGATTTCCAGAGTACCAGCTGGCTTGGTATAAAATATTGGGTTGGAGGATTGGCCAGTCGTAGGCTTCTGTTGGGTTTTTTCATAAGCAGTAATCCAAGACTCTAGCAGAAGCTTCAGAAGTTCAGGATGAGTTATTTGGCGAGGGACATGAACACAAGAAGCTTGATATTGGGGGGTGGGGGGGCATTAACAGTTAAAAACAAAGCTTCATCTGTGGAGGAAGATAAGGACAGGTCAAGAGCATGATTTTGAAGACGACAAGCCATTTGGTAATAGATTGTGGCTGCATATGTTGTAGGGATTTGGGAAGCACCACCGGTTTAGACTTGTACTTTTAGACCAAAAAGCAAATGGTGTTCTGCTAAAAGCATATTGAAATTTGGGTAGAAAGTAATTCTAGGTGGTCTAAACAATAGCAATACATGCATGTTGGTATTGTAAAAACCTAGTATCTACCAGAGCAAGTCTAGAAGTGACTGGTAATCCCTTTCGACCATGGAAAGTAATAGCAAGTCGGATTGCACCAAAATGTAGATGGGTAAAACCTTGTTGTTGCCATATTCGTGGCAAATCAACTAGAATTTCTAAAGGAAGAAGTTGTTCAGCTTCGGTGGCTAGGATAAAGCACTTGATCAAACTTAAAAGCTAGAACATATTCTTTTACTAAAAGGGGTCTTTTGGTAGAGAACAGTTGGATAATTGTTTTCTTTACAGAAGTGGCTGGTCTAGCAAAGGCATTGTACGGATTTAAAAAAAGGAGATTTATAAGAGGAACCTTACTATCATCAAGAAGATATTCGAACTCATACAGATATTCGAGATTGAAAGAGGAACCAAAAGAATTTGTATTGGTCAATTTGCGAGGTGGGGCAAGAGCACTACTAGTAGAGAGATGACTCATTTGAAATGAATAAAAGACTGCGCTCTTTATACATCAAATATTTTACTGAAATAAGCTCTATAACTTATTTTAGTTATTTAAATTTTGTACTTGAAGATAGATAAACTGAGACATACTGCTTCTCCGTAAGCCAAAGTCTCAAGGTACTGTTAGCCCACGGACACAAAATTCTCATAGCTAAAATACATTATGAAATTTCTAATGTGGAGGATCCTTTGTAGGCAACCACAGAGCATACAATTCAATGTAGAAAGATGTAAAAGATTGAAGAAATATTCGAAAAGAAGTTCCCAGTAGAAGTTTAAGCTAGAAGAGTCATGGCTCTGATACCACAAATGCAATCACGAAAAAGGTACAATCACAAAGAAACAACAAGAGAGAGACAGAGAGAGGGAGGGAGAGTAGAGGAACACACAAATGAAGTAGATATTCTTCAAATCTTAAATCTGTCTATAAACGAAGGGAAAGGTCTCCTTTTATAGGTGAAGGAGATACTTCCTTACAAGACAGAAAAGACACAACTTACTTACAAAGCTTGCATGAAGCTTCCTCACTATATTACAAGTATTTTTATTTACAGGACACGTAGCTTCAGCACGAAACTTCCTACTTTTACTTTATTTGAATTTTACAGCACACGCTACACGACAAATTTTACAACACACGCTACAAACTAGGAACTTTGAAGTACCAGCACGTCATGGCCAAAAAAACTTCCAAGGCTAACATCCAGCTTAGAATAGTAACACATAACAAGAACCTACTACACCCATGGAGACAGGTTTCTGCTATGAAACCATGAAATGGGTAGACTATTAAGATACGATTTCTTCATTTTCCTATCCTTTAGCTACAAATGAAATTCACCATTCAAATACATGTTTACCAGCCAACTCTTCTCCAATCCTTTGTTCAGCTAATCAATGGTCCACCATAAACTGAAAAATGTGCATGTGCTCATACTGATCTTTGTCCCCAATTCTCAATTAACACTGCATCAGAAATTCTCTGAGCTATTGGTTTGCTATATGAAACTAGGATTTTTTATTCAAGTCTCAGGATAGAAATTAAGTACAAAACTTCTACATCTCTTCCTCTAGGTCAAGGAACTGCATTTCTTTTCATATATAAGGCAGTTGACGCATGGTGAAGTGAAGTGGTAGCAAAGTTCAAAGCTTTTGCATTGGCTTTGTTAGAATATTAGTTTAGTAATTAGTTTAGTCATTAGTTTAGTCCCACATTGGTTATGTGAGGAATCATGTGTAGTCTATGCCTTTATATTAATAAAGCTTGTGTTAGGGTGTTTAATTATCCTATACACTTTTCTCTCTTTCATTTATAACCTCTTATCATGGTATCAGAGCATGATCTAATCCCACCATAGATTAAACCCTAACCCTAGAAATAATATCCGATATTATTTCACCCTAGATAAAACCCTAACCCTAGATAAACCCTAACCCTAAAAACCTTCAGCCACCTCTGTCACCTTCTGCTCCAGCCACCTTGCTTCAGCCACCTCCTGCTGCCGCCTACAGCCGCCCTGCTTCAGCCATCTCTGCCACCCTTTGCCGCCCGAAGTCTCCCCACCTCTGCCCCCTTATGCCGCCTACAGCCGCCCTAATCTGCTGCACCTCTGTTTGCTGATCCAGCCTACGCTGCTGCACCTGCTGCCCTCAGCCCCCACCCACCAGCCCTCTGCCCGGCTTGCTGCCCGGCCACCTACCCTGTCGCCGACACTGCTGTTGTGCCGCTGGTTTCCCACCGTTGTTGCCCTCTTGGTTGATCTATGTGATCTACTTGCCTCGCTATGTTTGCTTCCGTGATTGGTGGTCGATCCGATCCTCGCACCATGCGATTGATTATCGCGATCTGTATGTCTTCTTGTTGATTTGATCGGATCTACCTATTTTATGTGGTTATCCCTCGTGATTTGGTTGCTTGATTGAGGCCGTTATTGGTTCTTTTGATTGCTCTATTGCTTTGCGGCTTATTCATTGTCTTTTGGCACCATGACTGAACGGGCATCTGAGTCTGAGTCTGGTTATACTCGTGGTGGCTTACCGTCAGGGGGAGTTAGCCGTGGTAGTTTTCCTCGTGATTCAGGCCGAGGTGAATTCAGTAGTGGTTTAGGCCGAAGTTCGAGTCGTGACTCCGGCCGTGGAGGACGATCACCTGGCGGAGGGGGCCGAGGCCGTAGATGGGGGCCTCGTCATTGCACTTGGTGCAATGCTGATAATCATACCATTGACTATTGTTGGGATCTTCATGGTCGCCCTTCTGCTCACCAGGTCACAGTTTCTGAGGATGATGGTCTGCAGTATTCTTCCAGTATCGCTCCTCGTGTAGTTACTATTCCAGATGATGAGTATCAGCAATTTCAGCAATATCAGTCTGCTCAGTCTACTCAAAACTCCGCCTCCACAGCTACGCTTGCTCAGACAGGTCACCTTCTGCCTATATTGCTTCCCAATCTCCATGGGTCATTGACTCTGGGGCTTCTGATCATATGACCGGTGCTTCTGCTACCTTGTCTGATTGTCGTTCCTCTGGGACATCTTCTCGTGTCACCTTAGCTGATGGCTATGAAGCACGGATACTCCAAAACTACTCGCGTACGCGTATCGGATACTTCCCGGATACGGATACGCGCCCGATACGCCCCGATACGTATCGGATACGGCTGAGAAGTATCTGGTATTAAAATTAAATCATTTTAATTTCGGATACGGGACGGATACGCGGGGGATACGGGACGGATACGGACGGATACGTTTAGGATACGGCGGGGGTTAAAATGAAATTTTTTTAAAAAATAGAATAAAAATGAGGGGGAAATGTGTAATTTAGCTATTAGGGTTACATATAACGTGCTGTAAAAAAACCTAAAGTCTAAAACGTAAGTTAAAACCTCCCTCCCTCTCTCTGACCTCAGCGCCGGCCGACTCCACTTGCCGTTCGCCAGGCGCCGTTCGCCGTCCGACCTCCAGGCGGCGTTGGCCGTCCGACCTCCAGGCGCCGTTCGCCGTCCGACCTACAGGCGCTGTTCGCCGTCCGGCCAGGTTCAAACTCTCACCTCTGAATCTCTGATCCTTAGAAATTAGAATACCATGGAGCTGAAATTACATATCTGATATCTGTTTTGGCCCATTATTACCTTAAACCATGCCTTCTGTATTTAAATACGGGACACCTTTATACATGTAATGCAGATGTGGCTATGTGCTGATGTTCTGTTTTATTTTTTCAAATGAGTTATTTTTTCTATGGACATCCTACATCAATGAGAATGGCAACTGATATCCTAAACTTGGTTCAAGTGATTTCCACTTGGTTCAACTGATATCCTAAACCTTGAAATTATCTTAATGGACATCCTACATCAATGAGATGACTTCTATGGAAATTATTAAGTATATACTTGTATTGGGTCAGTGCTATAGACTATATAGTCAGTGGTTTCAATAGTTAATTTATGTTTGTTTTTCTAGGATATTGAGAATGGCAACTGAAAGTTCTACAAGTGTGAGTAGCATGCCTACGAATACAAGTGACGAAGATTATGCTCCACTTTGGGTATATGTTACTAAGTTAGAAAAAATGGGAGCTGCAGGTGGAAATACAAGATTCAAATGCAACTATTGTCAATGTGAATTTAAGGGGTCATATTATAGAGTGAAGGCACATCTCTTGAAAATTTCTGGTAATGGAATCAAAGTGTGCCCCAAAGTGACTCCTCAACACCTTGCAGAAATGAAAAAGAAAATTGAAGAAGCTGAGAACAGACTAAAGGCTAACGTGCCTATAAAAGTTCCTTTGCCACCGTCCTCTTGTCAGTCTAATACTATGGGTGGGATGAATTTTGAGAGGGGAAGCTTTAGGTTGGAAGGGTATGAAACAAGAAAAAGAAAGACAAGTGGAACTAGTGCTATTGAGAAGGCATTCAATCCCGGTGCCCGAGAACAATTGCATGCTGAGATTGCTCGCATGTTCTACTCTGGTGGGTTGCCATTCCATCTTTCTAGGAATCCTTATTATGTGAGTGCTTTTCAATTTGCTGCCAACAACTCTATTAGTGGTTATGTACCCCCAGGTTACAACTTATTGAGAACAACCCTACTACAAAAGGAAAGGGCAAATGTGGAGAGATTGTTGGAGCCTGTTAAAAGGTCATGGAATGAAAAAGGGTTGAGTATTGTTACTGATGGATGGACCGACTCTCAAAGAAGGCCACTTATTAACTTTATGGCAGCATCGGAAGCTGGAGCAATGTTTTTGAAAGTTGTGAATTGTGAGGGAGAGCACAAAGATAAATTTTTTATTTCTGAGTTGATGACTAGAGCCATTGAAGATGTTGGGCCTTCAAACGTGGTTCAAGTGATTACCGATAATGCTCCTGTTTGTTCTGCAGCTGGGGCACTCATTGAAGGCAAGTATCCCAAAATTTTTTGGACTCCTTGTGTGGTTCATACATTGAACCTTGCTGTTAGAAATATTTGTGCACCAAAACAAACTGGGGGTACTGCTTTTGCTTACGATGAGTGCAAATGGATTACACGTATTGTTGAAGATGTGGGGGATATTAAGAACTTTATAATGAATCATTCAATGAGATTGGCAATGTTTAATGAATTTGTGCCCTTGAAGTTACTTGCTGTAGCAGATACGCGCTTTGCCTCAGCAATTGTGATGCTAAAGAGATTTAAACTTATAAAACGGGGCCTCCAATCAATGGTGATAAGTGAAAAGTGGGTGGCTTACAAAGAGGATAATGTTGAGAAAGCCGAAGCGGTAAGAGACTTATTGTTGAAAGAGAGTTGGTGGGGTAATATTGATTATATACTTTCTTTCACCTTACCAATGTATGAGATGATTAGAGTTTGTGACACCGACAAACCTTGCCTTCACTTGGTTTATGAGATGTGGGATGCAATGATTGAAAAGGTGAGGGCGGCCATCTACAAGCATGAAAATAGACCCCAAACGGATGACGTAGTCTTTTATTCGGTGGTGCATAATATACTAGTTGATAGGTGGGCCAAAAGCAACACACCGCTTCATTGTCTAGCACATTCGTTGAATCCGAGGTAATAACTCAATGACTCATTCCTAAATTTGTATTAAATAGATATTATTTTTTAATGCAATATGATAGATCATGGATGTCATTGGCATAATTTGATTTACTTTGCCACTTGATTATCTAGGTACTATAGTTCGATGTGGTTGGATGAAAATCCCGAGCGGGTTCCTCCTCATAGAGATCAAGAAATTTCAAACATGAGAAACAAGTGTTTTCAAAGGTATTTTCCAAACCCAGATGAGAGAAGGGCTGTCAGTGTAGAGTATGCAAAGTTCTCGGGTTGCTTGGAAAATTTTGGAGATTTTGACTCAAGAAGTGACAGAGGGGAACTAGAACCACTTATTTGGTGGTTTGCACATGGATCTCCCGCACCTACGCTCCAATCTTTAGCATTGAAGCTGCTTAGCCAACCATGTTCCTCATCGTGTTGTGAAAGAAATTGGAGTACCTATTCTTTCATTCTTTCCGTGAAAAGAAATAAAATGACACCACAACGAGCAGAAGATTTGGTGTACGTGCATAACAATCTCCGTCTTCTATCAAGGAAAACTCGAGTATACACTGAAGGAGATACCAAATTATGGGATGTTGGTGGAGATGCATTTGATTCACTTGAAGGGGCCGGTATACTTGAAATTGCAAGTCTTTCACTTGATGAGCCGGATATGGAAGCTGTGATATTCACTGATGAAGGCGAAGGGGATACATTTGAAGTTGATGATGACTGATGAGTGATGACTAAATGTAGAGCTTGATATGATTGGGAATTGAACTTGGTTCAGACTTTTAGCATAGATAATATATTGTGCTTTGTAGTACTTTTGGTCGTTTTCTTTCTACTATGAATGACTCTTGAGTTTTGATAAAGCATAATTGACTTGTGCAGCTGTGCTTGATGCTTGGTATAATAGTATTAGTAATTCAATTATATTTTTATTTTTTTGGCTCATTTTTATGTATAGTACATGATTAATAATTATTAAAAAAATAAATTTTAATAGCCGTATCCTCGGCGTATCCGTATCCTACTTTTTTAGGTTTTGCCGTATCGCCGTATCCGTATCGTATCGTATCCGTATCGCGTATCCGTATCCGTGCTTCATAGGCTGATGGTTCTACTACTCCTATTGCTGGTTTGGGTTCGGTTACTTTAAATTCTTCTCTTTGTTTAGACTCTGTTTCATGTTCCTCGCTTTCCTTTTAACCTTATGTCTGTGAGTCAAATTACCAAATCTTTAAACCGTTCAGTCACCTTTTTTCCTGATTCTTGTATCTTTCAGGATCTCCGGACGGGGACGAAGATTGGTGGCGGTGTTGAACGCGGTGGTCTATACTACTTTTTGGATGGCGAGCCGTCTCCCTCTGTTGCATTTCAATCCACCATTTCACCCCATCAATACCATTGTCGCCTTGGCCATCCGTCGCTCTCCACCCTTAAAAAGCTGGTCCCTTTATGTCGCCGTGTTGAGTCGCTTCCTTGTAAAGCTTGTGAGTTTAGTAAGCATCGTCGTGTTTCCTTCTCTCCACGAGAAGAGCGTCGTGTGTCGAGTCCTTTTCATTTAGTTCATTCAGATATTTGGGGTCCTACACGGGTCCCCTCACGTTCTCACTTTCAGTATTTTGTTATATTTGTTGATGATTATTCTCGTGCTACTTATATTTATCTTATGCAAAACCGGTCTGAATTATCCTCCATTTTTACATCCTTTTATGAGAAAATCAAAACGCAATTTGGTATGCCTATTCGCTTGTTTCGGTCTGATAATGCTCGTGAATATTTTCATCAATCTTTATCACAGTTTTTGGATGCACATGGGATTTTACATCAGTCCTCTTGGGCTCGGACTCCACAGCAAAATGGAGTTGCCGAACGCAAATTAGGCCACATATTAAATGTCACTCGTGCTTTTTTATTTCACATGCAGGTTCCCAAATCTTATTGGAGTGACGCTGTCCTTACTGCTAGTTTTCTTATTAATCGAATGCCGTCTCCTGTCTTAGATGGTCAAATCCCATATAATTTACTCTATCCTGGTCGCCCACTTTACCCCCTTCCTCCTCGGGTTTTAGGGTGCACCTGTTATGTTCATGTCCTGGATCCTAGTCAGGATAAACTTGATGCCCGCTCGACCAAGTGTGTGTTTTTGGGCTATTCCCGCACTCAAAAAGGCTACAAATGTTATTCACCCACCCTTCGCCGTCAGTTTGTGTGTGTCGATGTCACTTTCCATGAGTCTGTCTCTTATTTTGCAGGTCCTTCCTCTTCTGAGGCTATGCCTGTTCCCCTACCCCGTTGGGACCCCTTTCCGCCACCACCTTTACAGGTCTATGTTCGCCGTCCCAAAAGTTCTCCGGCTCCGCTTCCACCGGTTCCTGACTCGCCTCCTCCGTCCCGAGATCCACCTTCGCCGCCGTCTCCTACTCCGGCCCCTCCGTCTCCCGCTTCCTTGCCCATTGCTCTCCGCAAAGGTATTCGTTCTTGTACTACTTCTCACCCCCTTGCTCAGTTTGTTTCTTCTGATCATCTTTCACCCTCTGCGTGCCCTTTCTAGTTCTGTTTCCTCTATTTCTGTTCCTAAAACTGTTCAGGAGGCCCTGTCTATTTCTGAGTGGCGGATAGCTATGGAGGAGGAGATGACTGCTCTTCATACCAACCATACTTGGACGTTGGTCTCTCTTCCGCCCAGAAAGTCTACTGTTGGGTGTCGTTGGGTGTTGACTGTTAAGTTTCATCCTAATGGCATAGTTGAGCGCTATAAAGCTCGTCTTGTGGCCAAGGGCTATACTCAGACCTATGGTGTTGACTATGCAGAAACCTCTCTCTTTCATTTATAACCTCCTATCAGGCTTCAATTCTTCAGACTCCACCTCTGAATGCAAACTAAATCCCTAGCACACCTCGTATTGTTACTAAAGGAACCTCTCGCACTAGGGCCGAGTCTGGTCAATATAGAAAACCCGATTCAATTTGGCGACAAGTTGCCATATTACGAAAAGTCCATCGACGAGAGAAAATCAGCATGGAAGGCCTAGAATTCGGGCTAGCAAACTACCGGTTTTGATCTACTTGCTTTTGCACTAAAGTTACTTTTGAACAGAGGCTTCATAGCCCAGTTTCCTTCACCAAACAAAGGTAAGAATCTCAGTCAACCAGGTAACTAATTATGTCACTTGATGAGCTGTGGTTAGGCAACAGCCCGTGCTTTATACAAAAGTCCTTCCTAAGTATCTCCGTGGTTTTTTCCTGCCATCTTGCTAAGTAATCAATCTGTATAGAAGTTCAAAACGTGAAGGCAAAGATAACTTTATCCATAATTGTTAAAGTATCATTTTATATATATGTTAAGGGAGGGTAGAATCTTTAGTCTTGTTACCTCTCTGCCTTTGCATATCAATAACATTATATGGTTGAGATCAAACACCCAAACTTCACTCATTCATCTGATATAGTATCAGAGCAGTGAACCATAACACTAACCCTAGCATCACAGCCGCCACTTTTGACCTGAACCCTAACCTTTGATCTGAACCTTAACCTCGCCGAACCAACGCCAAGCCTCGTCAGAGTTCGCCAGCATGAGGTGAGGCTTCTCCAGTCTTCGTCGGAGGTCGCCAGGCCTCGCCACCCTACATCGAAGGCTAACAGCTTCTGATGCCTTCATCAATCTCAATCTATCTATTAGCTTTCGAAATGCCCTAATCTCTGTACTGTGGCTACTCCGCTGATTGTTGATCTTTGATCGTTTTCCATTGTTCGCCGCTAATCATTACAGTTTGTGTAGATGGTTCTGTTCCACTACTTGTTGGTCAAACTGATCTGCTATTCATGATTTTGCCTTGTTGGTAAGTTGATAGATGGTTGTTTGATAGTGTTGTTTTCGGGCTAATTATTGAGGTTCTGCTCCACGCTATTCGATTATTTATTTGTTATGACTTCAAGTTCGGCTTCTGGTTCTACATCTACTGTTACTGCAAGCTTTTTCAGTTGTGGTCTCCTAAGATACTATATATAACCTCTAGGAGGTTGAATGATAACAATTATGCTACTTGGGCTAAGGCTACTGAGGTGTATTATATTTGGAATATACAATTTCGCTTATTAAGTGAGATCCCCTCGCAAGATACTGACTTTATGTTTGCTGCGTAAACGACAAAGTATGCTTGAATTCGTATTCAATTATGTAGTAGTATGGAGGCTTAGATTAGTACTTTGATTTTCTTACCCACTGACAAACTTGTTTGGCGTCCAACTAAGGAGTTATATTCTAGTGTTAATAATTTGCGCAGGACATATCATCTTCATCAAGCTTATTTCACTCTATTACTTGGTGATTTGTCTTTGGAAGATTACTATGCTCAGTTTCCGAGTATTTGCGAGGAGCTCAATATTCGTCAGTTGATTTCTGTTCCTAATCACGTTATGTGGTTATGTGCCGCCAATAAGAGTATATGCATGTGGCACAGTTCTTATATGGTTTGCATTCATTCTACGAACCTATTCGGTCTCAGCTTCTAAGTGATCGAGATTTACCTTCTCTCACTGAGGTTTTAAACTGTATTTGTCTATTATCCATATTGGAGACTGTTTCTGCTAGTGACTTGTCCTCAAATCGCTCTGATTTGGCCACCACAATCTCTAGTAGCTATCTTGCTCGTGGTTTTAACTGAGGTGGTCAAGAGTCTGGTGAGGTGACCAAGGCAGTGTTGGTCGTGATTCTCGTCAAGGTGGCCGTGACTCTAGTTGTAGTATTAGTAGTCCTACATCAAGGGGAGGTCGAAGGAGTCGTGTCCCTCTACATTGAACTTACTTCAAGGGTGATAATCATACTGTTAACTTTTGTTGGGAAGTTCATCGTTGCCCTTCTGCACATCAGGTTCCAGTTTCTAAGTATGATGGCCACCACCTTCTGAATCCTTCTAGCTCAAGGCCCTGCATAGGTACCATTCTAGAGGATTCATCGCCTAGTATCTTCACATTCATCTCAACTGCCATCAACTTCCACCACTACGTTCGCTCAGAAAGGTTCACCTCCTACTTGTCTCGCTACTCCTACACCTTGGGTTATCGATTCTGGTGCTTCTGACCATATAACGGATGCTTCTACCTTTTTGTCTTATTGCCATTCTTCTGGCCACTCTTCTCGTCAACATCCTCGCGTCTACTTTTTCCCTATGCTAACGAGTCGTGCATTTAATCCTTTTCATTTAGTCCATTCTGATTTTTGGGGTCCTATGCGTGTATGTTTACCTTATGAAAGAACAGTCACAGTTGTACTCCAGTTTAAATCTATTCCTATAGAAATAAAAACTCAACTCTATGATTCTATTCGTATTTTTTCTTCTAATAATGCTCTCGTATTTTTTCTTCTAATAATGCTCATGAATATTTTTGTTATGAGTTATTCACATTTTTTAACGACCACAGTATTATTCATAAAAAATCTTGTGATTGGACTGCACAACAAAATGGAGCTTCCAAGTGTTGGTCGTGACACCTATTAAAGGGTCATATAGAGCTGTCATTTCAAATGCGGGTTCCAAAAACTTTTTGGAGTGATGCCCTCACTGCCGGTTATCTTGTCAACTGAATGCAAGCGGCCTTAGAGGGTCAGATACCATACGATGTGCTATTTGTTGTCCACTCTATCCATTAACTATTAGAGTTTTTTGGAGCACATGCTATGTTCATTCTCTTGATGCTAGCAGGGACAAACTTGATCCTTGGTCAATGAAATGCACATTTTGAATGTTATTCTAGCGTTCAACGAGGTTATAAGCGTTACTCTCTTACCCTTCGTCGTCACTTTGTGCGTACAAATGTTACATTCCATGAGTCTCTATCTCTATTCCCGTGTTCCTCACCAGTGGATCCATCCCACTATATGCTCACTTTAGTTCCCCATCCATCCCCACCTGCAATGCATCCATTGAAAGTGTAAGTTTGCTGGCCCACGTTCCACTTGCTCCGTCTTCTCTTCCATTGCCAGATCCGATTGCATCTCCTAACTCTCTTCCAATTGCTTTTTGTAAAAGTATTCGTACTTGTACTTCTCATTGTATTACTCAGTATGTCTCCTATGTTCACTTGTCCCCCTCACATCCTACCTCTACAACTTATGTTTTGTCTGTCTTTGTTCCTCACAATGTTCAGGAGGCCCTGTCTATTTCTGAGTAACGGGAGATGTCTACTCTTCATCATAACAATACTTAAAAGTTGGTTCCTCTTCCCCTTACAAAAACCATTGTCAGGTAATCGTTGAGTGTTTACTACAAGGTACCATCAGAATGGGTCTGTTGCTGACCACCGTAAACGTGTCCCCACTCAAACTTATGGGGCTGACTATGCGCAGACTTTTTCTTTTGTTGCTAAGATTGGCTTTAGTTGCCTTCCTATCTCTCTTACAACCACTCTTGATTGACCCTTATTTCAATTGGATATCGAGAATGCCTTCTTGCATGGTTTGTTGAGGAAGTATGTACGTGGCGCAACCACCTTTGGTTTGCTACTCAAGGAGAACATTACGAGGTATGTCGCCTGCCAAAAGCACTTTATGAACTCAACAATCTCCTAGGGCTAGGTTTGGCAAGTTCATTAATGTCCTGAAATTTGACATGTGACATTTTCAATCTGACAGTTCTGTCTTTTCTCTCACATCTAACAGAGAATAAATATTTTTAATTGCTTATGTAGATAATATTATTATCAAGGGTGATGTTCAACAAAGTATAACTACGCTAAAAGATTTTCTACACCGACAATTTCATACCAAGATCTAAGCAGGCTGCAATACTTCTTGGGTCAGAGGAAAGATCAAAAGATTGAATTAGTTTGTCTCAAAAAAGGTATGTTTTGGATATCTTAGAGGAGACTGGCATATTGTGATCAAGACCAATAGATCCGCATTGATTCCAATGTCAAATAGTGTATTGATTAGGGAGAGTTGTTATCTTATCCTGACCAATATTGTCGCTCAATTGGTAAGTTGAATTGTCTTACAATTAAACATCCTAACATTTCATTTGCAATAAGCTTGGAAAGTCAGTTTATTTCTGCACATTGACTTCCTATTGGGGAAGTTGTTCTTTACCTTGTGAAGTACATTCAAACTCATCAGGACGTGGCCAGTAGTCATTTGCAGGTTGAAGCCTTTACTGATTCAGATTGGACAGGAGGACCATCTGACCTGCTATTGTATTTTTCTCGGTGGTAATCTTGATACTTTGAAGAGTAAGAAGCAAACTGATATTGTTCGGTCTAGTGCAGAAGTAGATACTGAGCCATGACACATACTGCATGTGCGATTATTGGGTGCGATCCTTGAGTAGATCGGTTTTGGTTTACAATTGCCCATGAGTATGCATTGTAATAACCAAGCAGCGATCCACATTGCATCTAATCATGTTTTCTTTAGAGGACATAACACGTTAAGGTAGAGTTCTGGAGAAGGTAGACAGTGTTGAGACAGCTTCTCCGCTTGTGTCCACGAAGGCCCAATTAGTTGATATCTTCACCAAGTCGTTATACAAACCACATTTAAAACTACTATTTAATAAGTTGGTCTTTTTTGTATCTATTTTCGTAGATATGTTATCCGAGGGTAGATTACTCTTTAGGGTTGTAACCTTTCTACCTTTATAGATCAATACCATAATGTGGTTTAGGGTTAACCAAACACCCAACTGACTAACTTTTTGGTGTTTAAAACTACCAGATTCAAGTATATACTGACAAGTATGCACATGAAATACCCAGAATATCGAATAATCATGAGAAAAAAACATATGTTCATGGCCTAAGTTGCCATGATATCCCATTAAATCAATGGCACAACAGTTCAAAGTTGACAATAACACTAATTGTACAATATGCAAGAACACAAAAGATATCTCATGAATCTTAAAGTACTTTTTTTTTGCAATTTTCAATGACATCCATTGATTAGGTTTACATACCGTCTCCCCCTCATTCAGAAAGAGCTTAGCAATTTCAATTCCAGCCTGAAACAAGCAAAAATCATTACAAACTTTAAACATTTATTTACTGGAAAGAAACTCAACCACAAGAACTAAGTAATGAACAAATAATCTATTCATTCAGACTTTTAAGTTCCTACAACACATAAAACCAGATTCTTGTTTGTGCTGAATTTCAAACACATGTAGTGGAATTGTAACTGAGATTGGGTATAACTCCCAACTCCGGGAACTAGAGCAATTAAAAATCATGGCCAAGAAAAACCTGAATAAAACCTAATCACGGCTCAACGTATGAAGTGGAAATTAGTGAAAACAACTAGGCTAATCTCTCTCCCTTTGTGTGCGCGCATCTATGCATGTTACAGGGACCCTTCAAAATAAATCAAATACTTGTGTTGGACACTTGATAACAGGACAAAAAGGGCGTGAGAAATGTTTCTTTTATTGATACTTTCGATCCAATACTTATAATATGATTTTTAATATAATTAACATAAAGATTGTGAACTTTTCATTAAACATTTAAACATTAAACATAATATTATTTTCTTATAAGTTTATAATGTATTTTTTATATTTACAAGTACAATTACTACGAATGGAAAAGAAAAAAAAACATTGCAAATATTAAATATTTATACAATATAATTGGAAGATTATAACAATCTCGTAATTCTTCTTAATTCTTTCGGGTTGAATAAAAGTTCGATTGAATCAAAAAGAGGAAATCCCATATGCAATTCAGTATCAACATGGTAAAAGTGGCAAGAGTGTCTTTGTTCTCAAACTGTTGATGTTCGCTTTATGGGTTTTTATCGAAAATATGTTGGCAATGCTCTATACGCCAGAGAAAATGTAACTCTTCCCAAGGCCCCCGCCGACCCCTCCGGACTCCATAACATTGCCGTCAACCGCCATGTCTCAGTTCAAGAATTTTAACCTGATTCCCTGTCAAAGTTCACTTTGAATACGCTCTCTATTAGGCTTCCCCCGACTCTTAGGATCGAGTAAACCATGAGCAAGTGTCGTTCACATAGAACCTTTCCCCTCTTCGGCCTTCAAAGTTCTCACCAAGATCCGCACGAACGGCCACTCCGCCCAGGCTCACGCCTAAGGTTTTGCAGTGACCGTTGCGCCCTCCTACTTATCAAGGCCTAACACTTGCCCCGACAACCAAGTATAGGTTACGCCCTTAAGTGCCCTACATTTGCGGGTCTAGTTGACTCGGCAATCGGCATGTGCGTTGTGACACAATCCTTAGCTGATTTCGATTTCCACGACCATCGTCGTGCTATCTTAATCGACTAACACCCTTTGTGGGTTCTAGGTTAGCACACAATTGGATATACAAATGTATCCATCATTGTCAGTGTGTATTATATCTTGCTGCAATGTTTCAGTAAAGTGCATTTTGATGCTCTACCTCTTCACAAGATGGCATGACAACATAATAGATGCTGAGAAAATAACATTCCGTCTCTATTTATATAATTGAGAAAGTAGTGAGCTTCACCATGCTGCTGATTCTAATTTGTTGCATGTGATGAAGTTAACCAAATTTTAAGTGGCAATACCAAGGCAGTCGACTCAATCTTTGTACAACTATCAGAAATTGGGCAAAGCATACATATGTAGAGATCCATTGCATTAAGTAAAGGAGTCAACGGAAAGAAACCTTTTGATAAATAAAAGAAGAAACAAACAAACAAGGGACAGCATATGCACTAAATATTTTCCCTCAGAAGATGTGCACACAGACAGAAATGCTTAGCCTCTTCCAAAGAAGAGATCCAAGACAAGCGATATAGGAAGCTAAACACTCAAAAACACTCCAATTATATTTTTTTCCAACACCTTACAATAGATGCAAAGGAGCCGCTTCCCAAGCATTGAGTACACAAAAATATGGTACCAAGTGTCATCCATTCAACACATGCCACATTGCCACCAGCAAAGAAAGATATGAAACAATCTATACTTAGTTAAACAATTAACTCATGGTCACAGAAGGATGGAAGCAGCTACCTCTTGTGATGAATGGCTTAGAAGCCAAAGGCAACCAAGATAAATCCCCATTGTAATATCACCATTGACCACTATGACAAGCACCAATGACCAACAAATATCCCAAGGTGGAAAAAAAGGTAGCCCATATGTCCCTTGCCCAATTAGAAGTCAGGACTCAGGAGAGGCACCAACACAGCTACACAAAACTTGCATCTAATTTTGGGATTTTTTCAAATAATCAAATGGCTTGTACCACCTTATTATAAAGGATGGGAACAATGGCCTCTAATCTCTACACAAGACCAAAGCTATTACAAAATAACTTATGCAAACCTGACTGCATCCTTTAGAAAAGAAGACCATCCTCTTTTCATTTAACTCCACCATTCAGAATCTTCAAAATAACAAAGAAATCCCTCTAATTCCAAACCAATGGAAACCTTTGATAACAAAACCAATGAAGACCTCTCAAAAATATTATCTCACCTCCTTCTCCTACTTTACAACCCAATGCTTTCAAAACCATGAAACCCAACCATTGCATGTTTTTAGAGATTGCACCATAACAATTCCAAACTTGGTTACTCGAACACTGACCCACAGAAATTACATGCATCCAAATTCATAATCCACTCAGCGAGGTTTCCCTCCCCAGAGCAAATCCCCATAATTGACTACCCCAATTAACTTGATTTGTAAGTACTCTGTCTACTCCAAATGTCCAATTCCATTAGTTGTACAACTTTGTATTGCAATAAACTGCCTAAATAAAATATCGCAATTTTTTCCTGTTCTCTAATAGCCAAAAACATAATTTCCAATGGATGGAAAAGTTTGTCTAACTTATTTTATCACTTTGCTAATAAGGTGTCAAGTAAATAAACACCAAAAAAGCATGAATACTCCTAGAAGGGTTACGTGAAACGTGTCTATTTCGTCAACAATGGGTAGTTGATAATTCCAAAATACATCCCTATTTGAAAATGTATTTGTTAAAGAGTATCGGATACTTTGGATCTCATTTTCTACCAAACTTATATGCCTGTTGTGGCACTTCTTAAGTGCATGAAGTTGTAATTCTCTGCTCAAGAACAAGACTAGTTTCAATATTTTGTATAACAGTTCACATCCACATAATACAAACTTAATCATTTTTATGTGAATTGGTTTCCCAGTTTGAAATTGAGAATATTCAGCAGGCCAACTGAGATAATTTGCTACAAATATTTTACAACATCGTCAATGTTTCTTCTTTATACCATGCATAGCTAAAGTAATTACTTTGATACATTAAAGACAACAGCTTTTTCTTCTTTATAGTTTATACCATGCATAGCTAAAGTAATTACTTTGATACATTAAAGACAACAGCTTTTCCAATTTAGTCTTTGAAACCCCTTGGTGCTTTGACCCAATAACAAGCAGCAACTATACCTTCCATGCGTACTATATCCAATTCTCTTAGTCCTAAATGCAACCGACACGCTATTCACTTATATGTCCATTTTTTGGTCAGCAACCACAGCTAAGTGTTCATAGACAGCCTAATTCTCCATTTCAAGGATTGTCTCGAATCAGAACCTATAATTGACTCGAACAAACAAATCATTATTCATGGGTTGGCTCGTAGTGAGACGGTTTCTATCTTTCCTTTTCCTTGCACAAAATAACCCAGTACTGCAAGAAATAATGAAAATAAAAGGCTCAGAAATTAGAGGAATCCCTCATAGAGCAAAAGGAATGAAAGAAAAGAAATTTTTAATGATTAATGAAGAACGAACAATGAGAGCAAAAGAGAAACAAAAAAAGAAAACTGCCACTGTCTAAGAGATAGATTGAAACTATCTCTTATCCAATAATAATTGCCTCTGATGGTGTCAAATATTATGATGATAAACCTTCCAACTATGATTCAGAATAGTGAATTTAACCCTCTGTAATAGATGAAATAACACATTAATCCAAGTCATACATCTATATTGACAAATGTAGATTGTAAGAACCCAAACAAACCTGAACTAGCCCACCAAGGTTATCTCTAAGATCAAGAATAAAAGAAGAGGCACCCAAGTCTTTGAGTCGCTTCATTGCTGCAGAAACAATTAATTACTTGAAGTCCATCACAAAAACAACTAAGATGACTAAATGAGACTATGTTGGAGAGGAATGCAAATGCACTAGATAATCTAGTTTATGTTGCCACAACTAAATGAGACAAACACGTCTAAGATGTTGTGTCAAAATAAGTGTCACCCCAACTTTTTGCACCTTCTCTACATGGCGGCTATCTTTAAATCTCTATGCTCTTATATTTCCAAAATGCCATGCGAGGGTAGTTAAAAGTTGGCCCTCTTTATCCACTTATTAATCTCCATCCAGTTTCCTGTTCAAATATAAGTTCCTATACAAATTATATATTCCATTTATGCTGATAAAAAGAAAATAGCTTTACACACAAAGTCCCCTTCCATTGACTCTTTTCACATCCCTTCCTAGTTCCTGTCATGCTGGATAATTGATACTTGTATGAGTGTATCAAATATGTTATAATTTGTCCAGATTGTATATATATCACAGCATATTTCAGTTCTTCATTGTAAGACAATCTTTTATAGCTTCTTTTTCTGCATATATTTAAGTGCAAAACAAATAAAAAACTGTTACGCATTTCAGCATTTGCAATCACTCTATAATTTTAAGTAACCCACTATTCGACAAATGTGATTGTTATCTTTTCCCATACATGCTGCTGAAGAGAGAATCTGCGTATTGCTGAATAAAAAATGACTGGAAAAAATACAAGACTAACTACTACGTTATGTAGCCAAACCAACATGAAGTCTAAATTACCTTATTGAACAAGATAAATGACAATAAACACAAGGGTGATTATATTTGAACCCGAAATAATTCTCTCCGGCCCCATATTTTTTCAAAAAAATAGTTACAAGTTTAGCCTTTCGTAAAATCTAGGTTCCAAATTTTCCACATAGTAAAAATCTTTCTTCTTGAAATTCATAAGTTGAAACCCTAAACTCGCAAATCTCTATCGTCTTCTTTTGTTGAAACCATACCTAGAGAAATCTTAAGTTCATGATAATAAAATCTTAATTAGCAGGAAGTGCAACTTGAAGAAGGTTGGTTTCATAGCATATACACTCTTCTTCAACCTATTTTTCTTTTCAACTTGCTATTGTTTTCTCACAGCAAACATGTGCAAATACGCAGAGACAACAAAATATAGCTGTTCAAATTTGCATGACCGAACATATTGTAAAAGGTCAAACATTCAAATCCCAACAACGAAAACATGTATGGAGATTCAGAGTCGAACGGAGAAAAGATATATGAACTCGCATAGCTGAACAAAGGAAATTAGTTCTACGCTACGTGTTCAAACATACGGAGCCAAACAAAGAAAATATTTTTAGACATGCAAAGCCAAAAATAAGAACTAGACTATTAACAAAATTTCCCTTAATTGTTGATGGTTGAGTATGACCAAGAGATATTGATAATAGCCGATTGGTGGCCGAGCGATATTTTTTATTGTATCATTCGTTAGGTCTTAGTGATGGGTTTAAGTTTGGGGTCACAGAGAGAAATTATACTTTGGAACTGTAGAGAGTTTTAAATGTGGGTTAGCATACAATCAAGGTTAGTGATAAGATAATTTCAGGCGTGGAGGGAAAATTTTAAATTTTTCAATTTTGCTATTGGGTGCATATAGAACATGGGGCTACTATTTTGGGTTAAACAAAATCACCCCATACATAAATACTAATACTAATACAATCACACACATGCCCTCAAACTCAAGTTGTGGAAGCGGAGAGCATCAAGAATATGCCAAGGAGAAAACAAAAGCAAGCAACAGTGTGAATCTTAGTGAAGAAGTTAGCCAACTGAAGCAAAGATTTAACAAACGGCAAACAATAGTGCCTAACTGAAAGATGGTGACAAACAAAATGACAATCAACCTCTATTCTTTGTGCACTTATAGAAAACAGAATTGTGGGCAACTTCTGTAACATTCTTGTTATCACAATACAGAAACGTGGAAGAAGCTATCGCTACACCTATATTAGAAAAAACCACAGCTGCAGGACGATTTTAGAGGTGGCAAAATGTGAATATATATTCCGTCATTTTATATCTAATTAAGGGTAGATTAGTCTATATCTAATTAAGGGTAGATTAGTCTTTATGTTATTAGGGTTTAGTTGTTCTCTTTTTCTATTTAAGTACTCTTACGTTCATTGTAAATATATTCTCTTTCAATGGAATAATACGTTGTTCTCTCTCACCTTTGCAATCTATCATGGTATCAGAGCCAGTCATCTGGCCATCGTCTCCCTCCTAGAACGACAACGCCGCTTATTTTCTGTTGTTCATTGCAATCAACGCCGCTCTTCTCCTTCCAGTCGACGATCTTCTCCTTCCAGCCACCGTCGCCCACCGTCGCCCAACCACCTGCCGCCGTCGATCGTCGAAAACCCTTCGCCGACCGTCGGCGACCACTCTCCAGTCACCTGCGACTCCCACCGTTCTTGATTGGGTATCGTCTGATCCCACCGTTCTTGATACCATCCCACCGTTCTTGATTGGGTATCGTCTGATCCCACCGTTCTTGATACCATCCCACCGTTCTTGATTGGGTATCGTCTGATCCCAGATTGGGTATCGTCTGATTGGGTTCTCCCATCGTAAGTTCTGTATTTTGGTACTGGTTTGTTACGAAGTCTCTGGTTTGTTACCGTAGTCTCCGGTTTGTTACGAAGTCTCTGTATTTTACAATGTCAGACGATAAAACTTTTAATGCTATTAGCATACGATTGACTGGCAGTAACTACTCTTATTGGGCTAAAGTTATGAAAAACTTTGTTGTTGGAAGAGGCATGTGGGGTCATGTAACAGGGGTTATTGTCAAACCTACCCGCCAGAGCAATCAGGTTCGTCAGGTGCGAAAACAGAGGAGGATCCTTCATACACTAAACAACATGCAGCATATGTCCTCGCATTTGACAAATGGGAATTGGAAAATGCACGAATTCTTACGTGGTTTCATAATTCTGTGGAGCCTAGCATTGGTATGAATTTCTCGAAATATGATACGGCAAAGGAAGTTTGGGATTATTTGCGGGGTATGTATCTTCAGTCCAATTTTGCAAAGGAGTATGAGCTTGAGGCTACAATCCGAGATGCTAAGCAACATGGTAAATCTATTCAGGATTTTTACACTGAGATGACACAATATTGGGATCAGTTAGCTTTGATGGAACCCGAAGGCATGCAGTCTTTTGACTCCATTCTTGAGTATCGTGAGAGGCGTCGTCTTGTTCAGTTTCTTATGGCCCTTCGTGGGGAATTTGAGCCGCTTCGTGGGGCTATGGTTCATCGTATTCCTCTTCCCACTGTTGATGCTGCAGTTCATGAGCTTATTGTTGAGGAAACTAGGCTTAAGATGTCCTCTATTGCATCTCCTTCTCAGTCTGTATTTGCTGCTCCACTTACTCAGTCTATGTCCCCTCTTTTGCCTACTCCAGCTTCTCACCAAATTCAGGTTACAGGCAAGCCTAGGCCTCGTGTTGCTATGGATGAGTGTAGCTTTTGTCGTCAGAAGGGCCACTGGAAGGATTCTTGCCCCAAACTGATGGGACAAAATTCTCGTCCTAAGCCATCCACTTCTTCTCGTCCACCTCAGCAATATCAACAATTTTCTCGGCCACCACAGCAACATAAGCAGGTTTCTCGGCCTCCATCAGCTTTTGCTACCTCTGATGGGGTCCCTCCTTCTCTCTCGTTTGACCAGTTTCAGCAATATCAGCAGTTTCAGCAGTATCAGGCATCTTTGGCTACCCAGCCAAATCATTCAGCTATGACCACCACTCAGTCAGGTTTGCTTGGTTCCTATACCACAGGTATCCTACCTACCACATGGATTTTTGATTCTGGTTGCTCCCATCATATGACACCCGTTTTATCCCTACTAAGTCATTGTGTCTCCCCCACTTCTCCTATTAGTATTTCTACTGCAAATGGGTCCCCTATGCATGTTGTCTCTATTGGGTCTATTCTCCCAACCTCATTTTCTTTTCTCTCTATCCCTAATGTGTTTTATGTTCCTCAGTTGACCCTTAGCCTTCTTTCCATTACTCAATTGTCTGATTCTGGTTTTGATGTTTTGTTTTCCTCTTCTGGTTGTATTGTGCAGGATCGGATGTCCAAGAAGCAGATTGGGACCGGGCGTAGAGTTGGTGATCTTTATGTTTTAGAGGAGTTACATGTTCCTATCGAGTCTACACCCACTGTCATGTCTTCATTTCATTTAGATCAGCAGTGTTCTCCTTTTTATCTTTGGCATTCTAGATTAGGGCATTTATCTAGTGAACGTTTGAAAGTTTTAGTTAATTCTGGTCATTTGGGACACACTTCTGTTAGTGATATTTTTGAATGCAGTGGTTGTAAACTTGCCAAGATATCGGCTTTACCTTTTAATAAAAGTACCTCTATTTCTACTTCCCCATTTGAGCTTGTTCATACAGATTTGTGGGGACCTTCCCCCATTGCAACTCAAGGTGGTTCCCGTTATTATGTGTCATTTGTTGATGATTTTACTAGATTCACATGGGTTTATTTATTGACACATAAATCGGATTTTTACCACATTTATCGCACTTTTCACTCCATGGTCCAAACTCAGTTTTCTACCAAAATCAAAATTCGGCGAATATTCTTTAGGTGAATTCACGCACTTTCTAGCCACTCACGGGACTATTCACCAGTCTTCATGTACTGACACTCCATCTCAGAATGGACGTGCTGAACGTAAGCATCGTCATCTTCTAAACACTGCAAGGTCTCTTCTTTTATCCTCCTCTGTGCATGCCGTTTTTTGGGGAGAAGCTGTGCTCACTGCAACTTATCTTCTTAATCGGATGCCTACTCCTCTTTTGTCTGGTTTGACCCCATATGAACGGCTTTATGGCAAGGTTCCCAACTTTTCTCTTCTCCGTGTTTTTGGCTGCGCCTGTTTTGTTCTTCTCCCTCAAAAGAGTCGGACTAAGCTTAGTGCTCGCTGTGTCTTGTGCGTCTTCTTAGGATATGGCATCCAGCAGAAGGGCTACCGTTGTTATGATCCTGTCACTCAGAAATTGTATGTGTCTCGACACGTTACCTTTCTCGAGCGTTTGCCCTTTTTCTCTCTTCCACCCACCCAAACGCCTGTTGCCAAAGAGGATCTTGTGCATATTGATCCATTCCCATTAGAAGTCCCTGTAGAAGAGTATGTTAGTACCCTCGACCTGTCAGATGTTTCAAAGGTTCCTTCTTCTCCCTCCTATCCTATTTCTCCTTTTCCACAACACTATGTCCGACGTGCTCCTCCAACTCCGCGCCCTCCATCTGCTTCACCAGACTCTGATCCGCCTGAACCCCGGTATCCCCCTCGTGACCGTCGCCCACCGGTAAGACTTGGTTTTACTAATACTTGTTTTACCTCTTCTTATTGCTCCTTATCTCGTCTTCATACCTACTTTGAACCTCGGTCTTACAAAGAAGCTTGTAATGATCCAAACTGGGTAGCTGCGATGAATGATGAACTTACTGCTCTTGCTAATACTCAGACTTGGGACTTAGTTACCCTTCCGGATGGTAAGAATCTTATTGGTTGCAAATGGGTCTTTAAAATTAAGACTCATTCTGATGGTTCTTTGGAGCGATACAAAGCTCGCTTAGTTGCCAAGGGTTTCTCGCAGGAATATGGTATTGATTATGAGGAGACCTTCGCTCCTGTTGCCAAAATGACATCTGTTCGCCTGTTAATTTCTGTGGCTGCTGTGCACCAATGGCCTCTCTTTCAATTGGATGTTAAAAATGCATTTCTCAATGGTTATCTCACCGAGGAAGTTTATATGCGTCCTCCTCCAGGATTCTCTCATGCTCCTGGTCTTGTTTGTCGTCTCCGTCGAGCCTTGTATGGTCTTAAACAGTCTCCTCGTGCTTGGTATGCTCGCTTTCATGATGTGGTTTTACAGATTGGTTTTCAACCCAGCACACACGAATCTGCTCTTTTTATTCGTCGTACTTCGCAGGGTTTGGTTCTTATTTTGCTCTATGTTGATGACATGATTATTACGGGCTCTGACTCTACTGCTATTGATGAGGTTAAACGGCATTTGTTTCACGAATTTGAGATGAAAGACTTGGGTCCTCTTCCGTATTTTCTTGGCATCGAAGTGGCATCTTCTTCTGACGGCTATCTCTTAACTCAAACTAAGTATGCCACTGATATTCTTCACCGTGCTCAACTTACTGATGACAAAGTTGTTGATACTCTTATTGAATTACATGCTAAGTTCTCTCCTTCTGATGGGGTACCTCTTGCTGATCCTACCGAGTATCGTGAGCTTGTTGGTTGTTTAGTTTATCTCACCGTTACTCGGCCCGATATTTCCTATGTTGTGCATGTCATCAGTCAGTTTGTATGTGCCCCTCGCTCTACGCATTGGGCTGCCTTGCTTCGCATTCTGCGCTATGTTCGTGGCACCATGTTTCAATGTCTACATCTCTCTTCTTCTTCTGCCTTGACTCTTATGGCTTACGCTGATGCTGATTGGGCTGGTGATCCTTCTGACCGCAAGTCTACCTCTGGCTATTGTGTGTTTTTGGGCGACTCACTTATTTCCTGGAAAAGAAAGAAGCAATCTGTTATTGCTCGTTCTACTGCGGAGGCCGAGTATCGTGCTATGGCCCATGCTACTTCCGAAGTTGTTTGGCTCCGTTGGCTTTTATCTGATATGGGTGTTTCTCTCTCCTCCCCTACGCCTCTTTATTGTGACAATAAAAGTGCTATTCAGATTGTCCATAATACGGTTTTCCACGAGCGCACGAAGCATATCGAGATTGATTGTCACTTCATTCGCCACCATCTTCAGTCCGGCACTATCACCCTCCCATTTGTCTCCTCTTCTCTTCAATTGGCTGATTTTTTCACCAAGACGCACACCACAGCTCGCTTTCGCTTTCTCCTTGGCAAACTCTCGATGCTCTCCGGGCTCGCATCATGAGTTTGAGGGGGGGTGTGAATATATATTCCGTCATTTTATATCTAATTGAGGGTAGATTAGTCTATATCTAATTAAGGGTAGATTAGTCTTTATGTTATTAGGGTTTAGTTGTTCTCTTTTTCTATTTAAGTACTCTTACGTTCATTGTAAATATATTCTCTTTCAATGGAATAATACGTTGTTCTCTCTCACCTTTGCAATCTATCACAAAAGTCATAGCACGATATCTGGTAGAGCGAGAAATAACAGTGTGCTTCTTTCTTTTCCAAGAAATAAAAGACTCACCCAAGAAAGACAAAACTCAGGGGTGGACTTATGAACAAGAATATCTCCAACCCAATTAAAATCAGCATAAGCCCAAAGAGTAAACCTCTAAGTAGAAGAAAGCAGTAACACACTAAAGCATAACACTACAATAATATGGAAAACTTTGTAAAGGCAACCCAATGAGTAGAATGAGGAGCGAAAACAAATTCATTAACAACGTGGACGGCTAGGCAATGTTAATTTGACTCAGATAAACTAACGACCCAACTAGCTCACGATACTCTGTAACATCATCAAGGGGCACCGCATAAAGCACAACTTTGCATGTGATTCGGTAGGAGTACAATGGTTTTATCATCCGCGACTCACTGAATAGATGATATTTCATCTCACCAATAGTAGCAGAATCACAATCAAAATTGACTGTATCATTCAGATATAGCAAGAAAGGAACCAAATCATGAGAGAGGTGATGAACAAATAGAACAGAATCATCGGTACTAGGTTGGAAATTTATCTGGAGAACTACATCCTGAAACCGCCCATACCAAGTAGAAAAGAAGATTGGTTAAGGCCACATATAGAATCATGTAAACGCCAACAAGGCCAAAGGCATGAGAGTAAATGGAGCATATAAACATCTTCAAACCAAATATCTATTAAAGAATGCATTTTTAACATCAAGCTAAAAAGAGGCCACCATTCCACAACAAACACAAAAATCAAAATGTGAGCAATGGTCAAAGATGAAGCGTCCTACATTAAAAGATCCTCTTGTAACCAATCTCAAATTCCTGAGAGAACCTTTTAGCAACTAAGCAAGCCTTACACCATTTCAAAGAACCATCAGAATGGGTCTTCACTTTATAAACCCATTTGAACCCAATTACCATCTGCTAGGGGAACAAACACCCAAGTTTTTAAACAAGGGCAACAAGCTCGTCATTCAGGACATTCACCCAGTAAGGATAATTACTGTTATCGAGATGGAAAGGAAAGAGAGAGAGAGAGATAAAAGTGTATCGGATGATTAATTCACCCTAACACAAGTGCTTTTATTTATATAAAGAATGTAAAACATAATCTTCCCACATAACCAATGTGGGACTAAACTATTAACTTAATTATCGTAATATTCTAACACTCCCCCTCAAACTGGAGAGTAAATATCAATAAGTCTCAGCTTGTCACAAAGCAACTCCAATTGTAGTTTGAACAATGGCTTAGTAAACATATCGGCTAACTGGGCACTAGTAAACACAAAAGGAGTAGCAATAACACCGCCAGTTAATTTCTCTCATACAAGGTGATAGTCTATTTCGATGTGTTTAGTTCTTTCGTGGAAAACTGGATTGGATGCTATGTGAATAGCAGCTCGATTATCACAATACAGATTTACAGGCAATTGTACTAGAAAACCGATCTCCTCAAGAAATGAACGAATCCACACAATCTCACAAGTTGTGTGAGCCATAGCTCTATATTCTGCCTCGGCACTAGATCGTGCAACGACTGTTTGCTTTTTACTTTTCCAATTAATAAGATTTCCACCGAGAAAGATGCAGTAGCCTGTAGTAGATCTCCTGTCAGTCGGACTTCCTGCCCAATCAGAGTCAGTGAAGGCCTCAACCCTCAAGTGTCCACTGGTACGATAAAGCAAACCACGTCCTCGGTGAGCCTTGAGATATCTCACAATTCTTAGGACAGCCTCCCAGTGCGGAAGACGAGGAGCAGACATAAATTGACTAACCAGACTGATTGTAAAGGAAATATCCGAACGAGTAACAGTAAGATAATTCAACTTTCCAACTAAGCGACGGTACTGATCGGGACTAGAGAGCAACTCCCCCTGATCAACGCATAATTTAACATTAGGATCCATAGGAGTTTCGACAGGCTTTGACCCCAGTAAGCCAGTCTCTTCTAGAATATCTAGCACGTATTTTCTCTGTGATAAGTTAATACCATCTTTAGACCGTGCCACCTCAATACCCAAAAAATATCGTAATTTTCCCAAGTCTTTGTTATGAAACTGGTGCTGTAGGAATAGTTTCAGATCATCAATACCTTTCTTATTATCACCTGTAATAATAATGTCGTCTACATAAACAACCAATAATATTCTGCATTGGTCAGAGCCGAGAGAAAAGACAGAATGATCAGAATGGCAGCGCTTCATACCAAACCGAATGACAGTATCACTGAACTTGCCAAACCAAGCCCTCGGAGATTATTTTAGTCCATAAAGAGCTTTCCGAAGGCAACATACCTTAGAGGACTCCCGCTGAGCAACAAACCCGGGTGGTTGCTCCATATAAACTCCTCAACGAGGTCGCCATGTAAGAAGGCATTTTTGACATCTAATTGGAAAAGGGGCCAGCCAAGATTGGCGACAAGAGAGATAAGAAGACGAATCAAGCCTAGCTTGGCAACTGGGGAGAAGGTTTCGGCATAGTCGACACCATAGATTGAGTATAGCCCTTAACCACAAGACGAGCTTTATAGCGCTCAACAGTCCCATTAGGATAATACTTTATAGTGAACACCCAGCGACACCCAACAATAGACTTTCCAAGGGGAAGAGATACCAAGGTCCACGTATGGTTAGTATGAAAAGCAGTCATCTCCTCCTCCATAGCTGTCCGCCACTCAGAAAGAGATAGGGCCTCCTGAACAGTGTTAGGAACAAAAATAGAGAAAACGGAACAAGAAAAAACATGGAGAGATGGTGAGAGATGGGTATAAGAAACAAATTGAGTAATAGGATGAAAAGTAGTACAGGTGCGAATATCTTTGCGGAGGGCAATAGGCAATGAGGCGGGAGACGGAGAGACCGGAGCCGGAGACAAAGATGGTGAAGGCGGATCCCGGGGCAAAGGAGAAGATTCAATGGCGGGTGGAAGCAGAGCCAGAGAACTTTTGGGACGGCGAACATATACCTGTAAAGGTGGGGAGGTAGGCGAGATGGGCAAAGGAAAGGGTTCTGGAACGGGCACAGCAGCGGGCAGAACCTCGGAAGAAGAAAGGGAACCTGCAAAAAATGAGATAGACTCATGGAAAGTAACATGAGCACACACAAACTGACGACGAATGGTGGGTGAATAACATTTATAACCTTTTTGAGTGCGACAATAGCCTAAAAACACACACCTGGTGGATCGGACATCAAGTTTATCCTGGCCAGGATCCAGGATATGAACATAACAAGTGCACCCAAAAACCCGAGGAGGAAGGGAGTAAAGAGGGCAGTCAAGATAGAGCAAAGCAAATGGTATTTGGCCACCTAAGACATTAGAGGGCATCCGATTAATAAGGTAACCAGCAGTAAGAACAGCATCACTCCAATAAGATTTGGGAACCTGCATATGCAATAAGAGAGCACGAATGACATTCAATAAGTGGCCCAATTTGCGTTCGGCGACACCATTTTGCTGGAGTGTCGGAGCGCAAGAGGACTGATGTAAAATTCCATGTGCATCTAAAAACTGTGATAAAGAGTGATGAAAATATTCACGAGCATTATCAAAATGAAACAGGCGAATAGGCACACCAAATTGTGTTTTTATTTCCTCATAAAATGATTTAAAGATGGAATACAACTCAAACCGGTGTTGCATAAGATAAATATAAGTAGCACGAGAATAATCATCAACAAATATCACAAAATATTGGAAGTGAGAGCGTGATGGGACCTGCATAGAGCCCCAAATATCTGAATGAACTAAATGAAAAGGACTAACACACGACGCTCTTCTCATGAGGAAAAGGACACACGACGATGCTTACTAAACTCACAAGCTTCACAGGGAAGCGACTCAACATGACCATAGGAGGGGACCAGCCGTTTAAGGGTGCAAAGTGACAGATGGCCAAGGCAACAGTGATGTTGGTAAGGGGAAACGGTGGATTGATAGGCAACAGAGGGAGATAGCTCGCCATCCAAAAAATAGTATAGGCCGCCACCAATCTTCGTCCTCGTCCTGAGATCCTGAAAAATACAAGAATCAGGAAAAAATGTGACTGAGCAGTTTAAAGTTTTTGTAATCTTACTCACAGACATAAGACTAAAAGAAAAGCAAGGAACATATAAAACAAAGTCTAAACAAAGAGAAGAATTTAAAGTGACCGAACCCAAACCAGCAATAGGGGTAGTAGAACCATTAGCCAAGGTGACACGAGAAGATGTCCCAGTGGGACGACAATCGGACAAAACAGTAGGAGCATCTGTCATATGATCAGAAGCCCCAGAGTCAATAACTTATGGAGATTTGGAAGCAAGATAAGCAAAAGGCGGATCTTTCTGAGCAAGCGTAGCAGTGTACAGATGAGAATTCTGAGCAGACTTATATTGCTGAAATTGCTGATACTCTTCTTTTGGAATAGTAACTACACGAGGAGCGGTACTAGAAGAATACTGTATATTATCATCCTCAGAAACTGTGACCTGGTGAGCAGAAGGGCGGTCATGGAAATCCCAACAATAGTCAATGGTATGATTATCAGCATTGCACCAAGTGCAATGACAAGGCATCCGCCCACGGCCTCGGCCACCTCCTCCAGGGGATTGACCTCCACGACCGGAGTCGTGAGTGAACCGCGACCCGAATCACAGCTGAAACTACCACGGCTGAATCCTCCTCATCCTGAATCACGACTGATATTACCACAGCTAACTCCCCCTGACAGCAAGCCACCACGGTTAGAACCACCACGGAAAACTGTAGTAACTAAAGCGGAGCGGTCGGATGGTAACTGAAATCCGGAAGTGGAACCAATGTCAGAGATGGTGGCCTAACGTATACGACTGAAGACCTCACCAAGAGAGGGTAATGTCCAGTCTCCTAGAAGCTGTGAACGGACAGAATCATAGGTAGGAGGCAAACTGGATAGAAAGCGTGCAACAAAT
Organism: Arctostaphylos glauca; assembly: GCA_019985065.2. Lineage (NCBI taxonomy): Eukaryota > Viridiplantae > Streptophyta > Magnoliopsida > Ericales > Ericaceae > Arctostaphylos > Arctostaphylos glauca. Next base: position 15,595,770 of record JAHSPW020000010.1, on the reverse strand, counting down.
AGAGACCGTCGCTGACACTCCATAACTTGAATATCAGCAGAAATAGGCTCAGTAATCTTGAGCTCCTCACAAAGGCCACAAAACCGAGCATAATGAGATTCCAATATTTGTTCACGCATGGTTAGAGAGAAAAACGTTTGATGAAGATCATATGTCCTCCGAAGATTATTAACCCCAGAATACAGCTCCTGAGTCTGTTTCCAGACGTGCTTGGCGGTAGGTAAAAACATCAGAGAACCACTAATATGAGATTCCATACTATTCCATAAGTCTGTACGAATGCGAGCATCTTTAGATTTTCAGGCCGAAAACAGTGGACTAGTTTTGAAAGGAGGGTCATCAGTATGCCACTGTGAGGTTGAATCGCCATCAAAATATACCTCAACAGCTTTAGCCCAAAGAGCATAATTCTTATCATTCAGAAGAATAGAGGTAATAGGCCACCTGTCACGAAAGCGGGAAGAACTAGGAACCGTAGGAGTAACCTGAGAGGTGGCAGATTCAGATCCCCGGTCAGTCATTGTATCAAAAGACAATGAATAAGCCACACAGCAAAAAAGGGCAACCAAATAACCAACGACGACCTCAAACAATCAACCAAATAACGAGGGATAACAGCAGAAAATAGGGAAATCCAATCAAATCAACAAAAAGCCATACAGATCGCGATAATGAATCGCAGGGCGCAACGAAGAATGGTGCAAGGATCGGATCGACCACCAATAGCGAAAGCAAACATAATAAGTCAAGGAGAGCACATAGATCAACCAAAGGAGCAACAACAACGGGAAACCAGCAGCAACGGAAGGCAACAGCAGGGTGGTACGGCAGATTAGGTGGTGCGGCAGCAGGGTGGTGCGGCTGAGCAGTGGTGCAGCAGACCAGGTGGTTAGCAAGTGGGCGAGTGCTGGAGGCGGCGGGATGCAGCAAGGGGAGGTGGTGCGGCAGATCAGGTGGTGCGGCAGCAGGGTGGTGCGGCAGATCGTGGTGCAGCAAACCAGTTGGTCAGCAAGTGGGCGAGTGCTGGAGGCGGCGAGCAGCAAGGTAGCAGGGGGCGACTTGTTCTGGGCAGGTGGCGGGCAGCAGGGGGCGGCTTGTTCTCTGTTCTAGGCAGCAGGGTAGGCTTGTTAAGGTTGATAGGAGTTTAGGGTTTGGGTTGATAAGAGTTTAAGGTTTTGGTTGAAAGAGGGTTAGGTTTAGAGTTTATGGTGGAATCAGAACTCGCTATGATACCATATTATCGAGATGGAAAGGAAAGAGAGAGAGGGAGATAAAAGTGTATTGGATGATTAATTCACCCTAACACAAGTGCTTTTATTTATATAAAGAATGTAAAACATAATCTTCCCACATAACCAATGTAGGACTAAACTACTAACTTAATTATCCTAATATTCTAACAATTGCTATCTTCTTTATAGGATCTAGGTTTGAAGTAGGTATGTATATAGGATTAAAAGAGCGAAGAGAAAAAAAAGAAACAAGTATTAGTAAGACCAAATCTTACTGGTGCACAATGGTCGAGGGTAGGATACTGGTGGCCAGATGGATCGAGGCGTCAAAGGCAATTGGCGGGGCAGAAGAGTTAGGAGGATCAAAGAAGCTACACGTAACAAGAGCATGCCAATGGATATGGCATAGAAAGAGTAGAACTAGGGGGAGCATAACAAGGAAGGAGCATGCGTCATATCAGAGACTTCAAGAGTAGCAATATACTTCATAACTGGAACATTCGAAGGGAATGAATCAAAAATGAATCAAATCATCCATGGCGACATACTTAGTTTTGGGGGAAGAAACAAATACGATATATGTTCAAGGAACATAACATGATGGGACACGTACAAGTCTTTGCTCACCGGATCATAGCAATGGTAGTCCTTTTGATTAATACCATATCCCAAGAAGATAGATAAGGTACAAGGAGCACTAAGTTTCGTATGTTCCCTCTCTGGGAGTAGAACAAATCTGGCAGAACAAAACAAAGAAGTAAAATAGTTAGGAACTTGATCATAGAGGTGCTCAAAAAGAGAAGTACTAGAGAGAAGAGGAGATGACATCCAATTTAAGAGTTTTAAGTTGCAGTGACCACAGCTTCACCCCGAGAGCACTGAGGGAACAAAGGAAGAAAGAAGAAGATACCTAACAGTATCAAGGAGATAACAATAATTTCATTCAATATGACTATTTTCAATGGGAGTGTCAGAATAAGAAGATTGATGAAAAAGCCCCAAGTGCATGTAAGAATTCGATAAATTCAAAGAGTGAATATTCAGTACCTAAATAAGAACGAAGAAATTTTATAAAGGTTGAAAATGGTTCGAACCATGGCATGAAAATTGCAAAAAAAAAAAAATTGAGAAAATCATATTTATCATCCAATGAACCCAAAAACATGGTAAAAGAACCACCCCCTCATTACAATAGGGGAAAAGCCCCACAAATTAGTAGGAACAACTGAATAATAGTTTTCAAATACAAACTATACAAATGACCCAGTCTAGGATACCAAAGATAGAAAGGGAAAGACTCGTGATCTAGACCAAAATAAGACATGGCAATAGAAGTGGGCCTCCATAGGGATGTGCAAGCTCTCCAAAGGATCACCAATTCTAGGCCCATTTCGAATATGCCTTTTGTACGCCCAATCCTACACAACACAACTAGAAGGAGAAAACAAGATATCAAAATCAGAATCAAACAACTGAATAATCAAAAGAAGGCTTAAAGATAAGTGAGGGAGATAAAAGACATTTGGGATACACTGAAGTGAAGAGGAAAAAGGGAGAATAGAACCAAATAGCAACGTGCACAGGAAAGACATTTGCAATGGAAACTAATAGGGAAGCTAGAGAAACACAACTACAATGTACACATAACCAGCCATATGATGCAAAAAAACGGAACAAAAAATCCAAGTGATGGGAAAGGTACTTGTTGTATAAGAACCATACAAACCTCATTGAGTACTGGTTATGGGATAAGCTTGTGAGTGATTCCCCTAAGTGGAGGCCACAAAAGCTCAATACTATTGAAACTGCATAAACAACAAAGAAAGTGGAACACAGTCTGGCAAGAGCGATGAAAGTTGTAGGAGGACGAGATACCTATTGCGGTGGCCAAGAAGATGACGATACGGTGGAATGAGAAGAATTGTGTCTTATAAACTGCAAAAGCTTACCATACACTTCCAATGTCCCTTTTGGTGGCAAAGATACATTCATCTACAGGAACCCAAGGTTAGGCACCCGTAACTTGAATGAGATGTGTAGTCATAGTAGGCAAGAGAGGTGGAAAGTGCATATCAAACAGGGCAGATGCTGTGGCAAATACAGAGTGAGAAGAAAATGCAACAGAAGCCACCTTGAATCTAGTTTCCCTAGCAATAAATTCTCAAATCGAACCGTCTACTAAGGGTAAGGGAGAACGATATAGAATAGCTCCACGAAGAGGCTCAAACTGATCACGGAGAGCCACCAGAAATAGTACAAGTTGCTTGTTTGTCGTGGTATTGCACATAATAATCAACTGACTTCAACTCAGTAAGTTCCATAAGAGCCAACAGATCATACTAACTCATTATCTCATTTTGAAAGTTCCTAAATTGGTTTAGCATGTTCGGTAGCATGTCGAATAGAATTGGAAGTTCATAAGCGAAGTTGGATTCAAGATTACATAACTCTCAAGTCTCAAATAATGTAATAATTTCTTGGTCGTGTCATACTTCAAAAAGTCCATCTATGCTTGTTTCTAGAGAATCATGAAATCAAGTAAGGCTTCATGCATTCTCCCTTTCCCATGTGGCAACAGCGGTTGCACACCTAGAGATGGGAAAGCAGTAATGTGGAACCGGTAACATGTCCCTGCATAACCTAACCAACTACCGAATTCTTCGAACACTAGCCAATACCCTAACTAATGCGAGTAGTTGTCACCATTCAAACAAATACTAATTCCTTGCATTTTATCCTCAAACATGGTGAAAACGGAGAGAGACTTAGACAATGCCAACAAATTAAAATACAAATCTAATTTCTCTTCTGAGATCGATTGCGGACCGAAATTAGGTCTCTGGCTCTGATTTTGAAGGTCGTGTTTCGTATCAAAGGCTGGGTTATGTCGATGGAGATCGCCGATGAAGACTTTTGAGTGTTTTAATACCAGATTTAAAAGAGAGAAGTGAGATCGAGCTTGGGCTAAGGCAAAAGTGACGTCGCCAGAGATTGGAGACTCCGGTAGGTGTCGCAGGTGGGTCGCCAGAGCTTGGAGAGCTCCAACGAAGCTCTGAGGCACAGATCGAGACAGGCTGAAACAAATCAGGACCATTCTGATGTGAAATCAACTGTGCCGGAGTTCAGAGAGGCTCAGATGAGGTTCACTGGAGGTCGACGGAGGTAGAGAAGTCTCCGGTGAAGGTTGTCAGAGCTATGAGGAGCAGAGAAGTTATTGGGCTGTGAACTCTGAGGGTGATTTCCACCGTGACCGTTGATACAGGCTGCAATGTTTAGCTTACAGGTGCACTGAATCAGATCTGATCACCGGCAAGCAAACAGAAAGAGATTTACAGATAAAGAGAGAAGTCCCAAGGGAGAAGACTACTCCGGCTTGGAGGTAGGTGGAAACTTACTATTCCAGCGGCTGATAGTACGATACAAAAGAGGGCATCTGTATATTACTGAATAGAAAATTATTGAAATTTTTTTCTACAAGACTAACTACTTCATTAAATAGCCAAACCCTAATAAAGCATAAGCAACATAAAATCGTAACTACCCTCATGAGACAAGATAAATGACAATAAAAACAAATATCAATACTAATAGGTTCACAGTTGCACTGATCCAATGCATGTTGTTCCCTAACCTTCAATGCCTAAAGCCAGAAAAAATTGAAGTAGCCTCGGGGAAAAAATGGCTTATGAAGCATATCTACAGGCTTGTTCAGTTATGACCCCATCCAAAACATTATTTTGCCACTAAGAGCATTTGCTGCATATGTCGGTTCTTTTAAGTTAATGCTCTATTTGACAATGCTAATTGCATTCCTTAGAGGACCCTCCTTCCAAACATGAGAGAACTCTTCTGGCACTAACTAATGCATGTCTCAGCTCCTCCTGAATAAGGGGTCCAATGAATCAAATCTGACTACACTGGAATAGAACAAATAGGTCAAAGCGAGCAACATTTTTATCATACCCAAATAAACGACTAATAAATGCAAGTATGCGCATAAGGAAGTCATAAAATTTTTAGTATCTTACAGTATGCACCAAACTGCAAAACACAAAAATATAAGCAACACTAACTTATAGTAGCTCTCCCGTACTTGAGATTACATAAAATGCACAGCTAGCCCAGTTCTCAACGAAGCCCACGGCAAAAGCTCAATGAGAGGCATTATCTACAATTACCCAACATCCATGCCAAATATTGTAATTATTTTTCAGTCATTACTGTTACGGGCCCCTGACAAGGAAACCATCTTTGTCTGAGTCGTGGAAGTAGGAAATTCTGTTTTTCACTAGACCTGTGACGAAAGGTTCCGAAAATTTTAGTCTTGGAAGCCGTTGAATAAAGAGGCTTTTATCTGCCTTTCCAGACGGAGGCCTTTTGGCAAGAAGGTTCCTTTTTTCCTCTTAGTCTTTTGGAGTAGTAGTTCTATTTTTAATTACTTGTGCCCTTTGACAAGGAGCGTATCTATTGGATGGGTGATTGGAGTGGTTTAAAATTCGAGGCATTTCCAAAAAGCAATGGTAAATTGGTGTATGTAGTAGGGGCGTTAAGATCGGAGCTTTTTGTACTGCTAGCAGGAATGCAAGTGAATGAATCTCATCCGCTAGTGAATCAAGTGCTTACACCCCTTTAGAGAGGGGCGAGCAAAAGAGCTTGTTCTTCAATTTTGAGATCTTTAGATTCATAAGATCATGATAGAGTCCCCTAACCTTGATATGATATAAAAGCGGAGTTCATTTATTTTTTTTGTCTAAACTTTCAAAAATATATACAATTACTATCATCGAATACCGGTAGTCGAAGATTAAACAAATAAACTTCAAGCTTGATAAAGGTTAATTTGGTAAGGTTTGAGTATTGTAATAACATAATTCTAGTAAAATCTCCCCCGCCCGAGTAGGCAATTGCTGAACCACGCAAAGTCCCCTAACCTTGATATGATATTAGTAAAGGGCTAGCAGCCTAGAACTAGTATAGCAAAGCAGCCAGCTTCAAAGCTTACCTTATTATTAGAGAAAGGGGCACGCTAGCGCTTTACTAATAGAAAGGGTATCCTCTCTTTGAAAACTGTAAGAAAGGTTCTTTTCTTTTTTCATTTTAGTTTGGGATGCACGTTAAAGTTAAAGTAAAATACTATGAATATTTTTTTCTTGTTCCGTAGCTTACAAGTTACAACAAATAGATTACATAATGGAAGTCACACGAAATCTTAATGTTACAACATTCTTATTGAGTAATTCTCGGTCTCTAGATGATCCACCCATTACAGGGTCAATCAGAAAGAACTTATTAAACAAAAGTCCAAATGGCGGAGACAACACCATGAAGATGGGGAAAAGAAGCAGGTAGGCAAAGGAGAGTCATTGACTAATAACAAGTTGGATCAAAACAGCATTTTTTTGTCGAACTCACTAGTTAGCAGAAGGAAACAGCATCTCCTTTCACCAAAGAAAGGAAGAGCTGAATACAACAATGCAGTTCTGCAGCAAAATAGTCATCATTCTGTAAGGAAAAATGTACACATACCTGTAATCAAATCTTTTCTTGCTAATGCATTGAACTCCTTTAGGCGCACATAACCAACAGAAGTACCACCATTCTCTATTTGTTCTAATCGATAAAGAACCGGGGTGCGAGCCACAAGTTGTCTCTGAACTTCAATAGATTGCACAGGTCCACAGTTTCCATGCTTGACCTAGAAAACATCAATTCAACCAATAATAAGAGAATCTCACGAATACTAACCCACATATCAATGCTTGAACAAGTAATTGCGCACAATCACAACCTTAACAGTCACAAAAGTTTCATTAGGGCCTTGTAACAGAGACGATACTTCAAACGCAGATTTCCCCTTCACATTCACCCCATTAACTGCTAAGACTTCATCTCCCTGCCAAAAGAAGAGACAATACAAAAGATTTCTGTTATTAACTCAAACATGCTAATGAAACAATGTTCATAATATTAGTTTTGAATAAACAACCCAGAAACATCATAGAGGCACACAACCAAGATCTTGAGGCCGTGTATGTTACAACTTTTCTTGCGAAGACAATAGAAACTAGTCTGGCAGAAGTACATATTATTGGAGCACAGCTGTCTTAGAAACACAGGTTTAGCAGCCTATCCCGTTGAACACTGTTGAAGAGAAATATGCATACGCAACACGTGGGGTGTGTTTGTGTGCACAATACTACGGATTTAAGCATAACTGTTTTGACTTTCAATAGGTTCCCTCACCATGAGTGTATAGGTGTTTGTGGCCTGCAGATGGACATGGCCTAACAAGACTAGGTCAGGCTTTTTGAGCTTGAAGAGGTTAGACAAAAGTATGATGACATCAGATTAGTTAATGATATTAGAGTATCATTGACAGTATGATCGGAAAAACTACAAAAACTAGTCTGTTCCCAAGTAATCGTCCTGTCACAGATTGTCCACAGATTAACAACCGAATACACTGGCCTCAGAAGATGGCCATATCAAGAGAGCGTTTATTGTAAGCATGACTAATGCAAATTTTGAATAGTCATTACACTGTCATAAAGTACGGATGCTGGAAGTCAGATAAAGCAGAAGGCTGATTCCTCCTGCATTTTAAAGAGATGATTCTTCCGAAGCAGAAGCCTTGTCGCCCAGGGCCAGGTAAACTAGATTTAACCAAGGATATACATATATGTGGGTGTGGGTGTTTTTGCACACACACTGAGCTTTAGTTGTTCATGGCTACCACTGACAATCAGATCAACAAAAGCAGGCTGCCACTGATGATAATAATCCGGATGCAAGCCCATAAACAACTACAGACTATGGCCATGAATCTCTTCAAGTCCGTCCTTCCTTTCTCACTACTGTATTTATGCCTCTGAGTTTATCAGACTTCAGTCGCCAGGGAATATGGCGGGCAAACCACAATGGCTTCAGACCGACAGAGGTAGAGGATCAGAGAGCTCACGGCAGCCTTAGAGAGAGAGGAACGGAAATGCAGAGTAGTCAACATAAGCTTCGTGTGCGTTTAGCGTGTTGGATGCTTCTTTTTAATGATGCATCAACCCATATTTATACAGGAGCCTTGGAGAAAGAGTAAGTCAGTTGGTTAGCTTCCTCCTCAAATGTGGAACAGAATGGAAGTTGACAGGGTTTCTCTTGGAGTCTTATACTTTTTGGGAGATTAAGCAAATTTTTTCCGTAAACACTTTAAGAAAAACGCAAGTTGCTAGACAATATACTTGGTGCTACAACGTGAGCTCTATAGGAGAAAACATACAGAGAAGAAGCCAAAAGCTCTTCAAGAAGAAGTGCAATAGAATACAAAGGTGCCAAAACTGCAAGAGAATACAGAGAAGCTAAAACTGTCAAACCGAACTGCATTTACATCTATGCTATCAGCTGCAAAATATTAGATTAAGGTAACAGAAAATTTAGCAGTAACAAAACAAATATAACCCCTTTTAAGAGAGACACAAACAAAAGAATGACGTTGAATGAGAATAATTGCACTGTTCAGTTTTTGCCAAAAGAATTAGATACGCCAAAGAAATATTAGCATTTGCACCTACAAGTTTCGCTTCAAACCTGTCTCACCCCAGCAGTATGGGCAGGTCCGTCCAAAATGAGCCCTAATACCTTCAGTTTCACAGCTCCATTCTCGTCGGGAACTTCCCTAAGGTTTATTCCAATTCCAGTCATGTCATACCTTCCCATCTTCGAGAACTTTCAATAATGATGAAAGTAACATATGCCATGGATTAGAACACTGAAAACCTCGTAAGTAAAAATCACATGTTTATACGAGCAATCACCTTCAGACGCACAAGAAAAGTTCTGGAAAGATTAAAAAATATCAACGAAATGGACTCAACTACAGGAAAATGATGGAGAAATATAAGCAAAAATAATCAGAATTGAGTCATGCAAACAAACAATACCAAGGAGATAATAAAGCAATGAAAAGACATTGATGGAAACAAGAAAACTGGACTGGGAAATAAGTCATTCGAGTAAACCGGTGGAAGGATAATACAGAAATGAGGGAAACTCCTAGACTGGGAACTTATCATGAACTCAGAGTTAAAAATCAGAATTGCCTTCTCCTAGAAAGAGTTTATCAACAAGTTATGGTGCCAAGCATCCTTCCATAATTAATCCCTGGTTCCTGAGATCTTCTGCAACACGATGTCTCGTGAAGGTGCAAGTGTACAACTGCTTCTGCATAAGACTAAATCAACTGATTATTTCCCCTTTTCCCGGAAAAGAATGATATAGTTCCCGTTTTCTGAATCCCCTACCCCCAATTATTTTCATTTACTTTTGCTTCTTTATGAAAGAAAAACTAAATTTAGGTAATGTTTGCTATAAGCACGTGTGAGCAGAGAAAAAATATCTGTCACTTTTATTTTGGAGATTTTTCCCTTTTTGTTTTAGGTGTAATTTTCCTTGGGCAAACAAATGCTGGTTTCTTCTCTTTTTTTAATTCCCTACACAACATAAATATTAAAATAAATGGTTTGCCCCTAGCGGCTTCAATCGCATTCCTCCAATAAAGAGACTAAAATCTGAGTCTCCATAAGGACCATAACTCGCCTATCAAAGAAACACAGAAATGCTAAAGAGAGAAAGTAGTGCTTATCATTTTATAATTCCAGGATCACAATGAAGTTACTCTTACCCAAAAAATCATAAGCATAGAATGCAATGATGTAACAGATTGCACTAACAGCATCAAGTACAAGAATATAATACTTCCACAAGTTGGGCGTGCTATTCTCCCACAGTAACAAAGACTTTATTTTTGAAACTTTTCAATATTTGCTTATATTAAGCTCAAACTTTACTTTGACTTCCTGTGGTTTGGGCTTGGTGCATATTGCTCCTTGTCGTTTGGAAACTAGCACATAACGCCCACATGGTTTGTGGACCACAATGGCCAGTTACCATTTTAATACAAACGGGGAGAAATGGTACTAGACCTGCGCAATATGAGAGTAAAAAATGATTCAAACAGTGCAACACTATACTTTTGCCCTTGTCTTCATCTTCATCCTCCTTACACTAACTGAAAGCCTAACCTAATGAATTTTCCATAACCCATACAATGGAAATTGGGTTCAATTTGGACTCACTAGTGATCAAATTAGATCTGGGTTCAATTCACTTCAGCGGTCTATAACCTATATTGAAGAGGTCTCACCCCACCACTATTGAAGCTACATAACCTATATATACACAAGTTTGTATCAGAGTTAATGCACCCACGGCCACTACCTGTAACTCTTTTGTTTTGCTCAGCGCCACTACCTATAACTTATACCTACATATTTAAATGCAAAAGGTCCACTTGAACCCACTACCATCAAATTTGTAACCTACATACATAGACAGAGATATGGAGAAAACTGTGTTTAAATCAGAAATTAGGTACAAAAATTAAGATACTAGGATAAAGAAAACAAGGAGATTTGATTGATTTACGATTTAATTAGGCTAACAAGTTATTTAGTTAGTAATTTGGCATAGATACACACACATCTACACATGTGCAGAGGAGGGAGAAGAGAAAGGAACAGAAGAAAACAAGAGGGGTGTTATGGTCATTTCATAGCATCATTAGCAGTGGTAACTGTGCATTTTTGGTCAGCAAATCATTTGAGAGATATGTGTTAGTTTATAAATGAGGGGGGAGCAATCCGCACCACGCCCAAACTACAAGGGGTCAAACTAGGTTTGCCCCATATTTTCAATGAGACGAAATGACAACAGAAGAGGCATTTGGAAACAAGTCACCTAGGTAATTATAGCAATAACTTACAATCTATATGAATGTAAATAATCAGAAAACAGAAGTTCGAGGATCGATCACCTCAGCGGGAGAAAGAAAGCGTGTATAGGGGTCACCCAAGCTACCCAACATCCGCCGGATGATGTCATGAGCTTTTGATCTTGTCTGGATGGAAGTGGCTAAGATGTCTTCTTTCTTTCGCTGGAACCAAAAAGGGCAAAGTACGTCAGACATAGTCCAACAGTGGAGTGTGCCTTTAAATTATAAACAACGAACATGTATTCAACAGATGAATTGCTTATAACAAAGATGCAAAAATGTACACAACAAAATTGAAGAATCTGGTAGATACTATGTGTTTTGGAAACCACTACACATAAAAGAAGATCCTATTCGACAATTTCATTTTCTTATTTTAAGCTCATAATATTATCTGATACACAGTCGACAAAAACAAGCAAGCCCAAGTGAATGGGGCACCAAGTGCAAGCCAATACAAAATAATATCTGATACAAGAAAATATATGTTCTATCACAAAGTACAAAAGTCTGAAGTGGCAAATGCTTGGGAAGGATGAAACCAGACAAGGCTTTAGGATAGATAGTCTCCTGTTGAGATATAAAAGAGCATTTGCGACATTGGTGTGTTGTGGTTGACAAAATTGTTGTGACTAGAAATATGCCTGATGAGTGGAAAAGAGTATCTTAGTACCCATACATAAGAATAAAGGGGATATTCAAGTTGCAACAACTATAGTGGTATAAATTGATGAGCCATACCAGCTGTGGGAAAAAAAGTATTGAGCATCACTTAAGAATGATGACAACATGTTTAGGGGAATCAATTTGAGCTTATGCCTGGTAGATTAACTATGGAAGCAATATACTTCTTCAGGGAGATTAATCAAAAAGCACATAGAGAAAAGGGACATTTACAAGGTTTTCATAGACTTAGAGAAAAGAATATGATAAGGTGCCTAGAGACATTATACAATGGGTCTTGAAGAGAAAGGGTATGACTAAATGAATATCGATGTGTTAAGGACATGTATGTAGGTGCTATCACTACTATTAGCTTGCCAGTAGAAGAAACAAGAGGATTCCCAATCACGGTAGGATTGCAACAAGGGTCCGCTTTGATCCCTTCCCTCTTTGTCCTAATTATGGATGAACTGAGTGGACATATCCCAGATGCTATCCATTGGTGTATGTTATTTTGAGGATGGTATTATCCTAGTAGATGATACCGTAAGGGCTGTTACTACTAAATTAGAAACTAGGAGAGAAGCACTGGAGTCAAAAGAATATATGATCACTAGGAGTAAAACGAAGACATGTAATATAAGTTTAGTGGTAGTCAAACGCTAGTGTCAATAAAGTTTACACTCCAAAATAAAATATTATCAAGAAGCATGTGTTTTAACTATCTTGGCTCAACTGCAAGTACGGATGGAGAGATTAGGGATGATATAACATATAGAGTACAAGTTAGATGGATGATGGATCAAGTGGTTGGAGTGCTTCGGGGTGTTGTGCAATTGTAGGATACCCACAAAGTTGAAGGAGAGATTTTACCATACTGCCATAAGGGAAGCGATGTTATACATGCCACACACGATGCACAGAGACTAATATGAAAAGGAAATGGAAATAGCTGGCAACGAAGAATGCATGCAATATGTTGTTTCAAAAAAAACTTATTATATGTGTGCCGCTAAACCATATCACTGCCCAAGGACCTTATGCGTTCTTTCTCCCTCTCTTTCTAGTTACTTCTTTTGAAGGGGGTGTTTCTATTATGGATATATACACTAAAAATCATGCTTTTATACAATGTAACTAAGCATCTGATTTGATCAATTATTTCACTTTAATAAGTGTTGGTAGGGTTTACCTTATATATTTTATATGATGTTAGGCATGTTGTCTTTTATTCTACATAGTAGATGTCAGTCATGTCACACAATGCGCAGAGACCAATATGAAACAAAAAAGGAAAGGAGTTGAGAGAGGAGAAAGCCTCTTATATCTCAATTCTTGCATTTGTGGTACACTGCCAAAGGACTACAAGGGCAGAGAGGTGCAGGGAGAAGCAGAGTGGTGAAGGTCAGCCATTGTTTTTTCTTCCGATAAATAATTTATATACAGAGAAAAGTAAAACACCGGCCTAAGCCCTTACAACTAGTAACTCCTAAGATGAGGCTAAACGGAGTTACTTTTGCCTGCAAAAAACAAGGAACATTTCTGGTAACAATTAGATTGTTAGAAACCGAATCCCAATACTCAACGATATCACGTATAGATTAGACATCAAAAAACTCTGTCGTTGCTGTAATAACCCTGAACAACAGAAATTATGGTTTTAACATTGAGATCTCTCTGATTAATCTTGCACAACACAATTACAAAAACTAAACTTGATGGAACACGAATACTGAAAACGGAATGGTTGGGCAGTTGAACATGGATAGCCACAACAAGTCCACCGATGACGAACAGATCAAACCCAATTGTTGTGGAATATTCATCCCATGTGGGACAAATTGGTGAGCTGGCCATGTGGTCAAGCATGGGGGTTGGATGCTCAAGCCAAATCTTTTTCAATGAACATTTCCTTTTTGACTTCTAGCTGGAAGCTACGTTGTCACCTATTTATGGGCTTATAAATAGCCTTGGCCATTTGATTTTAATGTAGGGCAGAGAAAGCTCTCACGGAGCAAAGGAAGAGAGAAATATTGAGAGACTTCAAGGGACGGGAAAAAAAAGCTTACGAGCAAGGGCTCAGGGTTTGGTATTTCTTTTTTCCATTGTAAACCCTTTCAATATAGTGAAACTCTCATTAGGTCATGCATATAGGCGTTGAAGCCGAACCACGTAAATTCTCTGTCTCATTATATTTCTCCTTGTGTGTACACTATTTTATTTGTGCGCTCCTGTTGCGTGTAGTGCCCTAAAATCCCAACAATTGTACCTAACAATCTTATGTCATATTCGTGCATACGATTGATCACAAACAGAGAGTGGCTCTAAAATGTGGTCTTTTGCTCTGTCACATATCGCTGTTAATATCTGGAATATTAAGAACTTGTAAAAACTTGAACAACTAGAGAGTTGTACAAGCATATAGGCTACAGTAGGCAAACGGAACCAAATAAAGAATAGGCTTTATATCTCTGAACTACGGTACTTCTAGATGTGTATCCGCATCGGTACTCCTTGGATACTCACAAATACGACTATGAAACATATCCACAATAAAAAGATTAGTCTTTATTTTTCAACTTTGAAAATTTTTCAGGTACTGCTAATCAAGTAACCGAACTTCTATGAGTTGAGATTGCGGCCCTTTTTGCAAGATCTTGGAGTAAATTTTCACCGCTAGGTAAAAATATAGGTTTCTAATACTTTTACTTACCTTTTTAAAGGAAGATAATAGTAAGAAGGAAATAGTATTATCTTTTCATACAGTTTTCTATATTGACATCATTACAGTTTCATGCATGCATTCTATAAACTGAATTTCAACAATTAGATAAGCAGACAAGTAAACATATAAACTTGATTGCAAACAGTAAAATCAAATGGAAACATGTAAACAGACTATACTTAATAGCAATATAAACTATTCCTGGAATCGTGGAGATACTTTAAATTGAAAGTGAGACCCTTAATTTTTCCATATGCAAGTATTTTGTCTATAAGACAAAAAAGCAACAGTTCCATACAACAATTGTCATCATTTGTAATACAATACAATACTAAAGACTTATAAAAACATGTTTTTACTAACGTATCCTGACCGAACACATCCTACATATTTGGATTTTCCCGTATCACCGTATGCCTATCATATCCATCCTACGTAGCTAGGGAAGCAGGAATTCCTGATTCAACCTCAATTAAATTTCAATTTTCATAGCATAAAATTCAAACCATCACAGCAGTTATAACAGCACTCCAGCCTTATCTCAAAATCATATTTTGAGTTTTGTGTTATTAGAAGGTTATTTTTCTCTCCAAATTACAAACATCCATAGACTAATTAAATTAATTGCAAAAATGTTAACAGACAATATCAAATTTTGTCGAGATCGTCCACTCATCTAATATGTCTGATTTAACAATCCACCGGGATTTCACATAATCAAAACTTATAAGCTTCCTCGAGTGAGTATCACATTTCCCTATACTTGAAGGTGGATTCTATCAAAAATTAATATCCACCATACACGTAATGTTTACCTAATTGTTTGAGCTCATTAACCCAAACAAAAGAGCTTAATCTTTTCCCAATTTAAAGTGACAAAAAACTGTGTCCTATTTTTGAGTTTAAGGGCGTAAACACTCAAAATAACCATGTGGTGTAATAATCTTACAACGTCAGTATCGAAGATAATTACCTCAATGGGACCCAATTCAATACACACAAAATGTACAAGCGCAATGAGTTAAAACTTAAAAGTATACTACTTCCCATAGTCAAGAAAGACTTAATAAAACAGTATGCTATAGTCTTACTCATGGACTATATAGTGTGTCCACTTCTATATAAACTTGTTCAATAAACATTATATACTATCAGTACGCTCAATCTAATCTTTCGTGTGTAAGCCTAACTCTACACCAAAACATTTAACATGTAGTATAAAAGACACACCTAATAAATAATACAATGCAAACATTGCCCAAAAAATAATTCATTAAAATGGAATAACTGATTCCACTAATAATAAACCCAATCAAATACTTAGTTCCGTTACACAAAATCATAAAAACAAAAACAATTCTTTGAAAAATGAAGTAACTAGAGATATAACAAGCTTTCTCCTCTTGCAGCTATTTCCTTCTTTTCCGTATTGGTTTGTACGCACTATCAAACCTACTATACTTATGAACTTCATCAAACGTATTCAGTGTCGTGTTACTGTTCGTGTATCTTGACGGTTCCCAGACCGTTGCATTATGGTGTTTTAATTGAGATGATGGGCATGAAGTCAAGACCGGCACTAAACGTGATTGCATATGAAGCACAGACACTAGGAGATCATTGTATCCGTGTCAGAAACTAGGGGACATGCAGGGACAAGGGACAAGCCACGTCCAGTAATTTTATTTGTTTTAAGAGAGGATACGGTGGGACAATCATGGGGACACAGTGGGTGGCTTTGTCAACTTTAACGACTTTTTCAACGATAGATGCTTATAATTTAAAAAATATTGGACCAAATGTGTAATATAAAATATGTGTTTAAGAATATAGACATGCACCATTATTTCGATAACACGTTCGATAAAAGCCCAAGCAAAATATTCAAGAAATTAAAACGTAGGTATAGATAACCAAAAAATTTATTTGAAAAGACAATGTCCCCTATCGTGTCCGTGTACCTATTTTTTAGAATTGCCATGTCTTGTGTCTGTGTCCGTGAACAAATTTGGGTCCGTGTCCATACTTGTGCAATGTCTGCAGAAGTGACCAAAGCTTTTCTTCTTCTCAAATAAGCAGCATGCAACTGGTGCCCCATTCACTTGGGCTTATTTGTTTCGGTCTAACTGCTGTAACCAGATGGCTCCACTAGTGGAGGATTACATATTCGTTGCCAACATTTCTACAAAAATACAGGATATGCAATACTTCCAATTGGGTTGCATGTTACTGAAATCCATGATTCGTTGTCCACTGGAATCAATCATTCCAAAAAATTACATAATCACTCATTATTAGTCCAACCAAGCAACCATGGCCAATAATTTCATTTCCATATACAGTTAATGTTTCGAGAAAGTATATACGATGTCTGGAACTGAAATTTCATAATTTTAATGGAGAATGTATAGGATAATAGGAATTTAATAGATTAACGATCTTACATTTTAGCATGAGAACCTTCCACTTGAGTAATCAGGAAACAGATAGGGCATGTTTGATTGATCAACTTAGACATGGAATTTCGATTTCCAGAGGGAGGTCATTTCCGGAATCCAGAGTTCGAATGAAGTCATTAATTGGACAACCAGTTCTACAGAACACGGATCTGGTATAGTTGAGATGGGTTATCCTAAGCCCCTTAGGTGGAGTAATTCATATAATGCGATTACAAAAAGCTTCAGTTTTAGTGCAGTCAATAAAATACTGCGATAGCACAGTCAAATATTCTACCTCTGTGTAACGTATAATATGTACAACCATATGAATATACACACACATAATGGAGGGAGAATTACAAGCCAAGTTTCGGGGGACCACCGGTGGCGACCGGAGTCAAGGAAGCTATCATTGACGATCTCCCAAGCTTCCTCTACAATCCCTTCGTTCGTTACCGACTCCGAGGCAATATCCAACCTCTCTTCCTTCTCCTCTTCTCGACAATACTCCGTTGAATGATTTTGGGTTTCATTGAGGGGTGAAACTAGTGCGAGAGAAGAAAGGGGAGAGACGAGAAGACCGAACGAGAGAGCACCTGTTAGGGCACTGATTAGGGTTTTATGCGGCCAATTGAGACTGGTGGCCGTGGTCGTGGTGGTCGTGAGATTCTGGGATTTGTAATGAGAGAGTGGGAGTGAACCAGAGCAGTTGCAGAGAAGGACCTTCATCGTGTCCTCTGCCTTGGTATTCCACACTTCAATGTCCGGTAACGCTGCCAGTTGTCACTTTTCTCCCGTACCTGCAAAATTCAAGAACCATTTGGAGTCGATTTTTTAAGGATTTTGCTATGGTGGTACAAATGATTTTTACTCATAGCAAAATTTATTTTTTAATAGATCTATATTTTATATTTTGTTTGCCATTTTTTAGTACACTAATATAATTAATTAAAAAATATATAAAATTATTGATTGTGCAAATTGGTTGAGTCCAGTGTTAAGTCTCTCAACACTTGGCTAAATAAATTTTAAGTCCGCGAATACTTATCCACTCACCGCTAATCCAATCACACACATAGCCGCCGAAATTTTGAACGATATGCAACATATTACACGCTCGCATTCAACCTTCTAAGGGTCAAGTCGCTCGGCCAAGATAAACCAATTAAGGGATCCGTTCGGCAAGATTCCACAAATGAAGCCTCATAGAGTTGGAAATTCTAGAACGACACTCTTAACAAATGACTTAGTCCTCCCAATAAGGAGAGAATAGTGTGATCACCAGTTTTCCAAGAATCCCTCTGTCTTCCAACCTATCAAATGGCTACTAAGTCAAGGACAATGTACGTTTTTCTCACATAATCGATACACTCTTACGTACATCCTCTTTAAATCGATTACTAACTTGATCATTGAAGGTTTCCTGTCGAAAATCACCCCCTTTGTGTGCATGAACCATTGTAGGAGTAGAGATGCCATCTCATCTTTTACCTCGTTAACTACTAGCGTATTACCCGTGCCTACGGCACTACGAATAAAATTAAACCAACAAAATTGAATCCATGTTAAAAAGATAGCTAACAGATGTTAGAATAGCCACAAACTCAACCCTTTTCTTGTTGCAAACAAAAAAAAAAACGAAAGTCTTTACATAATTATTAAGGCTCTTCCCACAACAAAGCTCAAATATGTAAGACCAAACCATAAAGCACTGATCTACACATCGAGTAGAAGCATATATTGGACTTGAGATACCAAATTAATGAGTGAGTAAGAAGAAGAAAAGTATGCATTTCGGTTGCATTAGCTGATTCACAGTTGCAAAAGTAACACGACATAAGCTTCTTCCATGAAATGGAAAAATCATCAAAAAAGATGACTTGATATCACATGCCTGATAAAAAGTGAAAAAGAGCAAATTTTTTTTAACTTACAGATTGGCATGTTACTAATAGATGTAAATCTATAATACTGCAATAGTAACATTATCAAGATCTCCAAACAACATTAAGGGGTAAATCTAATCAGCTCTCCACTTTGGCTCAATAAACATGAATAAGGAGGTTCTTAATATTTTAAAAAACTTTGCATTTGTTTAAGACATAAACACAAAAACTTTGGTAATTATCATGCTCTTAAGCAGCAAGAAGCCATGTAGATAGCACGTGAAAACTTTTCACCTTGTTATAAGCAAGTGCCACAGGAGTCGTCGTTATTGGGCCGGTAGGGCAAGAGGCCATGTAGAAGTACCAGTAGGATCATCAACAGGGTCATCGACATTAGTTAGAAGACGGTTACATCGTCGTTCGAGGTGGGAACCTAGAACAGTTTAAATGAGAGATTTGCAATCGATTCAAACAAACACAAATGGTCCAAATCAGAAACTTATATAAACACATATATGGTTTGGGGGCCTGCAAAGTAGCTTACGTGGCTGGTCACAACGACGGATGCAAAGCTATCCTGGTAACTTGCTGAAATATAATACAAAAAAAATATAGGAGAGAGAGAGAGAGAGGACTTACGGATCAAAAAATACCAAAAGTTCCATTCACAAATGACCAACCTGATGGAAATGAAATTCATAAATATGTAGCGTATTCATGAGTACATAAAAATGAATGCTTCTTTCAAACAAAAGCTACAAAAATAAACTGATCACAACTAACATAAAAACATTGAACTGGTAAAAAACATTTCCACCAGGTTGATTGGAAATTGAATAAAAGGAGACTGCAGAACTAAAGATTGATCATAACATGCGATATTATTAAACAAAAAATGGCCTGAAAAGAGAAAAAGTGGAACTAAAAAATGCTTTTATAACTATTAGGGGTTCGAATGAAGAATTTCACACATTTCATCAAAAAAATTGAATTATTCGCATTACGTGCAAATGTGTGGGTGAAAGAAACCTTACCATCAAATTCATATAATTGTTCTGCTTAATGCATAGTGTGTTCACAATAATTGATTGTGATTGGGCGAGGGAATTTAATGGGTCTTAGATGTGGTAGTTGTCTCCTCTGATTATCTCCACCACTAAAAAACCTCCAACTGCTGAAATTTGAAAAATAAAAAACGTACCTTAAAGAAACGAAGCCAAAAACCGAATAATGAATCGAAAAAATCTTCGCTAAAAGTAGTCTTCTGTTCAAATGTTATAAAACAAAAAAACACTTTTAGCAAGATGAATGAACCCTCAAATAAAATAAAATATGATTATTCCAGGCTTCATTAAAACGTATCTTGCCAACATGCCCACTTACATTGCACTGGTCTACGCAACTGCTAGATCAATAGGTCCAGACCTCTTCACGGTTGACTCAGTATTTTATTACCTTGACCAAAATATCACAAAGATTAGCCAAAGGGTATTTGATATCTTCCTCAGTAACCAAACTGCACAAAGTGAGACAAATGTGATTACCTGGGCACAACACAATCGTCACAAAAGAGATTCATCAACATGTTGCGTTGAAGGCTGGTGTAAACTATTAATCTCCGTGAAGTAACACAATTATGAGAAAAGAGGGGAGAGAAAGATGTAAGAATCGTACCAAAAAATAAACTTGCTAGAAAAATCTGTTGCACTACCTTCTAATAGAGAAAGATCTAGGTGAATGGAGTAAGAAAGAAGATTAGAAAAACAGACGTTCTGAAAATCTTCTGCACTATCTTTCCTTAAAATTAGGAGTTCATATAAACATGAATACTGAAAATTAGGAAAATCATTTCCAGAAAAAGATTAGGAAAATTGGAAATCTGCTGCAATACCTTATTTTGTTCCCTTAAAAAGATTAAAAAAAATTCAAAAGCAGACGTTTTGAAAATCATTTCCAAAAAAATTCCTTTCAATTACAGCAAAATTTAAAATCAATTTGAATTAATCCTGACTGTTGGTTGGAAAAAAATAAAAATCTCGTGTAATTAAATCTAGCAAATCTATAGCCCCTTATTTGATTGGGAAGTGCTTCCATTTTGGAAATCAAAATTAGTGTATTCCAAGATTTTAAGAAGGAATTTAAATTTTATTAAAAAATATTTAGTAAATCTCAACCGTTAGATGAAAGCGATCTGAATCGTTCTTGTGAAAATGTCTTTTGGTGTCCCACACCGTTCTGATTTGTAATGTAGATTTCTTCCTAATTGAATTAGACTACGCGAACTCAATAGAAAATTCTCCTCCTAATTATTAGCAAATTGGGGCCCAAATATTACCAAAATTATTCAAATTGAAATATCATTTGTACCTTGCCAATCGCCAAATTAGTCACTTGCACTTGATGATGTGTTAAATATTGCCACTTGCACAATTTTTCTTATCTTGCTAAATTGAATATTTCCCATGTTGTTTATCAACGTCAACCGCTAGATTGAAATTTTAAAATCAAAATTTTCTGTGAATGTATAAGATCCAAACCTCTTCTAATTGGAAAATTTTCCTAATTTCCCCTTATTTTGTTCCCTCTAATGGTTAAAAAGAACTGGGATATGATACCAAAGCAGACATTTCCCTCTAATTTTCCCAATTTTTCCATATTCTATTCCGAAAAAAATGAGTTTCGAAAGCGGACCTTTTGGAAATAAAGTCCTTCCAATTACAGCATAATTTAAGAGGTCAGAGATTAGGACGCCAATCCGGGTTTCTTTTTCCTTTTAAGCATGACCATATGCCTAATTTGGCCTAATTGAGGCCCCCCTTTATTAATTTTTTTTTTTTAAACGTGAGATTCATAAAGTGGAATTAAGATAATTTAATAATACAAAGAAATTACCCAGAAGATGCAGAGACAAAAAAAAGAAGCCAGCGAAAATTACTATAAAGAGGGGGGGCAGTATTATAGGCAGCAATACGTAGTAAAAAAGGATACAACTATTTCCAAAATGAAGTCTTTCCAACTTCTCCTCGGTATTTAAAAACGCGATGCTATCGAGAAAGGCATGTGATACAACTAATGCCTTTTTATTTGTTTTTTCCAAAAAAAGTCTTTCCAAATTCTATTCATCATTATAGGCAATAGTAGTTAAAACCTAAATCAATCTTCACCGTCGGATGAAAACGATCTCAGCCGTTCTTGTGAAAATATGTTTGGAGGGCCCCGCACCGTCCTCCCTTGTAATATAGATTACAATCCAAAAATGATTTATAAAATACTCTAAAGTGCATATTTATAGTGTGTTTTTTTGTGCTTGTGTGGTACAAACTCCGTGATGGCATTAACTATGCATGAAAGGGATGCGTTACTGCTTTAAATGAGAACGTGTCAACTAAATACGTTCTAATTCAATACCAAATACGGAGGTGAAGTATGATAACTCTTTGTATCTCTATATATTATCTCTTCACGCGCAATTTGTCTTCCTCTCCCTCCTCGATCTCCGTCCTCTACCGATGTCGTAGTTGATCTTCCACCCATCGTCATCGATTTGTCTTCATCTTTGTATTCCTCTCTCTCTCTCTCTCTCTCTCTCTCTCTCTCTCTCTCTCTCTCTCTCTCAAGTATTCTAGCTTCTCTCCTAACTCTAGCGCGTCTATGTATATGGTTATATATGTATATATTGTGTCTGTATTAAATGTACTGTGTATATTAATGTGTATAGGACCAAATAAATATGCATATGTGTATATGACCAAATATGTTATTTATGTATATAGATATGTTGGATTCGGTGCACACTCTATGTGTGATTGCGAGTTACTGTATGTTTATTGTTCTTACTAGTTGTAATAATTCATTTTTACCTATATCAGCTTATTGGAGTACATTCCTACTAGTTGAAATCTATATTGTTCTTGCTAGCGATTTTGAATCCCAATATATGTTTACATTGTGTATATAATATTTTTGCATACAATTGTATACGAACTGACAAATATGATAGTGTTGGATTTGGTAACTGTGTGGATTTAAAAAAGTACACTTTGTGAGACAAATTTGGTCCTATTTAAATTGGTCGATGGTGACCCCCCCCCCCCCCCCCCCCCCAAAATTGCAAACCTAACTTGTATTTGTGATAATACTGATGTGGAAATGCAGCGCATCAGTATTTTGAGGATGACATATGAAATTTTCAAGGTAATGTCTAAGTTCTATGTAGTGACTTATAAAGGATGATGTTACTCAAAATATACAAAGATTTTCAACTTTTGCTAATTTGTTTACATGAGTCAAGGACATTGTGTTAACTTTTTAAAATTAATTTATCACTCGCAAACAAAAGCAAAAATTATGGATAACCTAGGAGACACAGAATTATAATTTATCGTGCTTGTTCTATAATGCCCTTATTTTTTGACAACTTTAAGAATGCCTTTTTAAATAATTTATTATAAAACAAATATTTGGAAAAATTTTACCTTTTGTTATTAATAAGTGCGGACTTAAATCCGAAACACATGCATAAAAGTTAAAAAATATACCCAAATGGGTTTAACTTGTGGTATTATTGTTCTAGTAAAAATAATATAATACAAAGCAAACCACGAATAAGGGGGTCACGTTCGTTGAAGTCTTTTCTGTCATAGCTCAGATCCTCTTGCTTGGGTTGCATTTCCTGCTGCATCTTATTGCTCCTCCGTACATGGCATGATATGCTAAGGGCAGAAAAATTACACCTAAAAGTTGTGTCACTCAGTAGAAAAGTACCACTCGACAAACCCAACATATTAATATAGCATAACAAGATGCGTACAAAACAAATAAAGGCAGCACATTAGTTTTATTATTAATCTTTTATTTAATGATGTATAAGAATCCCCTCCATGATAATTTCATCTTACCCTCTGACTTTAGCATAATGTTCTCAGTTGAGATTGAACAATTATTACCTACAATTGGTATGTGATGAACTCAAACCTAAGTGATATACCCAATTAAGTCATTGTTGACCTTGGAAGGAAAAAACCTTCTACTGTCCTATCAAGTTAATTCCGACCTCACCTTACGTAGATCTTACACGAACGTGGAATATCAAGTCTAGTCCAATGTATCTTGAATGTTCCCTCGAATCCAAGCCTACTGCATTTGGGGTTTAGTGAGGGGAAGACAAAGCAATGGTAGACATTGGAGGAAGAGATTTTGCAAAAGGAGGAGGTTGAGTGGCAGAAAAGGTTCCTCAACCGTAGGGGAAAAGAAAACCATCCTCTGAGAGGTTTTCAAAGAATACATGGGTGTCCAAAATGGTTTTGTTTCACATGGAGTAGTATTCTTAGGGATAGAAGGGAGGGAACAAAATAGGGGAGATTTTCTACAGCAGGGGTAAGGGTAATGATGAGAGGAGACAATGATCCCATATGGGTGGGCTCTTATGAAAAAAATAGGAAACACAAGGTGAATTTGACACGTGGCAGGGGAACGAATACAATTGTCGCTAAAAACTCCAAGTATCTTTAAGCAAGATAATTTTTAAAATAGTTTTATTTGCTTGTCACTTAATCTGCTTCGATGCCTGAAAATAAGTTCAACCATGGGGACTCAATAAAGAAGGATCAATCAAAGATGACCACAAGTCAAGTCGAATCAATTTAAAATAGTCATAACAAGTAAATCAAGTCGTGTAGTTGGTCCATCTCGGTAACATGTCAAGCTTTACCATGGCCAAAAAAATGATGTGCCATGCATGTAAGACAAAAATCCATTATGAAAAATAAATAATAAAAATCTTCTACACATCCATGAAACTCATCTGAACATGTCCGACCATTGCATCCACAAGTTGATCAATTTGGAAAAGAGGAAAGCTATCCTTTTGACATGCATCATTTTAATTAGTATAGGCGACACATACGCGCCACTTGCTCTTTTTCTTCTTAGCAACTACTATGTTGGTCAGCCATGTCGAATAGTGCACTTTCTTGATTGCTTTGGCCTCAAGTAGCTTTCAACCTCTTTGACAACTGCTTCGGTGTGTGTCATAGCTGATCGATGTCCCTCCTGCTTGACTAGTCTACGCATCAAGTCAACCTTTAGTGGTGGCAGATAAACTCTGGATCAACCCTTAGCATCTCGTCGGGGCTCTAGGCGAAAATTGGCATATTCTTCTTTAAAAACTCGACCATCTCCTCTCTTTCTTTTTCTGGCAAGGTTGAGCTACCAAGGAAATATTTTTCGTTATCTCTGTCAATTGGGACAATAACCAAGTCCTCAATAGTTTTCTCAATGACGGGGATGCCAACCTCCTCCAAGACTAGCTGGTCCGACACCTTGACCCAATGGACCTGCTCTAGAGTGGATTAACTCTTAACAGCAGTGGTATAACACTGCTTGGCTGGCACCTAATCACCGTATATACTCTCACTCCATGCAATCCAATGAACCTCAAGACTTGATAATACATCGAAGCTACTCTGCCCAACTTATGTACCCATTCCCTACCGACGATGGCGATTTAGGGAGATGGGATGTCTACAACAATGAATTTCGTTGGCACAATCACTGTACCTACAATGATCGGGACGGTGAACTTGCTGAGCGGCCAGACTGAGCCCCCATTGAATCCAACAAGAGGTACTTCAGTTGGTATCAGGTTAACTTCGGTGAACTCTATCTTTTTTAATAGACGATAGTACACTACCTCGACCGAGCTATTGAGGTCGACCAAAATCCTCTTCACAAAACAGGTGTCAATTTATAGTTTAATCACCAAAGCGTCATTACGTGGTTGTTAGACTCTCTGCAGGTCTTTCTTAGAGAAGGATATTACTCCTTTTGGCTTCGTTCGGATTTTCTTCATTGCTGGTTCGATAGTAAGCACTTGTCTTACATCAACTTGTTGCAACTCGGCCTTAAACCATGTCTTCTTTTTCCTGATCCATCATACCATGGATCACATGGATTGTGCACGCCTCCTTTGTTTCTTCAACTCGGTTATGAATATTGGCTGGAACTCCCACCCTTGTCTTTTCTTTGTCGATCCATTCTTTTAAGTGAAAAATGACAACCAACTCCTCTGGATGCGTTTGAAATTTCGACAGTTCACCATCGAGTGCCCTCGATCCCTCTGATAAGAGCATTGCAGTCTTTGGTTTCTTCCCTTCAGCTATTCCATTAGTTTGTTCAGCCACTTGACGAATGGCTCATGCTCTATCTTTTGTATCAACTGGTAGAGTGGTATCTGAAAAATTATCTGTGGTATCTGAAAAATTATCTCGTCGACCACGAATTCAAAAGGCCGAGGCTCCTTCTACTCCCATTTTTTCCCAGACCGGACCACATTAATCTCTTTTTGTTCCTTCGTCCCTTCGCTCATCTTGCCAGAGTTACGCTCAGTCAATCTCCTTTCCTCATCCAATTGAGCATGCAGTTCAATCTTGCTCATCAGTTTGTCCATATGGGTGGGAGGAACGAGCAACAAGTCTTTGTAAAATCTTGCACTTGCTATCTAGTCCGAGCTTAAAGGACGTGATGACAATTTTGGGGTCATAATCCTCTATTTCATTGTATAATTCCCAGTACCTGGCAACGTAAGAGATTTTGTCTTTGCCATTTTGAGACCGAGCAGTGTGTCCACTTCCTTTTTTACCTTTGTGCGATGATCAACTGAGTAGAGAAAACTATGCACGAGTCTTTCTAGCAAAAGATGGACCCTTGTGGGAGCTTGTAGAACCATAATAGGCCGAGTTTGCCCAAGTCGGAGGGGAACAATTTGCACATGAGGGGCATCATATGTTTGAAATGAACGAGATGGATATACGAGTCGATTTTTGACTCGTATTTGTTGAACTTTGGATGGGCAAACCTGGGAGGAGGTTTGACTGAATTGATTTTTGGGGCAAATAAGGTTCAGATCAAATGTTCGTGGGCAATCTCTGAACAAGTCCGAGCCGACGCCGCAATGAGCAACCAGTTGGTCGTCCCTGAACCTGTCTCTCTTGGTATGTTCCAACCTGTCCCGCAAATCTTCGGCATCTAATGGGTTGAGCGTTGGACTGTTGTCCACGTTTTACTCGCCCAACCTCTCGAATGCTGAGACCCTCCGGTCATCCTTTTGTTTTGCCAACCATTGTTCCAGTGATGCGGTTCGAGTTCGCCGCACCCTGTTTCCATCATCACGAATTTTGGTCAAAACTTTTAGAACCCAACTTGTGGCACACAAATACACGTCTGAACCATTCATCACCAGGAGGAGTTCTGATTTTTGCGTAGTCCCCCCACAAGCCTAGCTTGCTGCTGGAACCAAAGTTATCAATCTCGTACTGGCGAGTATATCGATTTTGTTACTGGTACGGTACGTACCGATACTGGTGTGTACCAGCGCACCGTTTTAGATTTATCGCTAAAATTAATATACATATTTCAAAAAATATTTTTTAATAAAAAAGCATATTAAACATAAAAAATAAAGCATAATAATTTAAAATAAAATTATCCAAAAAAAAAAGAGAAATAATTTTGGCCTCAATTTATATATAATTACCCCAAAAAATTTAATTTAATTTTTTATTTTTTTAAATACGGGCTGTTACGGTACAGTACCGGTCGGTATTGGCCAGAATAGGCTGAAATAGCTCAGAACATGCCGAAACAGTAGTCAAAACAATACTCCGGTGGTCCGGTACCGTTACGAGGGTGGTACGGGACGGGAATGACAACTTTGGTTGGAACTTGATTTTTTTGCACCTCAACTCTGAGTTGCAAGACCTCCAAACACATACTGTCAAGGGCTTTGTCCATTTTCTCCAAGTATCGCTCAAGCTGTTTGACATATTCACTCGTGGTCAGCCTCATAGGAGCATCGGGTGGTGCCCCCCCTAAGTCGACCTCTTCAACAAGTGATCCCTTCCCCTTGGGGGTAGCATGACCCACACAATCCTCTCTAGTGATCCTTGTTGTCTTGACTCCTTCAGACATCGTAATAATCAGAAAAGAGAGATTATTGTCCCCACCAGAGTCGCTAATTGTGCGGGTGTGATGATCCCTTAGTCTGATCCTATTTGTCTCTGGGATCCAAATTGCTCTTATTGCTTGCGAAAGGAACAACCAATTGGTGCCAACGTGATGTTTCCAGCATGAAGACACTCCAATGCTAAAGTCAGAACTTGCAAGATCGATGCGCAATAGTAACAACGTAGTGATTGATAGTGTCCCTAATTTCTACTGCTTGATCTTGTATTTATAAGCCATCAGATGCTCTGTTTTGGTAACTGGATATCTAAGGACTATTTCCCTAATCACACATTACCTAATCTAATTATTTCTTTGATTGAGGATCTTCTATAGGCTTCGTGCTTCCTAGTACAACAATTGCCAAAACTATGCTTTCTTATTTGGAACATATCTTGATTCCAGAAGGCTTCTACCTCCTCGATTGAATGCTTGGGAAACTATTCAAAATAATAGTCTCCGTACGCTGGGCTACCAACATTCGGTCAATGAGCCCTTTCCGACCACATGTTGATCGAAATCTCATGTGGCTGACGCGGAGCAGACGTTGCGATCGTTTGTCAATACAGGTATGAGCCAAATAATAATTTAAAATCCATTTGGCCCGTTCGGCATTATATCGGCCAAAGCCCCATGCTGTCAACACGACCCATAATTCTCCTGAGCTTTTACCCTATTTTCTTTATCGGGTCAGTTTGATATTTGGCCCACTACACTGGGGTAACATCTTACCTTGTAATAATATATGATAGGCAATGGAGTCAAAATAATCAATGCTACTATGAATGCACTTACGTATTCATACTTCCCGTATCAAAATCTTTATGTAAACTGCGTTGTGCTCCTATAGTGACGTTTGTACCAAAAGTTGACTGGTCGAAAGAATGTTTGCATTTTTTACAAGGTAACAAATAACTGGACAAATAGTAGCTACTTATTATATATTCTCAAATAATTTATTTATTGTTTATTGATATATTTTAGACATAATCTTATTTATCATTTCATCTTCTATGTGTGAGAATTTCAAGGCAAGGTGGAAGAGAATTGACGTTATAGTTAATTTGTTATCATAGCTTTTAAATAGAATTTGTTAAGTTTAATTATTTATCGTATTTGATTGATGTTGTGAATAATATATATGTTTTCACTATGTAAAATACTAAAATGATATTTATTTTTGTATTTATATCAATAAAATATGCTTCAATTTGTTTCGCACGCATGGGTGTTTTTTTTTTACTAGTTAGAGGTTGTAAAGAGAGGTTCATTTAAGCAGCGAACCCAAAGTGGCAACCCTCGGAAAACTTAGCCCAAGGTCAAGTCCTTTTATCGAAGTCTGGGTTTGCAAAGTGAGCCCAATCAAAATCAATATCTAAGTAGGCCCATTTTAAAAAGTAGTACCGGCAATGCACCAAAGTATTAGGTCATCTACTTTTGTGCATCTCCAATGACCACTGCAAATATAAAAATCTACACGATAAACATCCTGCTTTTTAATCTCCCAACTTCCCCTTAATCCGCGTCAAATACACGCGCATTAGATAAGAGATAAATCGTGTAAATGGATAATACCATCCTCCTCATCCTGAAGTAACGTCCCTATTGAAGCGCGTGAAAAATACACATTTGACACATATCATTCACATATTTCTATAAATTCTGATTTAAAATCTAAAATCTAAAATTTAACTGACTCGTAAATAACACTTAACATTCAAATTTGATTTAACCAAAGTCAGATCTAGTCATTGTTATATTTTATCATGTATGAGTCTTGAAATAAGTAGTCGAATAAAATTAAATGGTATAAACTAATTATTTTTATTTGTTTGGTTGGAAAATTAGAGTAGCAGTAGCAAATAATTATTTTTTTAAATAATTTAATAATTATTTAATTATTACAAACATTAATATGTGCAGTACACAGGTATATCTTGTCAAAATATTTTACATATAATGTTTTAGATTTTTATTTTGTATTAATATACTTGCAAATAAAAATCAACCCAACATCTCCATCTTTATATAATTGATAAAATATTTTATATATGGTGTGAAAGTACTTGTATAAAAGTAATTTTTAACATTCAACAAAAAATAAAATGATATAATAGCATGAAAGTTTTGTAATGGTAGACAATTTGATTTTTTTTACTCAAGAAAAATTATAAAAATAAATATAATAATTTAACATAGAAATAAAAATCAAGAATAAAAATTCATAGTGAAACAAATGCACGAAGTAACATGGAATTTTTTCATTTAGTTTATTAAAAAACGTATGTCACTTAAACTAGAATTAACTTATAGACGAAAGAGTTATCATTCAATATTATTTTCACTTGATAAATTTAACATTTCACACAATATTAACTTGTAGATATCAAGAATAATTCATGTTCTAATGAAAGAGAATGACCCCTCATTTTAAAGCTCATAAACTAATGAGTCATATGATTATAATAAATCTCAACGATAAATCAAAATAATTACTCCTACAATGCACTGAGTAGACCTAAACAAGTATTATTATCATCTAAAACCTTATGTTACCAGAAGTTAATTAATTGAGCAAGACTATAATTTTCAATTTTTTTAAAAATATCTCAAAATTTAAAATCAATGAATAAAATGTACATGAATTTAAAAGTACTATACATTCAATTATCTCGTCAATTAAATTAGGATTCGAGGATGTTATTTGAAAACTTCTCGGGGACAAAAAATTATACAAATCGTAAAAATGCTTAGAATTCCTCAACAAATTCTTAAAGAATTATTTATTCTTATTCGATATTGAATTGTTTATGTAAGAAATAAAAGTGAACCGTAGGAAACTTGTCTAACGTATTATTCGTTGTTCCCAAAAACCCCAAGTAAATTTATAGAAAATTTATATGGACAGATACTTTTAGAGAGAGAGAGAGTGTAGAGGGTGAGGGTTTTCGGTGCGGAAAGTGGAGAGAGAGAGAGAGAGAGCTTTGATATCTTCCCGGCGCGGCGGATTCTACAGCAGAGCCTAGAGAGAGAGATAAGCGAGTGAGTTGCAGTGCGATAGATCTGAGTAGAGAGAGACAGTATGAGTAGCAGAGGCGGAAGCAGTAGCAATGGCGGCGGGGTACAATCAATCCCGGGGGCGTCAAGGAAGATAGTCCAGAGCTTGAAGGAGATTGTAAACTGTCCTGAATCCGAGATCTACGCTATGCTCAAAGAATGTAACATGGACCCTAACGAGGCGGTTAACAGGCTTCTCTCTCAAGGTCTTCATACGCCCTCTCTGTCTATGTTTTTGTACATATACTTGTGAACCCTATTATTTCCTTCTTTTTTTATCTGGATGTGATTTTGATCACTGATTCACTGTTCTTATCTCTGGTTGCTGAGAAAACTTGCTGAATATTCGTGTATATTTATATTTTGAGTTAAGAACAAATGCATTCGATATTATGTACTCTTTGGAGCTTTGGTTTGGGGAAAGAAACAGGTTGTATTTTTTTTTTATATATATTTTCTTGTTTTAACTGCAATTTATCTGTTTGGCGAAACTAGAAGTACATGTAAGTAAAGTTTTCGAGAATAATGTTTTCGATATTCATGTGCTCTATGCAGTTTTGGTTTCGAGAAAGAAGAAGGTTGTCTTATTTTTATCTTTCCTCTTATTTTAACTACAATTTTTCTGTTTGCCCAAGTGGGATACATGTTTGTAAAGCTTCAATTTGAATATCCTCAAAGGGATGTTTTTGGGTTGATTCAATTACCTAATGATGCTAAATTTTAGATTCTGAACAAAATAAAAAATTACTTCTCATGTTTCTTTTTAAGCTGCAGCAGATAATAGACGTCCTGGTAGATAGTTCTTGATCCAATAACTGTATAATTATGAATAGATCCCGTATAAATTGCTTCGATGTGAAAATTTAGTGGTTTTTATACTTGGCAAGTTTTTGTTTGTTTAGTTCCAGGCAAACTTCTTTTCCTTTTTTTTTTTTTTTTAGACTTATCGATATTGGATGGCTCTGGATAAACTATAGAAACGGAGATATGCAGAATTAGAAGTAAAGGGTTAAACGAAGGGCTTAATCAATCTTGTTTGGCAAGAGGAAGAAAATTCAATGGTGGATTCCTTGTTACAATAATTTGAATTCCAGAAAAGAAATCACACAACATCCACCTCACTTTGACACACATTCTTCCTTGTATATGATGGGAACTGGGAAGTTCCCCTTATTCCCAGTTCCCCTTATTTAAAGAACTCATTAACTGCCTAATTCTCTCTCTTTTTGTAACTAACCAATCAGTCGCTCTCCTCTAGTAGTAACGATGACTGACTAACTTGTATTTCTAACTTATGGTGCCATAACTAATGCATATCTGGGGACAATACAATTAAGGAAACTTCAATCTCCACTCCTATCATTCCCTCCCCGTTAAAAGGGCATTGTCCTTGAGACCAAAATTAAACCAAGAAGATCAATTAGATAAACTCCAGGATAGTAACAGTCTGGACAAGATAATGTTTAGCTTGCTTGGGTTGCCAAAGTATCACATGCAACATCAACTGACGTGGACTTGACGACTTGTCATTTTCTGTTTGTGATCTTCATTGCCCTGCGATTTCAATCTTAAGAAGAATTTTTATCCCTATGTGCCTACCCCTTTTAATCTGGAGCATTTGAGTAACATAGTGTAGACAAATCTGATCTCTTGTAAACTTTGCATCCTCCCTTATCACTAGGTGAACAAATATACTGCGTCCCTTAGTTGTCTGTACTGTGTGTTTCCTTAATCATGGCATTCCACTGGTCCACATAATAGGATCCTTTTGGGGCATATTACCAAACTCAACTGCTAAAAACCTAACAATACCAGATAATTATTTGAGTCACCAAATATAGGCTACTAATTTTATCTAACACTTTGCATGCACAATTCAAGAGACCCATTTCAACATACATGTTAATCAAAGCCCTTTCAATGCGTGGGTCAGTTTTGACCCCTGCTTCACTACATTCGTATTCTCCTTGCGCAAAACTTGAACAAGAATCCGAATCCCCCAACCAAGAGTCTGAACTGTTGAGTGAATCAAAAGATTCTTCTCTTGGTACTTTGTCCAACGTGGAACTGCTGTGGAAAATGTGTTGTAGTTTCCATTAAGTCTCCTTAAATGAGACCCTTTGGTAAACTCCAAGATTGATAGTAGTGCAGAATGAAAGGAATTGAGAATAAGCAAGAAGAATATTTAGAACCAAAGAAGAAGTTTTTTTTATGTTGACAAGGTCAAAAAAGGTTTGAGGTTTTACCCTGCGTCCCATAGTTTCTGAAACTAAAACTCAAAAACGGATAAAATACTTCTTGTTTCCTTAAGAATGCAATCTCACCTGTATTTATCGTATTCAACTCCAACTTGTGTTCCCCTTGCTAATCCAGAAAGCGCAAAAGACTGCACCAGTATTTTGAAGAGTTCCTTTTAAATCTTGTGTGAATGACTGCAACACAAGCACAGGGGAGATTCCCGTGGCAAACATGACACTTGTCAGAGTTTTTCCCCACACCAAGCCTATTAATGCACACTCCATGTTTCTCGTCAAATTGCTGGACTCCGCCTTCGTAGCCCTCTCAAACCGCAAGAACAATTCCTGTCCATTGTCTTCATTCTTGAAGTTGGGTTCCTCAAGATGCATTTCGCTAACCGACTACTCAAGGCAATCAAGATTTGCATTGAACTATCTATTGCTCTCAATGAGTTTTTTGTTGCCTTCAATTATCTTTGAGTATGATGCATTCTAGTTGTATGGAATCCTAAAATGTTGTCGCTCCCACCCTAGGAGCCCGAATCTGTGGTTTAGAGTAAGGGGTGTGAAAACACTCCAACCCTATCATCACATCGTTGACATCATTCCTCTAGTTGGGTCACCTTAGCTCCTCATTGCGTGCATGTCTTCAACACAGTATTCGCGTACCACACATTTGTCAGCAAACCATTCTCAAGGACTCTTGCGCTTTGGATACAGCTTATGCAATGGTAGCGTGTAGGATCTAAAGCTTGCGTTACGAGATCTTTTGGAATATTATATGAACTGATGATTGATCGTGAATGTACTTTTATGTAATTTGTCGTACTAGTTAATACTGAAGAGATTGGGAAAAAAGAGAATACGAAATTCTTGTGATAATAGAAAATGTGGCTTTCCCCTAGGCTTACAAACTTCTAAGTAATTGAGAAATTTCTAATCCTAAAAAGTGATAAAAAATGATGTAAATTAAAGTAATACAGAAATACCATACATTAAAAAATTTAAGCTAATAATGTTTTAAAAAAAACCCCTGCTAGAAGAAGTTAAACTAAATCAAATTTGTTTGGAACAATTAATTGCTAAAACAGAACTTCCCAAAAATTGGAACAAAAGATGACATGATGGTAAAATTCGTCAAAATACTTCGTTTACAACTTAGGCGTTTTCAGTAGAACAAGGGTTTTGGAGTTGTTTGTTTTCAATAGACTTCCTTCCGTATTCTGGCATGCCATCTTCTTTATACAATTACTATTTGTTCTCCATGTTTGCTTCAACTGGTCAGTGACTAGCTTGATTTTATCAAGTATAGGTTATATTTGGTTTCAAAGAAGCATGAATTTCGACAAAAAACACGCGCCAAAAAAAAAAAATCAATTTTCTAAATTATCGGATACAGACACGCGGGCATGTTGAAACTGTGGTGTATTTATATTGTACAATTATCCCCTTTAATGTTTAAGACCATTAAAATTGGGAAGAAGGAAAACGTTTTTATAATAACAAAAACACTGTTCTCATTGGGTTAGGGATCAGATAATGGATAAAAACTAGTAATTTCTCTATTCCTAAGATGTAAAAGCAAAAGCCACTACATAAGTATCTGAAAATCTTAGCATCCATGATAAGTTTGATGGTCCTTCAACTTTTAAAATTGCATGCTAACCTTGTTACTTGTCCGTAACATATCCACAATGTGTCTTTAGGGCGTCCCCATGGTGTCCAGAGTGACTCCAAATGTGTCCGTGTCCACATGACATGTGAAGCAGTAGGCGTGTTCGTGCTTCTTGGGTTGTTCTATCATTTTATTGCTTTTGCTCCATCCTTGTCTTTTTCCTAAGCAGTTCACGATAGTATGGTTGTCATGTCATCTTTAGAACTTTTAATATTCTTCAAGTTGCTACTACGAGATTCAATGCAGGTTTTTGATGTGTCCTTGTTTGGTTTGTTGATATTCAAGCTCAATTCTAATTTGAAGTTTTCTATTGCCTAGATCCTTTCCATGAGGTGAAGAGCAAACGAGAAAAGAAAAAAGAGGTGGGTGGATTTGGAAAATGCATGATATCTAATTTCTATTGTTTGGTAGTTGAGTCTCGTTTTCCATAGCATATGCTTCTAATTTTCACTTATGGCTTGCACCGTTATGAAACTGCAAACGACTATTAAAGCTTTATTAAGCCTTAGATTTGTTGTGATACTGTTTGTTAAGAATTCACCTTGTTATCCAGCTTTTAGTTTCCTATTTATTGTTTCAGAATAAGGATACAACAGAATCCAGGTCTCGCAGCGCTAGTAACTCTTCGAATCGTGCTGTTAGGGGTAGCACCGACCGCTATGCTGGACGTGTTGGCTCGACACAGTTCAGCTCATCTGGTATGTGGGTATTGAATGCAGTTTTTGGCAAGTGTTTTTGGTTTCATGGAATTTCTAGTTTGATCTTTGCACTGATATCCTTATGTCAGAGTTTGGTGCTTTACATGGTAAACCTGCATACAAGAAGGAAAATGGAACACACAATTACGGTGGCCCTTCGTCAGTGGCATTTGGAATGGCGGGAAATAATTTGAACCAGCGACCACCTCCAGCCCAAAGGTTAGTCGTGTTAGAATCTCTGCTTGGTTCTTTTCGAAGTATGGAAAGTTAGGACTGTTGGGGCTGCAGTATCCCTCTGTCCCACATCTAGGGTATATGCATTTACTGCACTATTTATTTTGGAAGCTATGTCAAAGATTGCCCTTTCATCCTTCTTATAAAAGTATTCATAACCATTTTGAGGGAGTTTTGAAAAAATAAAATGTTGTATGCTTAACCATTTGTAAGAGGAGAGGAAGGTGGGTAAAGAAGAACTAGAGAATGAGGAGAAGAGACGTGAAAGGGTAACAGATGAAGAAGAAGAACAGAGATAGAAGTTTATAGAGAGGGAGGGGCTCGAAGACTAAGTCAAAGCAGCAGTTGCGTCCTCAAGTTCGATCTAATCCAAGTGTCTACCAACTCTAATCGATAGGGCTCTGAACTGTTCCGTATAACGCACAATACATGTGAAGCAACACCGTCTCAATTCACTGAAATACAATTAATTTGATTATAAATGCTGTACGTAGTGGTTTAAGATGAGGACTATGCAAACTGAAGTAGAAGGAAGGTTGCTGTTGGTAACTTGCTTCAAAACTGGAGGCTAAAGGGTGCCTCGATAAGGAAACAAATCCAATATGGAAAACATGACTAAATCTCACATATCTGAAGGTATGACAAGTAAAATATGCATTTGGTGCAATGCTACAAATACTATGAAAGGTCCAGTAGCTTGAATATGAGGTTTTGCGAAGGAGGTCTAATGATAAGGCTCAAGAAACACACAAATCATGTTTTAGTCTCCTCCATTACAATCTGGCTTCTCATGATGAACAAAAACAGATAGTTCACAATTTTCTTCCTCTGAAGCAATTTTTCTCCTACTGTTTGGCATCTAAATCATGACCCTGTTAGACAGTGACACAGAAGGACAAATCTGTACAGATTAAATACAAGCATCAGGGGTTTAAAGTTTCAACATGATCATCTCACCTTCATAACGAAGCACACAACTATAACTTGAACTATCCTTGTTCACCTAGTGGATGAACTGCACTTCATGACACTTTTGGTGATGCAATAAGTATCATGATTTTTCAGAAGATTTCTATTCCGATATTGTAATAATTCTTCAGGAGTCTCGTATGTACTCCTTTTCCGAATTCATATCTGTATACTCATGGGATCCATCTATTTGCCTTCCTTCTGTCTGCAAAACTCTTATTTTCTTCTCTTGCATATATGTGGGCTCTCAATGCAGTGATCCTGTTACTAGCGAAAATAAAGGGACGTCAATAGGCACTGTTAATGGTACTTTATCATCCTCACAGCTTCCTTCTGGATATCAAGCTGCCTGGTCTGGGGTCCCTGGTCAAGTATCAATGGCTGACATTGTTAAGATGGGTAGGTCACATAGCAAGGCTTCCAGCGGAGCGTACCCATCCCAGTATGGGGTCAATCAACACCATGTTCAGGCATCTCGATCCCCTGAGGATCATGTATCTAAGGTGTCAGAGTTGAACCACGAGCTAGAAGTTGGCACAGGCCAACATGTTTCTCCCAATGATGACTGGCCATTAATTGAGCAGCTACCATCTGTTCATGTGCCTCCTGTCTTGGAGCGATCTGTGGCTTCTGATCTGCATGTTGATGTATCTAACTTTGCCTCTGATATGATTAAACAACATCCACAATCTCCAAAAGATGAGTTCCGGGAACTGGAAGATGAAGCTATTGAAAATATGAATACTTACCACGCAAGTTCTGCTTCTGCTGCCACTCGCAAGATGCAGGAGGAGAATCCCAGCAGTGATTTCCTTTTTAGCAATGACATGTATGAAGACATGGGTTCCTACCAGACTCACAGGAACGGCTTCGAACACCAGGAAGGTAAGTTAATTTATGTTTCAGTTTCTGGCCAGTTTATTTTCGGAATCTGTGTAGTTCCCTTTTTTCAATAACTCAACTAACCACATTGCTTGAAATCAGCCTGTATAGAGGATAGCTTCAATCTCTAAATGTCATATAGTTTCTCCAATGGTACACGGAGTCATGTACATTAATCTGAAGATGATAGTTGCTCAATAAACATTGCATGTCTAAACTCAAAATTTTGAAAATAGTTGTAACCCATTAGGATTCATTGAGAACGCTTATGAGTGATGCTGATTTCTAGGGTGGTTGTGTGTAGTCGATTTTAGCATTTTCTTTTCATTTACCTTTGTACCTTTTTAAGTTGTGTGTTTCTAGAATTTTTTTGTTTGTTTGTAGAATTAGTGATGAAAAGGATGCATGAGTTTAAATAAAGAGCTTATTAGTTGTTACTATGGCTGTATTTTAGTGCAGCCATAGGAAGCTAGGATTTTATCGCGAGTTGCAAATTACATGTTGGGGTTTTGTGGTTCTTCAAGAATTGGGAACGAGAGAAATCTAGAAAATTGTCTCATTCCTTTGGTCCATACTCCATTGTACTTGGGATTTTTTTAGTGAGCTATAAATGGGAATATTTTGATTGACTCTAATCCTATGACAGATAATTGTGGTTTCTGGCTTTCATTGGAATGTTAATTAACTGAATGTTTTGAATGTCATTATCCAGCCATAGCATATGAGATTCATTGAAATGTGTTATCAGAGATGAGAGAAAGTGTATAGGGTGTTAACTAACCCTAACACAAGACAATATTATTTATATTAATGAGTTCCATATTACATGACTAAGATAGGCGATGTGGGACAAACGTCAACTACTAATACAAACATATTCTAACACTCCCCCTCAAGCTGGAGAATAAATATCAAAGAGTCTCAGCTTGTTACACAACAACTCTAACCGCGGCTTGAACAATGATTTGGTGAACATGTCAGCTAACTGGGCACCAGTAGACACATATGGAGTAGCTATCACACCACCAGTCAACTTCTCACGCACTAGATGACAATCAACCTCAATATGTTTAGTTCTCTCATGAAAAACCGGATTGGAAGCAATGTGAATAGCTGCTTGATTATCACAATACAATTGCATGGGCAACTGAACACTGAACCCAATCTCTTCAAGAAACGACCTCAACCATACAACCTCACATGTGGTGTGCGCCATTGCTCTATACTCTGCTTCTGCACTAGATCGGACAACTACTGTCTGCTTCTTACTCTTCCAATTAACAAGATTTCCACCAAGAAAGACACAATATCCAGTAGTAGATCTCCTATCAGATGGTCCTCCTGCCCAATCAGAATCAGTGAACGCCTCAACACGTAAGTGTCCACTGGCTCGATATAACAGACCACGTCCTGGATGTAACTTAAGATACTTCAAAATTCTGAGGACAGCCTCCCAATGTGGATGACGAGGGGTGGACATAAACTGACTCACCAAACTAACTGCAAACGAGATATCTGGACGTGTAATGGTGAGATAATTTAACTTACCAACTAACCGACGATACTGATTAGGATTGTGA
Organism: Arctostaphylos glauca; assembly: GCA_019985065.2. Lineage (NCBI taxonomy): Eukaryota > Viridiplantae > Streptophyta > Magnoliopsida > Ericales > Ericaceae > Arctostaphylos > Arctostaphylos glauca. The sequence goes on along the minus strand of JAHSPW020000010.1, from coordinate 15,556,674 downwards.
AGTAGCTCCCCCTGGTCCACACAAAGTTTGACATTGGGATCCATAGGGGTCTCAACAGGCTTAGCTCCCAACAAACCTGTATCTTCAAGAATATCCAGCACATATTTCCTCTGTGATAAGCTAATACCTTCTTTGGATTGGGCTACTTCGATACCTAAGAAATACCGGAGTTTTCCCAAATCCTTAGTATGGAATTGCTGATGTAAGAAGGTTTTTAGCTCACCAATACCTTGCTGGTCATCACCAGTAATGATAATATCATCCACATATACAATCAATAATACTTTCCCTCGAGCAGAAGTTAGAGAAAACACAGAATGGTCAGTCTGACTACGATGCATGCCAAATCTCAAAACAGCATCACTGAACTTGCCAAACCAGGCCCTAGGGGACTGCTTGAGGCCATAAAGAGCTTTGCGAAGTCGACATACCTGAGTACGCTCCCCCTGAGCAACAAACCCAGGTGGTTGCTCCATATAAACCTCCTCCTGAAGATCCCCATGAAGAAAGGCATTTTTGACATCCAACTGGAACAATGGCCAACCCAGATTCGCAGCAAGAGAGATAAGAATCCGAACAGAACCAAGTTTGGCAACGGGAGAGAACGTCTCGGAATAATCAACACCATAAGTTTGGGTGTAGCCTTTGGCAACAAGACGAGCTTTGTAGCGCTCAACAGTGCCATCAGGAAGATACTTGACAGTGAATACCCAACGACAGCCAACAATAGTCTTACCAGCAGGAAGAGGAACCAACTCCCAAGTGCCATTATGATGAAGAGCAGACATCTCATCCTCCATGGCTTGCCGCCACTCAGACACAGACAAGGCCTCCTGAACAGTGGTAGGAACGAAAACAGAGGAGACCGAAGTGGTAAAAGCACGAAGAGATGGTGATAAATGATTATAAGAAACAAACTGAGCAATAGGATGGAGAGTACAAGACCGAATACCTTTACGGTGGGCAATAGGACGGTCATTAAAAAGGAAGGGACTCATTAAATGTGACATCAGCACATACAAAATGACGACGCAAAGACGGAGAATAACATTTATACCCTTTTTGAGTCCGAGAGTACCCAAGAAAAATGCACTTAACGGACCGTGGGTCCAGTTTGCTCCGGCCGGGATCAAGAGCATGAACATAGCAAGTGCACCCAAAAACCCGAGGGGGTAATGAGTGGAGAGGACGGCCGGGAAATAGGACCGTATGGGGTATTTGACCTCCAAGGACGGTGGAGGGCATACGATTGATCAAATAGCATGCTGTAAGAACTGCGTCACTCCAATAAGACTTAGGAACCTTCATTTGAAATAACAAAGCACGCATTACTTCTGATAAATGTCGAATCTTGCGTTCGGCGACTCCATTTTGCTGTGGAGTTCGAGCACAAGATGACTGGTGAAGAATTCCATGATCATCAAAAAATTGAGATAGAGTACTATGAAAAAATTCGCGCGCATTATCAGAACGAAACATACGAATGCAGGTATTAAACTGAGTCTTTATTTCCATGTAAAATGACTTAAAAATAGTCTGCAACTCAGATCTCTCTTTCATAAGATAAAGGTATGTAATACGAGAGAAATCATCTACAAAAATAACATAGTACTGAAAACCAAAAACATTGGGCACCGACATGGGCCCCCAAATATCTGAATGCACTAACTGAAAAGGACTCGACACACGACTTTCAACCCTAGGATAAAAATACACTCTATGATGTTTACTAAACTCACAGACTTCACAAGATACCTCCTTAAGAAAACCACATGAAGGCACGAGACGCTTCAAATTCTGAAGGGATGGATGACCAAGTCGACAATGTTGTTGATATGCGGATTCTGATGACTGAAGAGCAACTGGCTGGGTAGAAATATGATCGGTGAGATAATACAGACCACCACGCTCAACACCGCCACCAATCTTCCTCCCCGTCTTGAGATCCTGAAATACACAACCATGAGGAAGAAATGTGACGGAACAATTTAAGGATTTTGTAAGTTGGCTAATGGACACAAGATTAAAGGGTAAACGAGGAACATGCAACACAGAATTTAAAGTAAATGATGGAGAGACAGGAACCGAACCCAAACCAGTAACCTTAGTAGTGGAGCCATCTGCTAAGGTGACATGAAAGGTTTTATCCAGAGATTGACAAGTAGAAAAGAATTTAGAAGTACCAGTCATATGATTAGTAGCACCAGAATCAATAACCCAAGGAGAAGAAAAAGAGGATGCAATACAAGCAACGGAGGGACCTGTCTGAGCAAACGTAGCCGTGGAAGGGGAAGCTGCAGTGGCAGAAGGCTGAATCGACGTAAGACGCTGGTACTCCTCTGCTGAGATAGTCACACTGCTGTTGGCAGAAGAGTGAGTAAACTGTCCAGTATCCTCAGAATGAGCAACCTGATGAGCCTGAGGAAAACCATGAAGATCATAACAATAATCCACTGTTTGACTTGTACCCTTGCAATGGGTACAAAATCGGGTGCCACGGCCACGACCAGAACCACCGCGGCCACCAGAACTACCTCCCCCTGACGTGCGACCACGACTAACACTACCGCGACTAGAAGTACGACCATTGGATCCAGAATCACCACGACCACCATAACCATGACCCGAATCGCGGACGCGACCACGGCCACGACTAGCTAAGAAGGTAGAGCCATCAGAAACAGCGGAAGTCAAAGCAGAACGCCCAGAAGTCGATACAGAGGATGGCACAGAAATAGTCGACGACTGGCGGAGATGACTAAATACCTCACTGAGAGGAGGTTAGTCACGAGTCCCCAAAATCTGATTACCTACAGAATCAAAGATTGATGATGCACCAGATAAAAACCGAGTGACTCTCATGCGTTCACGCTGGCGCCGCATAACTTGAATATCAACAGAAAGAGGCTCACATATATCCAATTCATTACAAATACGCCGGAACTTAGCATAATATTCTTCAAAAGAATCATCACCCTGAGAGATAGTAAAGAAGGACTGATAAAGATCATACGTACGACGGAGATTGTCTACACCTGAATATAATTCTTTCGCCTGTGTCCACACCTCTTTAGCTGTATCACAAAACATCAGAGAACTAGCAACCTGTTCCGTCATGCTATTCCATAACTCTGAACGAACACGGGCATCAATTGCTTTCCATGCCCTATATGTCGAGGTAGTAGTAGCCGGAGGATCATCAGTGAGATAGGATTCCTCAGACTCACCCATATAATATACCTCGACAGTTTTAGTCCAAAGAACATAATTACCCCAATTTAATGGTGTGGACGTAATAGACCGCCTATCACGAGGCCGAGAACCACTCAATAAACTACCAGTAGTAGTAGATTCCGAAGAAGAAGTAGTACCAGACGCAGACTTATCTTCGGACATTTTGTCAAACACCGGAAACAACACAAATAATCACCAACAAATCACAGATACTCAACTACGTCCTCAAAATCCACCAAACAACTACTGCTAAAAATGAAGCAACAAAGTAAACAGCTTTACACCTGAATGACTGAGATAATCAATGGATCCGGCTTTAAAGAACATACGACTGTTACTCAACAACGAAACATAGAGATATGACTAATACCCAACATAAAGCATTAATCTCTATTCGAACGATACTGAAATCAAGAACGGAACCTGTCTTATGATTGAGCAACAGTGGATGATCAATAACCAATTAGCAGATGGTTCAGCAAACAATGCATATACCACAAACAGTAACCGTAGACAATCAGCAGAGCTGAGGCGTTCTGGCACAGGGACCAGAGGCTCAAAACAGAGATCAGAGGCTCAAAAAACAGAGACCAGAGGCTCAAAATCAGAGATCAGAGGCTCAAAACAGAGATCATGCTGGTAGGCGGAACAAACATCAGCATCAAGCAGAGACAAACATCAGCGGCAAACATCAGCAGCGACAGAGGCAGGCAAACAACAGAGGGCGGATCAGCAAACAACAGAGGACCTGCAGCGGAAGCAGCAAACAACAGAGGGAATGGCAGAAAGGAGACGAAACAGCATGTGGAATGGCAACATGCGGCTGACCCAGGCGGAAGACCCAGGCGGAATGGCTAGGCGGCTGACCAGGTGGCTGAAGGAGTAGCGGCTGAAAGGGATGCGGCCTGAGGCCTGATGGTGGCGGCAGGAGGGGTTCCAGGTGCGGCGGCTGGAGGGGTTAGGGTTAGGGTTTGGTTTTGAGTTAGGTTTAGGGTTTAGACGTAGGATTAGAGTTAGGTTTAGGGTTTAGACGTAGGGTTAGGGTTTATGGATTAAGGGTGGCTCTGATACCATGTTACCAGAGATGAGAGAAAGTGTATAGGGTGTTAACTAACCCTAACACAAGACAATATTATTTATATTAATGAGTTCCACATTACATGACTAAGATAGGCGATGTGGGACAAACGTCAACTACTAATACAAACATATTCTAACAAAATGAACAAGATGTCTGTAATCCCGTCAGAGGAGTGTTGTGTTTACTATCTTGGCTTTCCTTGGAATGTCTGTAAATTGATTCTTGCGAATGTCATTAGGAAGCATATAATATGAAATGCGTAGGAACTGCTCTAGGTATCTAGTTTTGCTTCCTCTGAGACCTGGTAGTTCACTTCTATATTGGACAAGCATAATTATTTCAAATCTAAGGGATCTGCTTCTATTTATTTTTGTACTCACTGTTTAGGAACTTAGGTCACTGAATGAACTCGGAAATCTTGAGGTAAAAGTGGAAGAAGTTTAGTAAAAAATGAATATTAGCTTTTGACCTCTACTTTATTTCAGATTCTATGTCAACAATAGCCTTCCAATTTTTGTTGCACTGCAGGAACTGAAGTGTGACCCTGCACCCACCCACTTTTGTTTCCGTTTTGGTAGGGAAGGGAGAGAAGAGAGGGGGGGGGGGGGGGGGGGGGTTCACTAGTTCCTTTATTAAAGTGTGTTTTAGTTTCTTTTTCTATATTTCTCTTATTTATGATTTGTAGGTTGTTTTCAAACTTTATAGTAAGTCAGTTGTTGCTGATTTCAATGCTGGCTGGCCTAGGCTTGCATATTTCAGGAACATTTCTGCCACCTATCTCCACACTGCAGCCAAAAAAATTTCTTTACTACTATGTCTTGATCCTTGTATGAGAAATTTGTTGGAAGAGTAATTCAAATTTCTGAGTGAAATAGTTCGCTGTTGGTATGGAAACAAAATAAAATGTTAGCCCATAGCAATTTCTTTTTCTTTTAGATCCGTAGACGTTTGTTTATTTTTAGCTATAGAATTGATAGGACGTGAAGTTCTTTACTCCATCTCCCTTCTTTTCAGGTGAAGATGTTGGTGCCTCAGTATCATCAGTGACGTCAAACTTGCAGCAACTAAGTGTACAAGAGGACAGGGGTGCACCGGCTGAAGAAGACAGCCCTCCACCTCCTGTAATAATTCCCAGACACTTGCAAGTCCAGACAGCAGACTGCTCACACTTGAGCTTTGGAAGTTTTGGATCTGGTATTGGTGGTTCTGCTTTTTCCAGGCCATTTTCAGCCACTCCCTTGCAAAGTAGCATGGAAGAGTCATCTGCAGATGCAGATGCTTCATCGTTTGGGCACCCAGACACAAGGTATGCCCTTCTTTCAGAGTTGGTGGTTGCATAATTTCATTTGGTGGTTGCTATTTGTGGATTATCTCAGGAAAGCTTTTACTCTGCAGAAATCCCGAGTACTATATTGATGATTCTCTCAGAGCTGCCTCAGATGGAAATTTAGTTCATAGGACTGGAGCAAGCGCTGGCAGTTATGATTCACCTTCCTCTTCACAGCCCGAAGTGTTGAAACAAGAGAACACTGAGGCACCACATGAAAATCAATACTCTTTCCAGTCCTCTACGTCTAATTATAACTTTGAAAATGGCCAACAGTTGAGCGCTCAGATGCAGAATCTAGTTCCCTTCTCAAGTGTTATGGTAATACACTAATTTTTTTTTTGTTTCCCTGGGTTTTAGTAAATTGTTACTTGTGTTTACGATTCACTGTTTTTGTTGGTTCATTAATACCATCACGATAAGGTATGTACATGTCCCTGGTTTTGAGCCATTTTTGCTTTGTTTCACTTCTGGCTTTAGATTTAACCGGTATACTGAACAAGAAAGTTATGCATCTTTGCCCTGTGCTTGTCTGCTTGACACCGGGTCTAAGTTCTTGGCCTAATCAAGATTGGGAATTTCATGTGATACAATCATGCGATGGACAGAGTCTTTTGGTTAGCCTATTTCCTTTGGATTTTATTGTGTTCAAAATTTTGGTTTTATTCAACCTTTTTTGGTGTTAAAGTTCCGTCATCTAGGATAAAAAGATCGATTTTTTGGTGTGCCAATTGATATTGCCATGGAAGCATGACCATTTGTTGTGTGGCGACACTAACATTTGCTTTGTATTGGCTTATACTTTTCTAAAGTATCTGCAAACATTTCCTACCATTATTTGCAGAGATGAAATAGATGTTGTTGTTTGCTTTTTTTCCCGTAAGTGTTGGGTAGAAAAGGCATTTAACTATGCATGTACAAGTGACCTAGATAATAGAAAATAGATCAGGTGATTGGGATCTATGTTATTGCGGTTTGTTAAGTGTTTTTTTCAGATGTTTCTATGTTGGTTTACGTTGTTGGACAATCTGTATAGAATGAGTCTAGGTTTTCTTTCCTTTCATTTTGCTTGCTAACTTTGGAGCACTGGAACAGAGGCTTTCTGTTGAGTGCTCTTCAGTACTTAATTCTTTGTCAGCCCGTCATTTCACATTTTTATGGGGTTTTAACAGCAGGCATATACAAACATATTACCAAGCTCTTCATTGGCAGCAAGTGTTCAGCCTGTAAGGGAGTCCGATCCTCCGTACTCACCTTTTCCTATGGCACCCGCAATGCCTACAAAGTATGGCAATGCAGTGTCTTCCATCAGCAGTTCAACCATTTCGATCCCAGAGGTAACCCACTTGCTCTAACTTGCGTGAATTTCGAGGTTAATTAGGTTAACCTCCTTTTTGTATGACAACGTCAACACCACACAATAATGTAACTTTATATTTACGTATGGAAATAAAAATATGAAACTACATGGAATGCTTGGCTGAAACACACATGCCATCTCAAAAGTTTTGTGTAAGAAGTTATACCACAATTTATTTAAGTTATTTGTAAACTAGCTTGACTTGATTTGGGATGGTGCTTGTTTCCTTAAGAACCATTCTCTCTCTCTCTCTACCCGCTACCTCATCCCAGTTCTGTTCTTTTTTTCTATTCTTTCTTTTTTTTCCTCCTCTGTCCAAACTAAGAAGAGCTCACTTTTATCATATTGAAGTTCTTCAGTCTCTGGAACCACCTCTCACTTCCACTTACTCTCTCGTCTAACTACTAAGTCATCCACCTCACTGGAGCCAACCGCCATTGCGACTTGAAGCACCATCTCTCTCTCTCTCTGTCTCAACAAGAACCAAAACCTACCTACACATCTGAGGGACTGGTAGAATAATTTGCGAGTTTATTCAGTATGTTGAGCAAGTGATGTGCAGAAGGTTTTAAAGTTTGGTTAGGCTTTTAGGCTTAATGAACTTGAGAAATGACGATGTGTCTCGTATATCACTTCTTGATCTTTTGGAACAATCCGTTTTTGACTTCTTTAGTAGGTGGAATATGAATCATTGTGTCTATGACTTCACTCTGGGAATTTTGGTTTTTTTTGTACAAGCTTTACACGTAAATATGACAAAGAATGAACTAAAAGCTGCAATAAGGGAGGCAGTCACTTTAATCAGTTACTGCAGGTGATGGCTACAAGTAGTAAATGGCACTTAAGGGTAAGGGAGGTCGCTGCCTATGTCTAGGGTGAAGGAAAGGGGTCTAGCTGCCTGAAAGCCAAACCTCAGGGACATCTGTCCGATTCCCGACTTTAAACATGAAACTCAAGTGAAAGATGCCCTTCTTGGGAGTAGTGAATGCAAACCTCTGATTTCAATCTACTAAATCAACATAATTATAATGGAGAAGATGCCGTAACTACACTTACCCACCTCTCTGGAAACTAGTCTAGCTATCAGACATTTGTCCCCATTTATATAAAAATGGTGAGCTTGTAGCCTTATTTTCTTTCCTTCTCTTGAGCATTTGATCTAAGAGAGAGAAGATATTTCCCGTTTCTTCATGGTTGTGTCTATGAGCTGCTTAGACACCTCAAGTGGTGGAAAAATAAAAGATTCTGTCAGGAGAACATATGGGTTGAGCTTAGCATAGAAGTGAATTCGTTCTGCCATGTTCTGCTTTAGGATTTCTATCGGGTTGTTTAATTTGTTTTGGCTTGTACAAGCAATTATTGCTTCAAATTATAGGGAAAGAAACTAGAATTATTCCATCTTTAAGTTTTCGCAAAGACCAAATCCATGTATAACTGCTGAATTCACAAGGATTTTCTTTCTTTTAAGCATATAATGACCAAATAAAAATTTGAATTTTGTTCCTAATTTTATGAGTCAGTCAGGTTGAATTTGGGTACCGTGTCCTAAATGAGTCATGCCAAAAGGAAGCTCTGTGTCTTCGCCTAAAAAGTCAAAATAAAAAAGGCTTGGCAAATATCAGAGACCCATTTTCTCCCTGAAATTGCTTATGCTTCTAACTAATCTACATCCAAGCAAGGAACATAATTTCATTTCCTCTCCATCGAAATGGCTGAAATGTTTCTGATTCCTAGGAGACCGGAACAAAACATTACTTGAATCTTGAAATTCCGATGTTTCGGCTGAGTCGTCAACGCATATCTACATGTGCCAAAACATGTCAAATTTTAGGGAGTGTATCGAAACATTGAGTGGTTTCAAGACCTGTTAAAAATATCCAGCTATGGCATATTTCATACATTACAAAATTCTTTCAACCTTGTGATTATGTTCTGGCTAGTTTTTGTAAGTCCCATTTGTTTTCTGAAATGTTTCCTTTTCCTAGATAACCGGAGCAGCATACCAAAATGAAATTTTGATCCTTGCAATTAATTTGTTTCTCTTCTTGTTACACATGCAGGCTTTGAAGACTGGTGGCTTTTCTTCAACTCAGCCAACTGCACAGACCCTGACTGGAAGTAACATTAGCACAGGACCTACTCTTCCTCAGCATCTAGCTATGCACCCATATTCTCAACCTACTGTTCCTTTGGGGCCCTTTGCCAACATGATTGGCTACCCTTTCTTGCCTCAGAGCTATACATATATGCCATCTGCCTTTCAGCAAGCCTTTGCTGGTAATAGTGCATACCACCAATCTCTGGCAGCGATTCTCCCCCAGTATAAGAACAATGTTTCTGTTAGCAACTTGCCTCAGTCTGCTGGTATTGCTTCGGGGTATGGTGGTTTTGGTAGTTCAACCAGTATTCCGGGAAATTTCTCAATGAACCCGCCCGCTGCCTCTGCTCCCACATCTATAAGCTACGATGACCTAATGAGCTCTCAGTACAAGGACAGCAATCATTTAATCTCTCTTCAACAGGTAACCGCATTGAATAGAAAGAATTACCAAAGAACAAGGTTGTCACATCGTGAATCAAATCATAAATCGAAATGGCCTTTTTATGAACCGTGAATGGAATTGAATTGTGAATAGTAATGGTTCAGTCATAATCAGCCTTATATTTTTATTTATATATAAAAAATTCATTATTCAATTAAGAGCTTAGCCTTAAAAGTTAAAAATAATAAAAATTATTCATTATTCAATTAAGAGCTTAGCCTTAAAAATAATAAAAATTATGTTTTTAATAACGATTATGTAGCCTAGTAGGGAAGAAACTTGCTTATATGGCAACCCATGTCCGTTGGCTCGAGACTATTGAGTCTTGCCACGATCTATAACTCAGATTATTCAAGAATTAAAGAGATTGATTTGTCAAAAACGCTTCCATGTATATGGTATTATAGTAGATAGGCATTTACCAATGTTTTCAATGCATTGGTGGGGTTGCCTTGAGGTGAGTCACCGTGGAGTATATGATGGAAAGTTTCCTGACATTAATGCAATGGACGAAGATGATGCCGAGAATGATGAGGATGACTTAGTTTGAGCAATCACTTTTTTTTTTTAAACTCAAGTTATTTTCTAACTTATTGAACTTTGTTGCATGGTTTTTATTTATGGGCTTACAGTGCTTTAAAGGTTGCATTCTTGCATTTATTAATACACTATGTTTTTATGTCTTAACATGCTTTTTTGTGAATTTTATTACTTTTTCCTTAGTTTTAGTTATCTATTTATGTTTTTTATTAATTTTTTTTATAAACATAAAAAATAAAAAAACTCTAGAGGCTTACGCCTCACCACCTCGAGTCTTGCGCCTCACCTCATGAGAGTTCAACCTCCTTGCCTTCCACTTTTACCTATGAAACATAGTTAACTATATCTAGAACGACTGTTTTTGTGTTCGATAAAAGAAAAAAGTATTAGCTACATGTTCCGAACAAGAATAAATATTTCAATCAACGAATGATTGACAATTTTTGCATGGGAATACAGCCTTTCGAACTTCACGTTATATGAAGTTACATTCTTGTTTTTCCAAACAAGAAAACGGAGCTTATAGTGGTTTCAAATTCGTTGAAGGTAATAATTGATATTTTGCATGGATCGATTCCAAACCGAATCTTGAATCGTATTGGTCATCACTGATTTGTCAAACCTTGACTCACCTATCGATTCGTCTTGTTTTTCTATGAATCCTGATTTTGATAACCATGCCAAGGAATTAAAAAAACTAGGCATGCTTTCTTGAACCCGAATGTGCATGCGTGTGTGCTGCCTGCGCCTTGGAAGTAATTAGCTACTGGATAAGGATTAGCAGTTTCAATTCTTGGTAACTAAGAAGCACAAGCACTTCTGAGAAGGTGATCCATTTCATCCATGTTGACCCCTTGTCCAAATGTGTTCTATTTTTTTTGTTCTTATTTTTAATTTGACACATTACAGACACTAGGGGAAACACTTGTCCATTACGTAAGATCTTTCAATTTTAATCCCAAGACTTCCAACTTGTTTTCTGAAAAAGTTGTTAAAATAGATACTATTTCTGTTCACAGTTCATTCTCTAGCATATGAATGTGGCACTTGGCAGATAATAAGATTTGTACTTGTAACTTGTTTTGCATTTATTATCTTCAAGTATACAAAGAATAAAACTTGAACTTCTTGTCGTTTCGTTTCCTTTATGTGTCTTCATTATTGTGGAAGTGTCGTGTCTGCGTATCCTTTATCTTGAAGTCCTTGTTCCTTTTCCCAGGTTGACAATTCATTTTTTCCTTTATTATTTATATGCTGGAACTCTATTAAGTTTTTGACTTCGTCTTCTCCCTTTGATTTGGGCAGAATGAAAACTCACCCATGTGGGTCCATGGACCCGGCTCTAGAGCAATGTCGCCTGTTCCGTCCAGCACATATTACAGCTTCCAGGGACAGAGTCAACAGCAACCTTCTTCTGGGTACCGCCAAACTCAGCAGCCTTCACAGAATTACGGAGGTCTTGGGTACCCAAATTTCTACCACTCGCAGACCGGAATTTCGCTCGAACATCAGCAGCAGCAAAACCCTAGAGACGTCCACCTTGCCAGCTCTCAAGTCCAAGCCCCTAAGCAATCCCAACAGCTGTGGCAAAACAGCTACTAATCTTATTAGTATCATCACCTCTTGGTTTTTCAGGGTCTTGTAATGAGTTTGAAAGCAGCTGGTGGAATAATTTATACTTGAAATGTTTTCGAACAGCTGCTGCCCTGTGCCTTGTAGGTTGTACTTCTACGTATTTATTAGTAACATAGGAACGCTTGTGCTAATTTGGATTACTGAACGTTTTTTCCACAAGGTTTTATTTTCTTTTGTGTTCTCTCTTATTTCGAAGTTTCAGTTTGAATCTGTGTTGTGAGTTACATGCCTGAGTTTTGAGTTAGCGTCATTGATGCTTCTGTGGTTGGCTATTTTTTATGGTATTTCTTCTGTTCCTAGTAGATTAAACTACAAGGCTTATGTTTTTTACCCCCGACCAATTGTATAGCAATTAACGGCCGTTATTGCGTTGGAAATGTGCTTTTTTGCCCATATTGGGTCCAACTCCAACCTTACGATTGGAAGTTGAAACCGACCATTTTATTGGGCCTGCTGGTTTGGCGGTTAACGAGAGAAAATCATATTAATCAAACTTTATGATGTGGTGAAAACATATTAATCTTCCGGGTTATTTTTAAGATATTTTACCTGCTCAACTTTTCAAAAATAAATGTAATCCAATCAGTTTGTTTTTTCTTCATGGATGATCTACTCAAACAATTGATCAACGGCTAGAAGTGGATTCTACTTCCCTCTCAACGCATCAAAGTATCAGGTATCTTGATCCCGTCTATATGAGGTGGTCTTTTACCAAAGCCATCGCGGGACATGAATTTGATTTAATGATCGGGGAATATGATAAATATAATGAGTATAATAGAATAAAATGTTTATTATAGAGGGTCGAGTAGTTACAAATAGTTTGTTTTGAGTATTTTTTTAGTAAGAATGATATTGAAGATATTGTAATACCCTAAATTTCGGACATGTTAATTTAAAATAATAAAGTAATCAAATGTCAATATTTCATTAAAATAGTAGTCTAATATAGAAGGATAATTGAAATACGTTCGACAAAAGATTTTTTACATGAAAAGGATTTTATAACAAAGTCAGAGTAGTCAAAATCTAGTCTAGATAAACCACGGATCTACGGGGTTTTCTCCGGGATATGTGCCTTCGTGAGGTCGATAGTCTGGTTGTGCTCCATCGTTGTTAGTACCTGACATAAAACGCTAAGGGCAGAAGAAAGTTGCACCATGTGTTTTGACATTCAATAAATTACCATACTCTTAAGTTTCTTTTTTAATATTTTAGAACAACAATATGATATGTAATATACAGTAATTCAGATGTAATTGAGATTAACAACGTGATATGGAATAAATGCAGAAAACAATAAGTACAAAATATAAACCAAATATTGTAATTAAAATCATTAGAATAACTCAACTAGTGTTATCGGTTCTGGGCATTTCATAAGTCCTTGACTTAAAATAAGAAATCTTCTAAGTATGACATCGTCATAAAATCAACTTTCTAACAATGACTTCGTCGTTTACTTCAAATCAATATTTCTAACAATGATCTCGTCATTAGTTTCTATCTACATTTCTAATTTGTAGTGCTCCTGAACGATAACGATCTTGACCATCCGACTAACCGTGCTTCTTAATCACAGTGCTCCCCAAACGTCATTTACCCATATGGTATGTTTCCAACACTATGTTTTCGAACATTTATACTTTTCGTCAACGTGCCTACGCCAAGGTACTTTTGACCAGACACTAGACTGCATTGAAAATGACATGCTATGTCCAATATAACACGACCATGACATAGCTTGGCTAAGGATATGACAAGGCTATAAGTAATGACTTGGCTAGACGACACCGCTTGGGTCAGTACACCTCAAGTTCAAGTCCAAGCTCGGCTTAAGTCGCATCACGGCTATAAGATACGCATATATGATATTCTCACGGAGAATAATATCCACAACAACTAATCATTTCATCATTCTATGTTTTTAAGTTCGGGCATCCACGGAATACCTTGAGTACTAATATTTAAACCATGTCATAGTCCATTTTTCGTTCTAAATCATGAATCATATAATTGCAGGCTGAAATTGAAATAATTACAAGCATGATGGGATGATAATAAAGATATGTGTCATAATGATATACTTCTACCTTAATTTATCTGGTCATGGGTGTAACAAATGTTCATTTTAGGTTTAGTATTTATTTAACAAACTTAGGATTTAATTATGTAAAATAGTTTGCAAGGTAAACATGAAATTATACAAATATATATTTTTAAAGTATGTTTGTAAACTAATATGATTGAAAACAAAGTTAAATTTGTAATTTGAAATCATGTTGCAAGGTATCCCCGTAGTTTACAATGAGGCTAGAGGGGCAAAATAGGAAATTCATGAGTTTAGTAACGTAGTTGTAAAATTAAATAATCTAGAATCTTAATAGTAATTTTAAATATTTAATGATGATATTGCAATTTCTATTAATAAAAGTTCTTAAGGTTGGAACTAGTACTCACCTCTTAGCGTGCTTTGGAAATCCTTCTGAGAAATGTGAAAGTACAATTAAAATGAAAAACACTAGACAACTAGTTGCTTGCTCACTCTTTCTCTATCTCACTATCTATCTATCACTCTACATATAAATCATAATCTAGCTAGCATCCCCTATCATAAAACTACTTCAAAAACTTCTTCCTAACTATTGCATCAAGTCCCCTACTTATAGTACAAGCTTGCCATCTCTTGAAACAAAGTACGTCTGCAAAAGTTATTGTTTGGCCTTCAAGTTCTGCTAAAAATGTAGGTTGCTGACTTCATCAAGCCTCCAAAATGGGTAGAGGCAACCTCAGCCCATTGGCCCTCACCTTAGGCTAGATATTCCCCTTCGAAAGCAGTCCAAAAGCAGGCAAAAGGGTCCAAAAATGTGGATTAAAAAGTCAATGGCTTAGTTCGACCTAGGATATGAATTGGTGTTTTCATCCGGATGAGCACTGATTTTGTCTTCAAAAGTTTTCTTTAAAGCATTAGGTCATCTAGATGAATGAATGTCTCATCCGGATGAAGTTACTCGCAAATCTTCTCAATTGGTCTTCATAAGGATCACATCCGGATGAATTGGTTGGACATCCGGATGAATATATTCTCTGGCATATTTTCCTTAGATCTTCAAATGCTTGACATTCGGATGGGTTTAAGTATCATCCGAATGAACTGGCTTTCTAGTTTCTTCTGCTTTTTCCTCCCATACATGCCATCCGGGTGAATGGGTTGCACATCCGGATGAATAAGGCTTCTAGATGATATCTTTATCTTGACATCTGGATGAACTAATAAGTGATTTGGATGTTTTATTTCTCTGGCATCCTCATTGCAGCAAGTCATTCGAAGGAATTGGGAGCTCATTTAGATGAATATATCAGTACAACAATTTTGACAGCAACCTTTTAGCATTCCCGGGCCTTGCTCGCACTTCCTTCCGAGCATTGAATCACTCCAATGCTTTCATAGAACCTTAGAAGACTTCATAGAACATCCGGGAGTCATGAAGACTTCCAGGAATGTCTCATTAACACAATTTTCCTACAAAAGACACTACAATTAGTTTATGTGCAATATCAACTAAATCATGGGAATAATCATGCATGCAAACCCGAAACTAATGCGATGAGCTATAAGATATGCAAATATGTATGCTCATCATGCCACTTCAGGTGTCCCTGTGCTTCCTCCAGCTCACTCGCCAGTCACTCAGGTTTACATTCATAGCCAACACTATACACCTACATTTGTTGCTCCTAAGGACGCTTCTCATCCTTCTCCACCACCACCTTCCTTGCAGTCTGCGATTCTGCCTTCACAAGACTCTACTCTTGATCTATGAATTATTGTCGGAAAGGGTACACGTACTTGCATTTCTCACTCTATTTTCCACTTTGTTTCCTACGATTATTCATCTCCTTCGTTTCAAGCTTTCTCTTTGGCTCTATCCTCGGTTGTTATTCCCAAGTCTTACTATGACAGTCTTTCTCATCTTAGATGGCGATCTACTATGCAAGAAGAGATGCATGCTTTAGACATGAATCATACACAAACCCTCGTAACCAAGTCCTCTAGGGCTCATATTATTGGTTGTCATTGGGTTTTCACCATCAAACATAATCCTTATGGCACCGTTGATCGTCTTAAAGCTTGCCTTGCGGCCAAAGATTTCACTAAAGCCTATGGTCTTGACTATACCAAAACATTTTCTCCAATTGCCGAACTTAGCTCCATTTGTATTATTATCTCAGCCAACCTTGATTGGCCTCTCTACTAGCTTGATGTACAAAATGTCTTCTTATATGGGGATTTATCTGAGACTGTTTATACGGCTCAGCCACCTGGTTTTGATTCCAAGGGGGAGTATGTGTGTCATCTTCATAAATGTATATATGGACCCAAAGAATCTCCCAGAGCATGGTTCGATAAATTTACCAACTAGGTTATTTCTCATTGCATGACTCACAGCAGGTTGATCAATCTATCTTCTTCAAATGCACCAATAAAAGGCATTGTGATTCTGATTGTATATGTGGATGATATTGTCATTATTGAGAGTGATAATCATGCAATCCAGACTTTGATCAGTTATATTTGTTCTAGTTTCCTCACCAAAAATCTGGATAACCTCTGATATTTTTTTGCAATTGAAGTTGCTCGATCTAGAGCGGGTATCAATCTATCCCAGAAGATGTATGCTCTTGACCTCTTAAAAGATATAAGGTATCTTGGTTATATACCTGTGGCCTCTTCCATGAAAACTAATCTCAAAATGAAGCCTGATGATGGTGAGTTGATTAATGATCCTGAGGTATATCGAAGATTAGTGGGTAAACTCATTTATCTTAGCATCACTGCGCTAGATATTTCTTCTACAGTCAGTATTTTAAGTTAGTTTATGACTCGTCCTCAAGTTCCTCATATGGAAGTAGTCATTCGTATCTTAAGGTACTTAAAAATGCTCTTGGTCGAGGGCTTGTTTATAAGTCTCCTAGACACCTTCGAATTGATGGATACACTGATGCTAACTAGGTAGCATTCCTTACAGGCCATCATTCTACTACTAGCTACTGTACCTATAGGGGCAATCTAGTGACATGGAAGAGTAAGAAATAATCAGTTGTGGCACTTTCAAGTGCTGAGGCAAAGTATCAGGCAATGACTTATACTGCTAGTGAATTGAGTCGGTTACGCACAATCTTTTAAGAATTTGGATTTTCAGTTCATGGTCCTTCTCTGCCCTATTGCGATAATGAGGCTGTCGTTCATATAGCTAATAATCCAGTGTTTCATGAGCGAACCAAACGTATAGAGGTTGATTATCATTTTGTACGACCGAAAGCAGAGTTGAAGGATATTACTACTCACTTTGTTCTTTTAGGTTCTCAACTTGTGGATATCTTCATCAAAGCTCTTCTAAAGTCACCATTGATTCTATTTGTCGCAAGCTGAATGTTCATGATATATACTCTCCAGCTTGAGGGGGAGTGTTGAAAGTGTAATATATCAGACGTATATTTAGGGATTCGATTATAGTGTAATATGATAGGAATTGATTTAGGAATTTGATTTGTATTTCATTTCTTGAGTCTGTATAGTGTCCTATATATTCTGCCCCATTGTAGGAGAAAAATACAGTGAATATCTTTTTAACAATAACGAATGACAAACAACGTTAACGGTGTTTGGTATTTTACAAAACTGACCCTTATTTAAGAGGGCGTAAAAACCTTCAAATCAATGGATCGATCACTCAATCTATTGACCCAAAATGATGAATCATGGAGAAAGCTCTGGAGAAGAAGAACTAAGAATGGCGATGAGGTTGATGCAATATGGACTGTAACTTAGCCAAATGGTTTGCTAGTTTGCCACAATATGATGGGAAATATGGTATGTTATCCATGAGTAATGGTTTGGTTGTATACTGCTTTGCAAAGATGCAGTATGGTAGACAGTAAATGCTTTACAATTACATTTTCATGATGCAAATGGCTTGGTACAAAAAGATATGGCATTGCAATGTCAAATGCAGGCTATACATGCTTCACTGCAAAAGGTAATGGACCCAATATAGAATTATTAAAATTTATCTTGCAAATGTCATGGTTGCTGCAAGAGGTAAATGACCCAATATGCATTATCAGGTGTAATGTATCAAAGGTATATAATGCTTGTACTCTATCACTTGGGCCAAGGTATTGCTCGTAATGGAAACACACGAAATTAACTGTGTCAACACTTAGTAATTGTTTCTTACTTATAGGCCACATGAACATTGCTAGATTCAATCGACAATTTCATTTCCCAACCTTTACATACTCAGAACATCGAACCAAAGCCCAATGGAAATTTCAAAAAAACAAAGATTACAATAAGCTGGAGCTGAAATTTCACTGGCTTGAGACGCTAGTAACAACCTCCTTAGTTCCTCGTTCTTCTTCGACATTTGCTCAATTTGCTTTGTCAATCATTTAGTACTTAAAATAATTTCTCCTACTTTCGTAAGTGTTTCTTCGTTCCTCCACTTCAACTCTGTATTTTTATTTTTGGGCGCTTCTAATTTTTTCACAATATGTTTGTCATACTCCAGTCCCTGAGAGCACGTTCATACCAAGCAAAGCATGAACATCCACCCTCCTACAAAACACAATCAAAACATCTCATCCTAGGAGAAACTAAAATAAAATCAAAATTTGCTGGACCATATTAATCTTCTTACCTTATAATTTATGCAACCCAAGATTCTCCTCCCTGGGTTCTCACTACTGTGGGATGTTAGGATTGGAATCATAATCCCACAAGCACAGTTCCAAAATTGGCTTGGACTTGGTGGTGGTTTGCTTTCGAATAAACTTTCAAAGGAGCAATTGCTTGCCATTTTGTTGATCGGGAAGAGAGAGATCAAAGAAGACAGAGCTCAGGTAAATCAGAGATCAAAGAAGTGAGAGAAAGGAAAAAAACCCGAATTGAAGAGAGAAAGAAACGGTGGAAAGGAAGAAGGGATGAATAGAGAGGTAAAACAAAGAACACGAGCTCAAGTGTGACACACATGCGTACTTAACGTGATCTTTTCTAACAACATCACAAGAAAATGATTCGATCGTTACAATTGAAAATATCAGGGGATACATTGAGACAATTATAAAATTAAGGGAATAAAGTGTTACTGAGCGATAGATTACACTAAAATTACTCAGCTTGACTACCTTGCTCTCACACTCCACTTCCATGTTACACTGCTACAGCCACTCGCACATTTCACCCCCACATATTCAACTAAACACATGTGCGCATGTAGAATATGCCCAACCTCTGGTTATATGAAGGGCTAATTGGACTGAGGTCCACTGATTTCTTCCCAAGGGAGGAGAAAATTATCTATATATAATTTCAACTTTAGGTCTCCATATTTTTAATGAAAAGTCCGCATATGCAATGCACATGACTCTATTAGAAGGGTATTTGTGGTAATCCCCACCCTCCAATTTCTAAAACCCAAACTTCTCATTCTCTCTCTACATTCTAATTAGTTTGAAATCCGCCACAAAGAACCCAAACTTCGAGGAATACCGCCATAAAGAATCAAAATGCTATCCATATAAACCAGAGCAGCTCAACTCTGCACCATCACATCTCATGATCCCTCTTTTAAATCTTTTTGTACAAAAAAACTAAATTAGTTTGATTGAATATAAAAAAATGAAATAATCGCATTTTGGTAGGTGACAAAAACGATAATTCTTAAACCGTCTAGTCATAAAATAAAATACGACATGTTTGGATGTCTACAAATATTTAATCAAATTAATTTTTTTCCCTAAGGAGCATTCATCTACGTGATGTCTCCAAATTGAACAATTGGATCAATGATTTTAGACTTTGGTGGAACCTAGAATGTCGGTGTTGAGCAATTATTGTGACCAGCTCCGCGTATACACATGCAAAATACACACAGCATATATATATATATATATATATATATATATATATATATATATATATTAAAGAAAACGCACTGGAATTGGCCATTAGAAAGTAGAGATAGAGCAGAGAAGAACTAGAATCTAAATTTATTAATCCCGTCCCGTACAGTCCGGTACCAGTCGGTACGTTCCGTACCGCCCTCGTAATAGTACCAGACCATCGGAGTTTCGTTCCGACCACTGTTCTGGCGTGTTCCGGGCTGTCCGGCCAATACTGGCCGGTACTGTACCATACCGGTCCATATTTAAAAAAATAAAAGAATTCAATTAATGTTTTTTTAGGTAAGGCTAAAACCATCTTTTTTTTTTTTATGTTTGATGATTTATTTTTAAATTGTGATGCTTTATTTTATATGTTCAATATAATTTTTTATTAAAAATATTATTTAAAATATGTATATTAATTTTAGCGATAAATTCAAAACGGTATACCGGTACACACGGTATCGATACGTACCGGTAGCAAAACCGATATACTCACGGGTACGAGATTGATAACTTTGCTAGAATCAGAAAAAGTCTTCCTCTTAATAAGGTAAAGAAGGAAATTCCACACTCATAATTCCACCACCAAGGAGAAAACAAATTATTTTCTCATTTCCGCCTTCCAGCACGTCGAAAACACCGATGCGATATCCGTGTGATTTCGATGATTTTCTCTCTCTTATCCTCTACAATGGTGAAGCAGAGAGAGGGATGGATGACAAGTTATTTTCTACTTTATCCCAATTGAGGATTTTCTAATTTTGATTTAAGTTATAATTTTGGGTTTGATTTTGCAATTTAGAGCTTTCTCGTGCTTGAAATTTTTTGTTCCAGAATAAACACATAGGATTCCAGTAGATTGTGAGTAGAATACCCATGACGATTGCATGTGTTTTGAGATTTGGGGCTGAAAAGTCAATAGAATTTTAGGTAATTTATAGAAACTAGCGAATTGCCCGTGCCTGAAGGCACTTAATCAAAATTGAGAAATCTTGCAAGGTTTCTGCCATGTTTCTTGCATATTATCCTAAAATTAAACATGTTAAAATCTAATGGACACGTCGCGTGATGTGTACCATACGTCATAAATGAATGGATGACATCATGTATTGAAGATTGTCACGTAAACTTTAAATTTTAGGGGCGCGAATAAAAAGACGAATAGATTGGTGTTCCATAACTCCCTTAAAGCACATAAAATCCTAATTCAACTCTTAAATTTTTTGACTTTTGTTGTTTGAAGTATATGCTGGACATAAGCACATGATAAACAATAAAATAATGTCATGAATCGAAAGTTTTAAACTTGAGCTTCAACTAAAATTAAAATTGACAAACCTATTAAAAACCTTATTGCACAATCCTATATACACAAAATTAATTATCAAAAACTAACTATGTCTTATATGAAAAATACTAATTATAAAAAAATCACCAACCGAATTAAACTTTGCAATAATAAGATACAATAAAAGGAGACAAAAATTCTTCACCATAAAACATGAAGCAAGAATTCGAAAAACTATAAAAATTAAAAATTAAAATTTCATTCTGAAGCAAAGATTTTCTAAATCAGAAACCACTTGTTCAAGTCAGGGATAGTGCAACTGCAGGTTAGAGTTAAAATTGCAAAACTAAACTATGAAAAACATTAGATATAAAAAAACAAATCAACAAATAGAATAACGATTAAGCTTTGGTATAAAGCTCCAACCCTCATATCTTACGGTAGCTTAATATTAAAAAAAATGTAAAAAGTAAGAAAGGATCGGAATAAATACTAAGAAGGATGAGAGTGACACGTTCACCAAGAAGGAATAGTTCGAGAAGAGATGTGGTTGGGAAACACCTAAAGTTGCTCATGGAGTCCATGATGTCCTAAGTATGTTTACAATAAATATCACATGAAAGAAACAAAAATCCATTAGGGTCGACCATGTTGCCCATGATGGTCGTTCACTAAAAATAAAAAAATAAAAAAAATCTTTTTGTTTACAATAAATATCATATAGAAGAAATAATCAATTCACCTATTGCAAAACTGCCAAGTTATCACCAAGAAAAGAAGTCACAACTGCACAAAAAAAAGAAGATAGAAGCTAGTCTGCAAGTATTAGCCATGAACAATAAATACCTTCGCCCTTATTAACAAGTCCACCCCAGCAAACAAAATTTGCATCAAGAAACTGAATCAAAGAATGACTCACCCATTATGGTAAAAGTAATAAGGCGTGGGAATAGCCACTACAAGAAAGAAATGTAAGAAATTAGTACCAGGAAATATGAACATACAATATAAGCTAATTAAAATGCTGAAAAACAAAAAAATATTTTAAGTTAAAAGCTAATTGAAATCAATAGACCCGAGATAAACAAATTAGTATATTACCTCGGCAAGGCATTCACGGATTCCGCTTCTACCTCAAGCTAATTCAGCTATCCCTCTAATCAGAATAAGATGTAAGCTTTCCTCTTCATTATCGGAAAAAATGTTCCTGTTCCACATTTAAAACGGAATGGAAAGATGTTCTAAGCTTACAGTCTTGATCATTGTTTTTTTTTTTTTTGAGTTATTAACCAACAGGTTTTTCTTTGTGGTATACTTCACGACTATTACAGAAAGAATGTTTAGGGTTATTTGTTTCTCTTTAAAAATTAAAAACCACTTCAAATAATCAAGGGAAAAAAATAAATTACCTTCAATCTGATTGAAGTTTCTTAGAAGACGTCGAATGAAATTACCTATGAAAATGTATTCAAAGATAAGATAAAATTTCTTAGACAATACTGAAAACGTAAAAACATTAAAACGCAGATAACATATGTGAGATTCACGTACCAAATTGTGGAGATAGGCATGCGTGCACTGGCAATAAAGAAAATCGTTTATTGAAGTGACCAACACCATTTAAACTTGCTGTTTCTCTCAATGAAAGTAAGTGGAGGTGATAGTAGCAATGGGTTTCATTTTTTTTTTTTGCTAAGAGCAATGGGTTTCGTTCATGAAGAAGTAATGGTGATTTTGCAGTAGGGAAGAATTGGACCACCCTCCCCTGCAAGCCATATTTTTAACGAAAGATTTGTATACAATGAGGCAATTAAAGATTCAGAACCAATTTTTTCGTCACTTCCATTTGCTCATTATTTTTTCCTTTGATCTAGCATATATTAAGCAAATATTGGCATTTAGTAAATATGTTTTTGGAAAGTTGGACCCGTATCTAGAAAATTGAATCACTAATATTTATGTTTTTGGAAACGTAGAATCTGTACGTTTATTTAGAAAGTTGCTCATTACACACTCTATGTTCTTAATTAAAATTGAATTCCTCATTCCTAATTATTAGAATATGGGCCTGATTATTGGAAAACTAAATTTGTATAATTATTACCAAATTGAATATGTCTCTGCACAATTAGTATTCTTAATTAACTCTTTATATCCGAATTTAATTACAACTTTACCATGTTGTCTATGAACCTTGGCCATTAGATGAAATCGATCCTACCCGTTCTTCTAAAAATGTCTTTTGAGGGCCCCACACCGTTCTGATTTGTAATATAGATCATTCTCTTGTTTTTATATAGCTTATCCAATCATTCTTCCATTACGTTTGTTTCCCGTGAGAGATAGAGAGAGAGAGAGTGTGTTGGAAGTTTGGGTTTTATCACAAATACCGTTCTAATAGAGTTATGTGCATTGCACATGAGACTTCTTGTTAAAAATATAGACGGACCTAAACAGATGGATCATATTGAAATGAATCTCAAAGTTTGAGGGCTGAAGTGAAAAAGGACTGAAGTGAAATTAGACATAAAGCCCGACGGTGTTCGTTCAAGTCCGATAGAAAGAGAGTGAGAGGGGTACTGGTCTGAGGGTTGATTCATGTCCCGATCGTTCTTCCGTTTCCATCTTCCCGATCCTTCCACTCCTGGCGCTTAACACCTATCGTTCACTTCCTTCCTTTGCAAGTTACAAATCAGGTTGGTAACAGAAGGTACCTCATTTCCTAATGGTCTATTTTCGAGAAATGGGTTAGGGAATACGTCGCAGATACAGTCTTCGTAACACTGGCATCCAGTTCTGTTTTAACCCTAGTTTTTTCGTAACAATGGGTTAGGGCGTTTTTTTTTTTTTGTTTCATAACATTGGCATCCTGTAATTTTTTAGAGTTTGTTTTCGTGTTTTCGTAAAAGTGTCCGTTGATTTTTAGAGTTTGTTTTTGGTTATTTGGCTCGTAGGAGTGTCCATTTCTAAACCAGGTGCAAACCAGATCGAAGTGGTGATTTTTTAGTTTGATTTCACGGAGTGAACCCTCTGATAGTTGTTTCTAAAATTTTTGGTTTGTAGGATTTTCTTGCTTGAGCTTAATTACGGCCCTTAGAGGCCAAATTGATGAGTGTAGAAACTGCATTTCCTTTATGCCCTTTGCTTGAAACTGTAATTCGGGGTTGAGATTCTGAAAGCTGTTAACAGGGGACAAATACTTTCTGAACTTGTTAAAAAATGGTTTGTTTCCAATACTTCTGAACTTGTAATGTTTAGGACACTGCCCAACAACAGGGATGTTGTGGGGTTTTATTTAGTATATTCCCCTATCAGTATGTAATGGAATTATTTAGTATGTTGGATTTGTAATGGGTAATGATTTGCTGGAAATGGTTATGGAATTGATTCAGTTGTGACCACATTTCTGATATTTTATTCAGTTTTTGATTTGGTTCAGTTTTTGAAATGTTGGGAATGGTTACGAAATGTAAGGGAATTGATTTGGTTCAGTAATTGATTCAGTAATGGAAAATGGTTATGAAATGGGTCTGAAATGCTGCATCAGTTGATTTGGTTTAGTAAATGGAAATGCTGATTTTGAATTTTTTTTTTGCTGGAAAATAATTGATTTGGAATGATGCATTAATGGAATTGATTTGGAATGCTGCATCAATTGATTTGGAATTGGTATGGTTCAGTAATGGAAATGCTAATTTTGGAATTGCTGGATTAATAGTAATGAATTGATTTGGAATGCTGCATCAATGGGAATGAATGGATTTGGAATTGTTGCGTTAGTGGAATTGATTTGGTTCGGTAATGGAAATGAAATGTCGTGTATATGCTGACGACTTGAGGGGGAATTTTAGGTGTTTAAAGTATGAAACCTGATGATATAATCAAAATCCGCCCAAGAGTTAACTGTGGTTAGGTGGAGGGGGGAAAAGTTTATTAATTTCTAAACTAGGGGGGTATCTATATTTTCCGAAACCACGGGAGGTTTGTGCATTTGTCAGAAACCTCAAGGGAGGTCAACGCATTTTACTCTCGGTCCATTTGTTAGCAGTTAACATCAATGTTCTAAAAATTACTAGGCGCTAGTCGGGTGGTGGGGGACCTTCTACCGCCTAGGTCTAGTAATCGGGGATTAATCGCCCTAGGAGGATTAGTCGTTTTTTTTCCTTTTTTTAATAAATATTTCTACAAAGTTCAAGGTTCCAAACTAAATGAAGAAAATAAGTCATACATTAAACCTAAAATCTCAAACAATATTAATCTCCTCCTCCTCCTCTCCACATCCCTCCAAAACTTGATTTCTATTGGACTCAAAGTCAAAATCTTCATCTTTCTCCTCTTCCGTGTCATCTTCCGACTCAAAATCTTCTTCATGTAGCTCTCATACTTCAACATTTCTAACACGTCTTCTAGGTTGAAGGGCTTCATCCGCTCCCATAGCTTCTCCAACCGCCTCCCATGTAAGTCCGAACCGGGTTTAGCTTCTTCATCACTACCGTCAACTATTGTTGTAGCTCTTGTAATAACCCTACTTAAACGGCTAAACTATGTCATTTTCTTTAGGCCGATTTTACTTTTTTCATCGGTTGACTAATCGGCCGGTCCAATTAGTCTGTGATTAACCGATTAGTTGGCGCCTAGTCCCCGCCTAAGCAACTAACCGATTTCTCTGGGGATTTGGGAGTAATCGCATTGGTGAGAAGTCGACTACCTACTAATTTATCGGCCGATTAGTCCGATTTTTAGAACACTGCTTAAAATTATAGAAGGGATAGGGTGGTTATAGTAAAAGGGGATATAGTAGGAGGGGAGATTTATTATAGAGGAGTGAATAGTTATAAATAGTCTGTTTAAGTATTTTCTTGAGGAAGAAGGATATGGTAGATATGAGTATGTGCTGACATTCATAATTAATAGTGGCATTCTTGTAGTCAGTAACTAGCATGAAACCTGTGCTATGCACGGGTAATAAACACTTGTGGGGACAATTTTTTGTAAATAGAATGGTGATATAGACGGGAATAAGATATGGGTACGGGGACGGGAATAAGATATGGGTACGGGGAGGGGTGTCCAAATTTTATTCCCCTCATAAAATTTGGACCCCGGATATCATATTCAGGGTCCAAAGCCGCTAACAATCCCTAACAAACAATTAAACAAAAAATAGTTTATTCCAAACTCAGCCTTGGCATATCCCTAACATGTCTCTGTCCAATTTTTTTGAAAGATCAAGTGTTTGTGTACCCGTGTCGTGTCTGAGTCGCGTATCCGTATCTCTGCTTCTAAGATTTAACCTTTTTTGGCCACTTTTCTTGATTAGGGGTTGCACATGCTTTCACCCCTGAGAGTTAGAATCTTGGATCCATCCCTATTTGGATATCAGAGTTGATCAGGCTCTAGCACCTAATGTCAATCAATGCCAATCTTTTGTATCCTTCCATGCCTTTTTGGTGTTCTTATTGACCTGCGGCAAGCAGTTAGGAGCTATATAAATCACGCAAATTATTATGTGACAAATGTACTTTTGTCTCAACCCTTACTTTTAAGCTTGGCAAACTGTAACTTAATGCATTTTTGCATGTTATGTTACCTTAGAAGTCAAGATATATTTGGGAAAACATTGTAGAGATCAATGATTGTTTAAATATAATGTGAACCGGTGACCCTTCATCTGGTCTATTTACCAGTTCAGTACTTTAAACAATATGGCAGGCGGTCATTCAGTGTTTTATAGACCTTTGTGTGAACTTCACTCTTCAGCGATGGCTGATTTTCTAACTTCAACTCACCGTGCCAAGTGGATCTTCTCTCCCCAAGATCTGGTAATGTCCTCTCTCTACCCTCGATTATTTCCTCCATGATATTGATTGACATTGTTTCTGCTTTATTTTTTGTTTGGTTGTTAAGAGGGGAAGAGAAAGGAAAAATACATCAAGTTGTGGTACTTGTACTTTGCTGTTTCTATGAAAGTGAAGAAACCTCATTTAAAATTGAAGCTATGGCTCATTATGACTTGGCAACTATAAAAGATAAATGTGTCTTGGTAGAAAAAGGGTATCCAAATTTAGGTTATCCATTTATTCTCGAATTTGTCCTAGTATTAAGACCTCTTTTTCTTAATGATTTTACACAGAAAGAAAAGTACAAAGCAGCTAATCAAAGGGCAAGGCAAGCACTGGAAAAGGTATGGAGAAACTCATGCTTCTTTGGTACATTGTTTTATGCTTGCGGAGGTTTTTCTATACGTAGCTATGTGTCTATGGTTTTCTGTACTTAGTTTTGTAGTGATTCGGTGTATTCTGTTTATATCATTGTATTATTCATCTCAACAGGAAGCTCTTTGATAGAGAGAACTATAATAAATCTTCATAATAAGCTGCTTGAGGTTATTGAATGCAGTTTTTTGATATTTATGATTGGAGTGGAACTTGAGGCAAAAATTAGATTCTAAGAAAGGAAGTGTAATTTGACAAAGATAAGAGAGTGATAAGGGAACTCAGTTTCCTTGTATGACTATAAAGTGAGTGACAAGAAATCAGTGATGCTATCCTGCAAAAAGCTGCAATGTGGCAGGCACTTCTGACTCTATTTCTATGGCTGTGGATATAAAACGAAGTAATTTACCCATTACGGAAATTTTCTATAGATAAGAAATCTGAAGACTCGGAACAAATTGGAAGCATTAACCTGGAGAGCTTTGCTCGTTTGAAATTGAGCCATTATGACTAACTAGACTAACTAGAGTGTAGGGCCGTAGGCACACGCATTGCGTGTGCAACTTAATTGAAGTTTTTTTAAGATATGAGTAAAATTTGTGAAGATTTCAGTAATGTTCGTGGGCTTGTGTTGTTCGAGAGCATTTTATCCTTGCGGTTGAGAAATTTAAACCCAAAAGAATCTGTAATAACAGTTAATTGAGTTATAAGTGTAGTCAATTGAGAAGTCCTTTTACCTCTTTGCCCTTACGGTCACTTGTAGGTACTCACACCAAAGGCCATCCAAAATGTAAAAAAATAATTTTACTTGGATAATTTGGGAAAGACAAAAGTTGACATAATGAAAAATTGGGCGACATCAAACTGTTGCTCTCCCTTTATATAGTAGACTAGATACGAAATCTAAATCAGTTGAGTTATATCTTTCAACACCCCAACCACCTACCCACCACAGAAACAAACTTCAATAATGTTGATGGAGTAATATATAGAAGCGTGATTAATAGTCTCAACTCCCGAGAGAGAGAGTTGCGTGGTGCCTGGTAGAGATGAGGAGATGGACATTCAATATTAATAAGTATTACGAAGGGCGAAAGGTTACTGTATTCAGGCTGACATATTGTCTTGAAAGGTCTGGAGCTTTCAAATTTGCACTTTTCTGTTTTTGTGACTGAGTTTCTCTTCTAATTCTTCATCCATTTGAACTCATATTTTTCCTAGTATACTTCTTTTCGGAGAAGAAGCAAACTAGTTTGTTTATTTCTCTATTTTTTTTGCCATTTTTGCTCGAGTTCCCAACAAAGCCTTGAAGGTTACATGAATAACACATACACATGTTCTTGTCTATGCATGCCTGCATATCTTTACATGTGTGCTCAAGGAAGGATAGACCCACATTCAAGGTGTTCTAGGTAGTGAAAACTTCGAATGGAGAAATCTAGTTCTATGGTTCTTGTTTTTTAACTCCTGAACCTCATAGTTGAGCAGGCTTGCTTGTAAGTAATTTTTGATTAAATTTTGTAGGTAAGCGTAGCCTTACCTACATTTGGTGAGGTATGTTGCGGGTCTTTCTTCAATGATCAAAATTGTTTATTTTGCAAGAACAAATTATTAGGAGATCAGAAAATTCAATTCTGCTTTATTCAATTCTAGACACAAGAATTGGATTTATTCATCATGTACTTACAAGTATCCGATTGGATTGAATTTTTGTATGATCCCCTAAGAATTCAACTTTTGCAAAATGAATAGTTCTGATCCTTGAAGCTAGATCCCCAATGTACCTAGCCAAATGTGGGTAAGAATACCCTCACCAAAACAAAGTTGGTCTTGTGATTTTACCATCTAACACACCAAAAACAAGCAAGCTTCTTTGGGTAGGCAAGACTTCTTGTAGTACTTTAAATCGAAAACCATAGAAAGCCTTTCCTTATGTCAATAGTTTTGGATGGTCAGTTTTTTTTGTTTTTTGTTTTGCAGGGTGGGGAATATACATGACTTCTTTATGATCCAACACTACTACCTTTTATGCGTTGTGATTTGTGAGTAAGATGCTGATGGAGAGAAAGAAGAGCCGTAGGGTTACAAAGAGAAACACCAGAGCAAGAGTTCAAATCTACTTAATATGCTTCAATCCATAACTAACCATGATCAGCCCACATGGCTTATATACTAAAAGACGGTTGTTCCAATTCTTCCAGACAAATAACAAAAAAAAATGGGACTAGTTCTATACTGCATCAGAACTCTTCAACTGTCAGACTTTCTCTTTGGTCTTGAGACATTGATATATATATCCAAAAGTTAGATGGGTGCGGGCACATATCCAGAAGACTTATATGTACTGCAATGTCTTAGTTACAAGAGGTTAAGTTTTTTTGGAAATGTGCTTGAAATCAACTGGGGTTAAGGAAAAATATGTTTGTGCTTTTGTTTCACATCCATGTGAACAGTTTTGAGTGTTTATTTTCTAGCTAATTTGAGAATCTCTTCTTCAAACATCACAAAATAGAAACTATGTCTCTAGACTTGGTACAGGGGTGGGTCACATATCCCACACCCTTACCCAAACATCAATTGTCCAAAACAGGTACTTACATGTATTTAGGAGTGTCTGCATAACATGCATTTGTCTTTACTAGGTTAGATATATACATTTTGAATTTAATATTGTTATATTACTGAATTTTGGCCTGCGATTTTGACTATCCCATATCATGGTCAACACATCGAGTGACATTTTTTTGCTTTATACACTTTAACTTGTATTTCATTTTTGTTTGTATTTATCCATTTTTCTGTATGCTAAAGTTATGAGCTGTTATGCTTCTTTTCTCTTTTATTCAGAAGAATTCTCTTTGGTACCTTATATCAAGGATATATATCTGGGATACTTACCATGTAATATGTTTTGAAGTATGGGGCTACAAGAATGGAAGTAGATATTGATGGGTCCTGGTCGTACCCTGAGCCTCAGCCTGATGCTAAAGATATTGGTAACGTTTATTTGAGACTTAAATTAGCGTTATAATTTGTATGTGGCTTTGAAAATTCTTGTTGGCTATACATACGCAGATTTACTACTCTGTCAGTGATCATACTGTTTCTTTTTTGTGTTTTCGTATCAGTTGAGAAGCATTCGCGTCCTAAACCACTTAAGAATGAAGAAGAGCAACTTCTGCGGACATTCTATGAGTTCAAAATTCAAGATGTATGCGATGCCTTCAAATTCCCTCGTAAAATACAGGTATATGGTTCCGCTTTTCGATTTATTAGGGATTAGTATGTGTTTTTTGGAGGTAGCGAGGGAACTGTCTCAGGATTTGAACCTTTTCCTTTTCTGAAAGTATCGTTCTCTGCAGGCAACAGCTCTTATATTCTTCAAACGATTTTACCTACAGTGGTCGGTTATGGAGCATCACCCGAAAGACATTATGTAAGTGAGTTTTGGATCCGATTCATAATTGTGGCCTGCAGGTTGTTGTTGTTCCTTTGGCCCATTGAAGAACTCTTTTTTCATCGTATTGTTGCACAATCGAAACAAATTTTACGACCAATATTGGAATATTATCTATGTTATAAAACCGGTTTTGCTTACCACTGCCCCACGGCAGTTGGATAATATGCTTATGAAGCCAAAAAAGTTAGATTTTCGATACATATATCATATACATTAGTACACTTTTTAGGGGCATCGATGCACTTCTTGCACATTATCTTCGGCGGTCGTTAGCATTTTCTATTTATAATTATGGAGGTGTATTTGTCATCCATGAGAGGACTTCTAAATTCTTACTATTCCCAGCCACATGAGAACCCAAGACGACTGTAACCTTCTAATTTGGCATGTTTATCACTTTTATGTGTTGTCAATATGGTAAATTAGTCTTCCTATTGGTGCTCGACTATGATACACGAATATGAATATGAGATACGGTATGATGCCATAAGGACACGGCGATACGTCATAAGTCAGGATAGCGGAATGGTAATGTCACACCCATTAATTTATGCATGTGGAATTTGTTGTACTTGGTTAAATAAAAAAATGCCCAGTGCCAACCAGTTCTAGGACTAAAAAACATTAGACAACAGCATAAATGGTACATTTTTCAGTGGAGCTGGATTCTCTGTTAATTTCCTTCTTCAAAAGAGCTAGGTTCTCTTTTCTTCCTAACAACAACCAAAACTAGGGTAGTCTAGCTAATATTTTTACTGTATGCAAACCTTCGTTCCATTTTCTCGGGTATGAAATTCGGGTGCAAGCATGTGCCTAGGCATTGGCGGCTTCCCCTAAACCCTCTAGCTTAGGATGCGGGGACATGCATCTATTAGCTAGATACAACTATGTAGATACATTATGAGCATTTAAATATGTAATATATCGGTCTATAGTTTGACATAAGAAGTCATTATATAGGAATGTACTTTTGATCTAACGGGGATTAGGGGGAAAAAGGGCCTCTTTCTCCCATCCATGCGGGGGGCTAATTTTCTTTTTCCTTCCTATCAAATCTATCCTCTTTCCTGCACACATGGCTCAGTATTAAAGGTTCCGAGTGTCCAATTTGGGTATACGAGTGTTATGAAACACATCCAATCCCCTTGTAATATCTAGTGAACACAGTACTTTGGTCAGACATTGAAGACTTTTGTATGGATGCAGGTTAACTTGCATATATGCAGCTTGTAAGGCTGAAGAAAATCATGTATCAGCAGAAGAGCTTGGTAAGGCAATTGAACAAGATCATCAAATGATCCTCAATAATGAGATGATTGTTCTCCAGGCATGACTATGACAGACCATCTACCTCCATTTTGTTTCGGTCTTGATATTGGTCTAAACGCTTTCCTTTAATTTGCAGAGTCTAGGTTTTGACCTTATTGTTTATGCACCATACCGTGCACTTGATGGTTTTGTCAGCGTTATGGAGGTTAGTCTCCAAATTAGTATTTTTCCCATGGTTTTCTTTCTGTACTCTTACAAAGCAACCTCAAATAACTTTCTTTTTTCGGGAAAGGTATACTTGCTCTGGTTGATGACTAACGTGTTTTTATATATATGTATGTATGTATGTTCATCTTTTGTTGTGAGTAGGGCTAATTATTGTTTGTCCTTTAGGAGTTTGTTGAAGCAAATGATGACCAACTTCAAATGCTAAAGGTAGCCTTATCCTTTATGTTCTGTTTTCTGAATAAAGTGTCCGTAAGTGTTAAATTTGTGACTTATAATAGACAATAAATAATTATAATTTATCTAGGACCGTATCTCCATTACAAATCACCAAAGCCACTCAGTATGTTGCATTTTTGTTCGTTTGTTTCATTGGTTGTTTTCTTTTTCATTGTTTTGGCTTGTTAGAGTTTGTCCTGCATAGATTAATTATTACCTCCAAAAATAGTATGAGCTTGAGCAGCCGCTCCACTCAGCCAATTAGTTTTAAATTGGATGCTTTAACATGGTATGAGAGCTAGGGTTTCAAAAGCTTTTGGACAAAGACTCTCTTGGATGATTGCCTCATTGTTTGTGCTTTAAGTGCACTTTGTTTCATTATGATCCATTTGTATAGAGCTGCTGTTTATCTCTCCACATGCGGGTCAGAAGTCGCATGTGCAGGGAAGTGTAGTTTGTCTCAGAGATTAATTATTACCTCCAAAACTAATATGTGAGCCTGCTTTAACATGACTACAAGTTTATCATACTCATAGAAGAAAGAAAGAAAGAAAGAAGTTAATCTAGTTTAGCTACCTGCCTACGTATTTAATCTATTTTCAATGGCTCGTTTGCAGGATGTGCATGAAACTGCTAAGTTGGAATCAGATAAAATCATGCGTACAGATGCACCCCTTCTATTCCCTCCTGGGCAGGTATTTCCTCTAGTTATAAAAACAACTTTTTTGCTTTATGTGCGTTCTTTTGGATGCTTTTGCAATGTAAACTTAAGGGTGTGTTCGTTTTGAGTATTTCTGAAATAATTTTTAGAAACAAAACTCTGAGATGTTGTTTGGTATAAGTGTTTTAGAAACTTGTTTGGGAAAAAAGTGTTTCAGAAACCCTTTTTATAGAGAGATGAAGTTGTTTGGGAAAAAAGTAAAAATGTTTGAGAAACTTGTTCCAGAAACTTGTTTGGGAAAGAATCTCCCAAACACCTTAACCAAACCTAGCCTTAGAAACAAAGTGCAGGATTGCATCAATGTTTTGGAAGATGCAACTTGGCCAAGCTATAAAAGCAGCATGTGCTTTTTGTTTCCAATTGTTTGGTCTCCCGCAGGGTTGCATTTCTTATGTACTTGTTCATGTGGGCTTGCATTCCCTTGCTCATCTATATGTAGTGTTGTAGTTGCTAGTACGCTCAGCCTCCTGCCTACATTCTATAGAAATTCACAAGATAGAAAAAGGATATTTTGAAAGGCATGGCACTTATTACTGAGATTGACTAAGGCCCTGTTTGTTAGGGGTTAAATGAGCCGGATAAAATTTGGAACCTGGATATGGCAATCCTCGTTGTCATATCTGGGGTTTTTTAGTGGCTTTGGACCTCGGATATCATATCTGGGGTCCAAATTTAATCCACCTGAAAGGGATAAAATTTGGACACCTCTCCCCCTATTTGGTGCGGACACCAGATTCTCACGCGTCTATCAGCGTCGTCGTGGGAGGACGACCTAGCCTATGTTCTTATGGCTAGATGACGAAGGGCTCGTGTGATATTTATGATTAGGGCTCATCTTTTTTTGTTGTTATTTATCTTTATTTAGTAGTTAGGATTTATCATCTTTATTTATCTTTGTTTAATAGTTAGGATTTATCATCTTTATTTATCTTTGTTTAATAGTTAGGATTTATCCTTTTTGGTAGATAGACTTATCTCATTAGGTTGTGTTTATCTTTCTTCTTGTTATCTCGTGGCCTATTTATAGGATCTTTTGGCACAATGTTTGATTCATTGAATGAATAAAAGTTTTCTTAGTTCTTTGAATTAGTGTGGAATCTAGTTCATCCCTAGCTGCGGATTCCTAGGATTCATATTTTGGTTCTACATCAATTTGGTATCAGAGCAGCTCTCGATTCTTACTTCACTGCTCATTTCATAAATCATGGAGTCAAGCGGTGCCAAGAACTCAAGTTTCATCATCAACTTTCCATACCTACCGCATGATTGGTATCTTTGCAGCTACTCATGCCAAAGTCAACCTTAAAAAGCCTTCACGTACAGTTCTCTCTCCATCCGTTATTCAGCAATCAAAATTTTTGATTTTCTTCGTTTATATCTTTTATTATTCCCTTCCACGAAATATTTCTTCCCTTTCATCATTTACTTATTTTAGTTTTATCCACGCAAAATATATACAATGAACGAGACCTGCCAGAGAAATAATCAATGAACCTCTCGTATTTCTTATCATATCTCAAGAAGTTATGCCCATTCTTCCCAAACCCACCCAGCAGATGTCGCCTCTATTCTCTTCGAATTTCAGGATGTCTTTCACGATGACCTGCCATACCACTTATCACCCTTACGTGATATTCAACATGCGATTGACTTGGTACCAGGCACTTCCCTACCAAACCTTTCATACTATCGCATGAACCCACTAAAAATGTTGAGTTCAACGACAAGTAACTGACCTCCTCCGCAAGGGTTTCGTCCAGGAAAGTACAAGCCCTTGTGCGGTACCAGCCTTGTTAACCCCTAAAAAAGATGATTCTTGGCGAATCTGTGTCAACAGTCGAGCAATTAATAAGATCACTGTCAAGTACCGTTTTCCTGTCCTCCGACTTGATGACATGTTGCATATGATGGCATGCGCTACTATTTTCTCCAAAATCGACCTAAAGAGTGGCTACTACCAAATCCAGATTCGTCTGGGAGATGAGTGGAAAACAGCCATTAAAACCAAGGATGATCTTTACGAACAATTATGTCCCCTATAACTAATTGCCTCAAGAAAGGTGACTTTGTTTGGACCATTGCTGCTTCTCGAGCCTTCCAAGATATCAAGACCCGCATGAATGACGCTCCAGTCATGCGTCTACCGAATTTCTTGAAACCTTTTTAAGTTGATTCTGATGCCTCAGGCGTTGGCATTGGTGGGGTTCTCAGCCAAGAGTGTCATCCCATAGCCTTGTTTAGCAAAAAAACTCAATACAGCTAAACAAGGCTATTCAACCTATTACAAGGAACTCTATGTTGTTATTCGTGCTTTTGTTCTCTATTCTAATCATGAGGCTCTCCGTTACCTTACCTCTCAAAAGAAGCTCAATTCCAGACATGGTTGCTAGGTTGAATTTCTTCAAGCTTACACCTTTGTGCTTAAGCATAAATTCTGGCGTTTAAAATAAGGTAGCCGACGCTCTCAATCGTGTGTCTCTATACTTTCCATCATGGATGTCAAGGTCATAGGTTTCGATCGTTTGAAAGATGATTATCATCATTGTTCTGACTTTAGTGATGTTTTTGAGCGGCTAATGCTAGATCCTCGTATAGCCTAGGCTGACTATATCCTCCATAATGGATACCTCTTTCGCAACACCAAGCTATGCATCTCGTGCACTTCAGTTACGGAGTTCTTAATATGGGAGGTACATGCTGGAGGTCTCTCTGGTCATTTCGGTCGCGATAAGACCATTGAGGAGGTGGAATGCCAATTTTATTTGCCAAGTCTCAAACGGGATGTTGGGAAAATCGTTGCTCAATGTTGCACTTGCCAATTAGCTAAGTATCGCAAACAAAACACGGGTCTTTATACCTCTTTGCCTAACCCTGATTGCCCTTGGCAGGATGTTAGCATGGATTTTGTCATTGGTCTTTCTCGTACCTTTAGAAAGCACGACTCCATCTTTGTGGTGGTAGATCGTTTTTCCAAAATGGCTCATTTCATCCCTCGTTTAAAAAACATCTGACGCCTCTCGTGTCGCCCAACTCTATTTCGATGAAATTATCAAATTTTATGGTATTTCCAAGATAATTGTGTCAGATTGCGATGTTCGTTTCATGAGCTATTTTTGGAAAACTTTGTGGCACATGGTCGGTACCAAACTTAAATTCAATACTGCATATCATCCCCATACGGATGGTCAAACTGAAGTTGTTAACCGCAGCTTAAGCAACTTACTGTGTTGTCTAGTAAGTGCTAATGCTCGGAACTGGGATGCTATTTTGCCGACTGCCCAGTTTGCTTACAATAGCTCCGTTAATCGGTCAATTGGTCCGAGTCCTTTTGAGTCGTGCATGGCTATAAACCTCGCAAACCTATTGACCTCCTTCCCATGAGCCAACAAAGGTGCGTCTTCGAGTCGGCAGAAGCATTTGCTCTCCACATCCATGTATTGCATACCACCATTAGGCAACGTATCTAGGCAAGTAATGATCACTATAAGTTGCATGCTGACTTACAACGACGAGACGAGGAATTTTAGGTTGGTGATTATGTGATGATTCGCGTCCGCCTGGAGCGACTCCTATCCAGCATTGCTCGCAAGTTGCAATCTCGTAGTGCAGGTCCTTTCAAAGTTCTTAAACACATTGGCACAAATGCATATGTTTTAGACCTCCCACCCGATTATGGCATTAGCTCTACTTTTAATATCGAGGACCTGGTTCCATATTACACTCTTGTTTATGTTTCTTTCGACCCATTTGTTGATTAACATTCCCTCGGATTCCCCACATATTCCTGCCTTGACTCCCTTACCTATTGCCCCAGCACCACACAATACTATTGATGCTATTTTAGATGATCAGATTGTGTCTACCAAGGATGGCGGAGTCTAGCATTTTCTAGTGCGTTGGTCCAATCGGCCTGCATTAGGTTCAACTTGGGTTACTACCAATGAGTTACAGCAGTTGGCACTTGATTTACTCACCCGAATTTCGCTCACCCCAGGAGAGTTGGTGCGGACACTAGATTTTCACGCGTCTATTAGTGTCGTCGTGGGATGACGGCCCAACCCGTGTTCTTATGGCTAGAACGGGATGGACCCATGTGATATTTATCATTAGGGCTCATCTTTATTTATTGTTGTTTATCTTTATTTATTAGTTAGGATTTATCATCTTTATTTATTGTTATTTATCTTTAGTGAATAGTTAGGATTTATCCTTTTTGATAGTAGGCTTATCTCATTAGGTTGTGTTTATCTTTCTCGTTTTGTTATCTCTCGTGGCCTATTTGTAGGACCTTTTGGCACAATGTTTAATCCATTGAATGAATAAAAGTTTTCTTAGTTCTTTGAATTAGTGCGGATTCTAGTTCATCCCTAGGTGTGGATTCGTAGGGTTCATCCAGTTCTACATCACTATCCATATCTTATCCCCCTTCTATTTATGAAAATGCCATTATTAATTACAAGCATACCATCCACATACACATCTACTATAATCCAACCACCAAACCAACCTCCCCCCCCCCACACCCACACACAAAACAAAACCCAACTCAAATCACCCCTCTGTATTACATTCCTCCTCTTATTATATCCACCGTACCCCTTCCGTAATTTTAACCGCTAACAAATAGTTGCTAGGACTGTCATTGTGAGCTCCATTGCTGTTTCCCACTTTTGCGACCAAGCTCTAGGTATCACGAATATGTTTTTTTATGTCCTATTCTGGCCCTGTTTGTTAAGGGTTAAATGAGCTGGATAAAATTTGGACCCCAGATAGGGCAATCCGGGTTGTCATATCCAGGGTTTGTTAGTGTGAATTTTTACCTGTTTCATATCATATTGGCCGTTTTCCATTTTGTGGACAAGCCAACACTTCTTTGTTGAAGTCCGATTTCAGGAGGATCCCTTAAGGCTAAAATTCTAGTAGAGATAATACTTACTGGTCTTATTATTGAGGAAAAACAATTGGATACTCTCTCCGTCCCTTTTTAAGTGTCCTCCATGAAATGTGGTGCAATTTTTGGATAGAAAAATTAAGTACAAATGTGCCTTGCCTTTACAAAATTATACACCAATTGTAAAGAACTAATTGAGATATTTAATATGGTGTAAAGAAATTAGAAAAACTAGGAAAAAAAGTATTTTATTTTTTGATCCGAAATTGCACTACTTTTCGTAGAGGACGCTTAAAAAGGGCCGAAGGGACTAACATATAAAAAATTAGCCAATAACTTCAGCAACATTACTTTCAGTTTCTTGGGTAATCTACTATCATTCTGTGACTTAATTTTGATAAATTCAGTTGCTTTTTCAAGACTATCAGGATTTGTTTTGATGCAGTTGGCGTTGGCTGCTTTGTACCGGGCAAATGAGCTGCATGGGCTTCTCGATTTTGAGAGGTTCTAACTGCGCCTAAATATGAACTAAATCAATTTCTTGTGTTTCAATTCCCTTTCTTATTTGTAGCAACAAATTTCCTTGAATTCAATTTAATGTGCAGATACCTGGGGAGCCTTCTGTCTCGCCAGCATGCAACACACACCATTTCAGAACTTACTGTTTCTCTAAATGCCATAAACTCCTTGGTATAATATACTATACTATAACATACTCAGTTTGATCATGATACAGCTGAATGATATCCATCATACCTATATGAACAAACCAGCACATTCCTTTCGAGATGTTGAAATGTTGCTCGGTTTCTTCCTCCACCTTCCTTCTTAAGCTTCTTCTTGACTTTTTGTACAGGTAAGTAAACTTGTGAGCCTTACTGCCACAGATATGAAGCACGTTGACCGGAAGCTCAAATTATGCCGGGACCCTAGCTCACATGACAAGTATAGCCTGTGCACTTTTATTGTAGGAGTAACTATTGTTTATGATAACATGCTCTCTCTCTCTCAATTAATGGCGATTTTTTGTATCAGGGGTAAGAAACGGAAGCACCGGTCCAAGGAGAGTTCAAGTGAATTGCATGCATAATGGGCACTGTATGTCATGGTGCCTCATCAACACTTTACTAGACGAATGTGGGTTGAAAAATTTAGCTAGTATGTTTTGGTTTTGATCCAAAGCAGTGAAAGCACTCCGTGCATGACTTGATAACTTAGTGACCAGCCCAGTTGTTGATTAGCTGCGCCCCTTGACCTTTGATTTCAGACGAATATCCCGTTTTCTCCTATTGTTGGAGGAATATTAGTGGGTACACTGGGTAGAAATCAAGTATATTAATGCAAGTGGAGGAACTAGAACCCATGTCCACCTCGATGTTGTGTTTCAAGATCTCTTCTCGTATGTACAGATTTGGCATTAAGTGGTATACGATTATTTGTTCTTCTACATGTACCATAAGTGATGCAGTTTCAATTCTCCCATCAATTTTATAACTTTCAGATATTGCTTCTTGTTTTCCAGGGGTAACCGAATCATAACTCCATTGTTCGATGCGTGTGATTGATTGGATTGGATAAGCTTGGCAGGTTGTTTTGGGTTAGATGTTTATCCAAGTTTTGCTATAGGTCACAAAACTCTGTTGTTACTCGAAGCTGAGCCTTCATATGGTGCACCTCAGTCTGAGAGCTTGGCACGATTTTGGTTATTCCAAACTCAACCCGGTTCATTTGGGGTTTGAAGGGGTTGATTGGCATTTTAATATATTGACTATCATGCCCTTTGTATCTCTAACCTTCCATGTCTACAGCAATCTAAGACACTGCACCCGAAAATTGCAAGGTGTTTATGATGCACTGAGTGAGATTTTCTTTCTTTTTCAATGAATGTTATTATATACCGAATCATTTGGATAATTGGTTATTCTCAGCTGAAAAAAAGAAATAAATATTATTCTTCAAGTTTTCAATCCGATTCTCAAGGTTGGATAGCTCTTCTTTTAAATAAGCTAAAGAGTATTGACTCCATTCTTTGCAATGAAAGCCCCATAGTTTCATGACTTGCATCCGATCCGTCTCTTTATGTGGCATCATCAGCTTGTGCTAAAAAGAAATGTCCACCCGAGTAGTTTGGATAAGGTCCATTCATCCCGTGGTCCCATGGGCCAACCGAAGTCCAAAGTTGCTTACATGACCTCGTGCAACCAGTTCATTTGGTGGGTGTGGCGTGTGGGTCGGGTTGAGTCAGGATCCGACAGAGGGACTTGAATGATGTGGCCCAGCTTGTTTCCATAGCCTCTAGGTGGCTTGGTCTTGGCACAAAACATTTGACTTGGCGTTTGTTGCATCATACATGACGTCGATTATTTTTTATGCCACGTAGGAAGGTGCTCTGCACATGCGGTCTTGAAGTCCAAGCTTGGTTCGTCTATAAATGATAGCTTTAGGCGAAAAGTACGGTACATGTGTTATCTTCTCCTTAAATAATACTTTTAGTTTTTTTTTTGGTTCACAAATTGACTTAAGTATTTGAGTGTTTTTCGATTGACACCGACCAAACAAGCATTTACTGGTTCTTAATTTTGCAGAACTTGAGAGATCTAGAGGAGCTTTCATGTTCTTGCTAGGGTTAAACTACATTCAGTTAAAGGACTCTATAATTGACGATCACATTGGGAGCTTATTTCCTTATCTCCTTCCTTTTCTTTCACATTCAAATTCTCTAACCTCTCTTCAGTATCAAATGATGTCCTCGATCGGCGATAACTTGTGTTGCATCTTCCCTGCACGTGAGGAAGACGTGGATCCACAACACATTGTTAGTGGATCACGAGACCCTCTTTCCTCACTTGACAAAACCACTAAGGATCCTCACTCTTGGGCTTTCATTGAACGTCTTGAGGTGAGGATCAAGGAGAAAGAGTAGCTTATTCTCACAATCGAGGAGGAGGTTATGAAGTTGCAAATGGAGGTCCACTCAATGCTCAAGCAAAGGATATCATTCGCGCGGCCACCATGGTTGCCGATACAGGACATTGTCCCCCGAATGATGATGCGATGACAAGAGGATTTCTACTAAGGACAAGTTGGGTGAACCCAACGATGCCAGACACCCTGAGGGTGGTAAGGGTAGGGTTCGCGAGGAGCACAACCTCATGCTGGATTAGCGTCCCTGTGACGGGAGTTAGGAAAATTCACGTGTTTCGACCTATCAATAGTTCAACGAGCCCTTGGCTGATAGCTCTCTTACCATTTATGTCTAGGGCATGGCCAACAACATGATGACTACCCACGAGAGCCAGCTAGGCCATCACAAGCATCATGATGACCCTAGATGCCACGAAAATCGGCAAAAGGACCATCATAGGTGTCTGAAGAAGTGACTCGACCGACGAGTTCTCGCTCTGACATTTTTCATGCTTAGCTCATCTCCTCCCCTTTGTCCAGGGAGACTGAGTCAATGAAGATCCCATGCGGATTCTATCACGACCCATCCCGGTAAGGTGAGGACCAATGACCAGCCAGGAAGATTAACTCATTAAGACCTCTATAATGAAAACAATTGGGGATTTTCCAACATCATACATATACAAATGTTAAAAATATATTTAGAGTTGCGAAAGCGTAAATAGAACTATCCATTTCAAATACTCAAAGAAAGTGTCATTTATCATATTACAGCCATTCAAAATAAAGTCAAGTTACAAAAACTTGGTTTGGTCCAAGCACGAGTCATCTGGCAACAAAATAATAAGTCTTACATGTTCCAAATATTCATAACAACTCAGTACCACAAATCCCAAAAATATCTAAAAAGTAACAACTAAACATAACAACTGTTAAGCATAATTTTTGCCTTCCTCATCACATGAAATTATTGGTTTTATAAAAACATCATTAGCAGATAGCTAGTATGAGAACAAATTATGCCAATTTTATTAATTTGCCATGAATAACCTTAATGTCATTTATCATAATTAGTTTTTATAATGTGGCTGAGCTACTCATTCATAATATCACAAACTTTCTTGAGGGTCGTGTTGCACTTCATAGACCAATGACAAATGTTAAGAGAAAAGGAAAGGTTTAAGAAAAATGTCACGTATGTGTAGTCATGATCTGGCCATAACTTGAAGGTGGAAAGTTATTCAAATTGAAGTGGGAAAACAAAGACGAAGAGTAAATGTACCTACTTCAGTTACTGCCTATAAATATGAGAGATGATAAAAGAAGAGACCCTCGGCAAAAATAGACCTATAAAGGCATCTCTTTTTCTTATTTTATGCATAGTCTTTCTCAATAGTTAGCCTTAAAGTAATCCACTTAATTTATATCAGTAGTTCATAGATTTTATAGTAGCTGGTATGCCTGTTCGAAGTAATTGAATCTCGGCACAATTTTTTGAATGTAAGTTTGTCATCAAGTTTACTAATCGAAGGAACATTTCATTTATTTTCTCGACTCTTTGGAACAGACTCATGTTAGTTATAAATTGTCAAATTAAACTTTTTTCTAAAAAAGAATATACAAGTCTGTTTTGACATACTCGAGCACACCTTTAATCCTACAAAAT
Source organism: Arctostaphylos glauca (assembly GCA_019985065.2). Taxonomy (NCBI): domain Eukaryota; kingdom Viridiplantae; phylum Streptophyta; class Magnoliopsida; order Ericales; family Ericaceae; genus Arctostaphylos; species Arctostaphylos glauca. The sequence goes on along the minus strand of JAHSPW020000010.1, from coordinate 15,514,143 downwards.
ATTTGAGCCAACAACAATATTTATTATTATCTCTCTTCATCATAATATAAAAGACGAAGACAATTAAAATCTCTGACAATTTCCACCTCCTTAGACCTTGTACTTGCTGCAATCAGTTCGCTTAAAAGAAACTTGCTTCTTCTCAAGATCATAACCTATCAAGAAATTCTCTTGAGACAAATTTCCAAAGACTGCCACGTCATCAGTAGGGACCATTGCCAAACACAGCATTTTCCCAACCTCAAAAAACGTAATGCGTGCAGGCAATTCCACTTCTGCCCCTCTAAATTTGAATGTCAATGAAGGGTAATCATCAGTATTGTCATCAACGTAACATAGCTTGAAAACTCCCTGTGGGTCCTTTACTGGTTTCCCTTTAATCACCTTGCTCAATTGAAATTCCAAATTATTAAAAATCGCGCTCGGTAAAAATGTCAAAACAGTCCCCGAGTCGATGATGATATTACCCTCTTCACCAGAAGAATCGGATCTCGTTCCCGCGGGCATTTTCGTCTCGTAACCCAAACTCTTGTTTCCCACAATTATGCTTTCTAGGGTGAGATAGTAATAATTGAAGTTTCCCTTGAACACAAAGGGAGTCGATACCACACCCGACCCGGAAACCACTGCCTTGTCTCCAAAACTGATTTTACTGTTAAATTTGTTATCGATATTAGTAACCAAACAGTAAGAGAATTTCCCCTGGATTGAGTCACCCAGTTGCCTCACAAGTGAAATGGATCCACCCCCAAGCCCGATTACACCGGTTGTGGCCGCACTGTAGGTCCCTCCATTGTTGTGTCCGCACCCGAATACTATATTCCCAACGGAAACGGGCCGACCCGACTCTGACCCGAAAGTGAATGTATCCGTAGATAAATCTCCAGTGGTGTAGGATTTGTCAGCATACCCATATCTGTACTGGCAAACGTTACTTTTACTAGTACTAGAATTACCCAATGCTTTGCAAGGCTCAGAATTGTATGGTAATTCTCTATAACTTGAGGATTTCTTCGGGTCAAAAATGGTTAAGTTTTGCTTGAAACACTTGATACAAGGGTGGCACTGTGTCCACGAGAGGTCGCCGCCCGTGTCGGCCAATAAGGTCGTTTGCAGGGGCGGCGTTCCGATGGATAAATTCATTAGATACTCCCCGCCGAAGGGGAATAGTGGGGATTGGATGTTGTATGGGGTGGACTGAGGAAGTTTGTTGAAGAGAGCAATGCGGGAAAATGAGCGTCGAATGGCGTTGGTGAGGCGGTCTGATTTGCTGATGGAGGGGTCGTAAAGGGGAGATTGTGGGGAGTCGCGGTGAATGAGATCGATAGTAAAACCACTGGCTTCAGATTTAGTTGGGGTAAGTAGAAGAAGATGAAGCAAGCATAGGGCTAAAATGGGATTAAAAGAGCGAGGGAGTGAGCAGAAATTGGTAGCCATGGGTGGCTCAGTTTTAGAGACGGAAAGGCACGAAATGAACCGTCGAATGTCAAATTTAAAGATGTCAAATTTCGATAAGATTTGAAATAAATTAAACATCTCCAAGTTTGAAAGCAAGAATAGAGATGGTCTTAATAAAAGTTGACCAAAACGAAGTGGTGAAATCTGTGATATGTTTGAATGCATGAAATCTGTAGGCAATCATATAAATTAAGGTAAAGCATTAACTGAAATATACGCAAAAAAAAAAAAGTAGTGGTGGTCAAAGGTGTGAATTTTGATTTGCATGAAATTAATTAGTTTCTAGATTAAGGAGATTTGAGTGACTGATTAAGGTATTTCATGTGTGATTGAGTGAATCTTGTGCATTTACATCCACATAATTCATTGTTGGAACATTTTGACCACGGTCAAATTATTATTCTTTTCTCATAATCTTCTTGTTATTTTGACCGTTACAAATACATATTCCATATTAAATCACTTTCTGTTATAAAATTCAAAAAGATATTTCTTTTTTAATTATTATCATAATACAAGGGTAATTTACATAGAGCCCCCTTCATGTATCACTCGGTTTCACTTAACCCCCTTCATCTTCTAATTGTCTCAATGTACCCTCTAATCTTTTCAAATGTAACGATCGACCATTTTTGGATTAACGCACATGACTACTTACTGTATTCTCTTCTAACTGAGTCAAACCAAAAAGGGTCAATCGTTATATTTTGAAAGATCAAGGGTACATTGTGACAATTAAAAGATAAATGGGGTTAAGTAAAACCGAGTGATAGATGAAGGAAGTTTTATGTAAATTACTCTCATAATACAACCCACTTCATCAAGGCTTCAAGAATCAAGCACTCCCCATACCTAATAAGGATTAATTACATTTTACCCCCTCCAACTATACCTCTTTTTCAAATTACCCCCTTCAACGAAAGAGGTCAAAATACCCAATATACCCTTTCGTTATTTAGGGATATGTGGTGAATACCCAAATAACCCCTCATAAGAAAGCCTACTGAAAGCAAAGATATGTCTTTCACTGTCTCTCTCTCTCTCTCTCTCTCTCACTACGAAACCCTAAAACCTCTTATCCCTAACATCTGATCAACAATGTCTGCACCATCAATGTTGGATTCCTAACTTCTGATCGTGGAGCTTAAGCAGCAAAGGAAAGAGTATGTGACATCTTTAACTGGGAGTGTTTGATTTTGAAAGTATGACATACTAACCTAAAGTTCGATTTAACAACAAACCTTATAGTTTAAGCACCCAAAGAACTTTCGTCCAGAATTTCATCAATTATGGAGGTCCTAATTGGGGCTCTCAAACTTGCAATCACATAGTATATGCAATGTTCGGATTGGAGTTGTAGCTTGATAAAGAGGAGTTCTTCGTCGCGATATTACTTTTCGTAGTGGACTAGGGCAACTTGGTGGACCTTCAACCTTGCTTCAATGGTGGGCTGAAGGAGAGTGATGAAGAGTTGGAGAAGATGCAAATATAAAAAATGAGATGTATATATGTGTATTCATCCCCTAGGGTTATTTTAGTCTAACTGCTATATTATAAAAGGTGATCGACCATTTGACGGAAAAATAACGGAAGAGGTACTATGACACATAACCATAGTTGAATGGGGTAAGTTGTCGTCGAAAAAGTTGAATGGGGTAATTTGGAAAAAAGACATAGTTGAAGGGGGTAAAATGTAATTAACCCAAGATAGAATGGAATCTTTTCATTTTTATTTCTCACATGTCTTTTTTCAAGAAATTAATTAATTGGACTCAAAATAATTGATTGGGACTTTCTTTTTATCGGGGCCCTACTTAGGTAAAAAAGAATGGCATTTTATTCCTAATAACCAAATAATAGGGGATTATTTTTGGATTATTTTTTTTAGGAGGTGAATTGATGGACTTATTCCTTGGGTTACCTCCTCTCATTTGCATAGGCGGCAAACAATATGATGTCAGCATCTTGAGAAAGAGTGAGATAAAATGCAATTCTTCTTCATCCTCCGAGAATGACTCCAAGAACACATCCCTATCCATTTCTGAATGCTACTTTATATTGGCCATTGCCCAAAAAACAAGGTTGAGTTTTGATCAAGATAATTACAGTTCAAGAGAATCTGGATTTTTGGCCAACTCGAACCTTGATCTAGATTAGGTGTTAACGGCCTTGATCTTACTTTAGGTAATCAGTAGCATACAGTATTCTTCCCTTTAAATCTCGAGAATTTGTATTCGAAACTTTTCTTGATTAACAATGGTTATGTCTATTGCTACAATATTGATCATGTTTTGATACAATAATAGTACTGTCAGTGATGCATCGATTGAAGAACACATGATTAGTTGATAAGCTTCTCTTTGGGCTATAGCTCTAACTGATTCATTAAGATACGCCACTGTGGAGTCTGGAATTCGGTTTACACTTCTCAAGAGCATCTCATGAACCTTTTAGATATATCTGCAAAATACTCAACACTAAATTAGTGCCGACCAAAGTTGGGTCTCCGGCGGCCACTCCAACGATCAAGTTAGCCTTTAGTAAGAAAAAATAACTTGAAAGCGCAAGAGTTAGTACATGCGTGTACCTAAAGTAAGAGTTCTCTTGGAGTATTTATAGAGTAGGAACTCAACTACATGCCTGAGGCTTCGGTCGAGAATGTAGCGTCGTGATTCGGGAACCACGGTAGTACTGCCACGTGTCTCATAATCGTGCAAATTGGGCTGACATGTTTGCACTACCTTCCTCACGTTTGCCTGAAACATGGGGAGTATGTCTCCACGTGGTAATATCGAGCACAGAGCTTTCAGCAACATGGCCAAAAGTCAAGACTTGAACTTCTTCGACATATGGCTGCTTAGCCGAAGGATAATGTCCGGGCTCACATAGAGCACCTCAGCTTGTACACCGAGAGCAAATTACATGGCTCTTTGGACCTAACCCAGTTCGGACCCAGAACAAATGAGCCGAGAATGATCGTGAGCTAAAAGTCTACTATTTTGTATTCCGACTTACTACCATCATAATTAAGCATGTTTATTGACTAGCGACATGAAGTTATTTGGTAAATAATGACTATCCAAAGCCCAGACCAAGATCCAAAGATAGTACCAGGGTACAAGAAGCTATACATATGATGAATGTGTTTTCGAAAATTTATTAATTAGTCTTTGTCGTGGCTATTTATAAATGCCTTAATTGATTTTATTCATTTTCATACTTTTTTTTTGATATTGCCGAGGTATCAGGCTGACTTTGAAATTACCCCAACTTATTGCCAACTAGTCTTCGAAGGACCAATCGTACCCATCTACTTATGGAAGACCCATTTAAAGCAAGAGTTTTGCTCTGTATAAACTAATCATATAAGAGTTGATAACACTTAAGAGGTTTCGAACCTGAGACATAGGAGAGAGTATACCTCTAAGTATCTTGACCACTAGTGTCGGTCTCGACATTTGTGTTGGCCAAGCCTGACCTCGACGTGATTTCCCACTTAGTATTAATAATACTTTTATGGTGAATTTTTACTTTTTCTATATTTAAAAATATAAATTTTCGTTGCCCGCGCCAAAGGATTTTACCCAAATTCGGAGACTTACAGGGCTTACTCTGGAGTTGACCCTATTAACCACCAGGTCAACCCCTTCGGATTTTTTCATTCTCCCCTACTTCAGCCTGCATATTTGTTTGCTTCTCGTGTATTTCACAGGGTATATGTACATATCAAGCCCAAGGGAACAGAGTTTTGGTGATGAAAGGGTGGAGCTAATTAATTAAAGGATTAGTGGTTATTTGCTTTATTGTAATTGTCATCTTACAGGAAGGACTATATCTTGAGGATTAAGGAGAGAGGGTGCGTGCTGTGCTCCTAAGCAACGCACACATGCCCTGTGCGGTTTGATATTTTTCTTTTTAGACTTTGCACATTAAAACAATACAGTATTATCTTTTCTTATTAACTAAATTTTATTTTAAAATTTCGAATTCGCGATTAATTTTGAAATATTTTTTAAATCAAAAGTTAATTTTTATGATTTTTTCAAAAACAAAATTCAGATAGTACGACCGAAAGGAGTTCAAATAGAGCAGTATCGATCAAGTTTTGTAGTGAGTCGGTGGCTGAGTGGCCATATTTGTTTACTTTTTCTTTGTGCTTTTGCCACTACCTTGTCAAAAAAATAATTAACGCCGCTCATTTAAATCTCTTTTGATCTTGCTGTCTAGATTTTATTTTTGAAAAAAAAATCCTAAAAATTAACCGTTCGACTTTAAAAAATATTTTGAGATTAAAAATGAACTTAGAATTTTAAAATAAAATTTAGTTAATGAGAAAAAGTAATATTATGTTGTTTTAATGTGCAAAGCCTAAAAAGAACAATGACAAATGGCACGGTTTTGGAATCACAACATATATGTTGTGCTTAGAAGCACAGCACAGACCCCTCTCCCGGATTTGAGGGAATTTGCTATGGATACTAATGGTGAGGATAGATTTGGTATCGATCTGACCCATTTGCATATGTGGCATTATTTTTTATTTTCTCTCTCCTACTGTAGTCTGGAATCCAAATTAGACTTCTCGGGTCGATGTATTGAATCTTCTCGAATATCCTGTAAAACACTCAACACTAAGTTAGTGCCGACCGGGGGTTGGATCTCCGGTGGGCACTCCGACGATCAAGTTAGCCTTTTAGGAAGAATAAAAGCAACTTGAAAGTATAGTTTTAGCACGAGCGTGCATATACCTGTTGTAGGAGTGCCGTTGGAGTATTTATAGAGTAGGAATCCAACTGTCTGCCAGTGGATTTGGTCGAGACCGTAGGTCGTGGTCCAAAAACTACGGAGGTGCTGCCATGTGCCCCATACCCGTGCGGATCGAGCGGGCATGTCTGCACTACTTTCTCCACGTTAATCCGAAATGCGGGGAGTACACTTCCACATGGTATTGCCGAACGTCGAGCACCAAGCGCCAAATGCCGAACGTAGTATGGCCGAGGGCTGAGAGCAACCGAAAATAGACGCCGAGCGTGTCACGACCTGTCTCAAAAACACAAGGTCGCGACCGGCCGATGGGGTTTAATCCATCAAGGCCTCAATTTATAAAACTGATTTAGGAATTTCCATAATATCAAAGTGAGATATAAAAACAAAAGTGCGGAGTAACATTAAATATACTCCCAAAGTGCTAGTGATAAATTAACTATTACATCATCCATAGTAGAATCCTCGGCTCGGCCATAGGCGGCTCGGCCAGGTATCAAAAAGTACAAAAACATAAGTCTGAAATAGAAAGTACATTACTAACAACATGAAAATCTAATAACTTGGCGAAGATACACAAAATCACGCAGCGTCCTCGACTTCAGAAGCACCTGTAGTTGTAATCAACAACAACTCTTAAGCACTAGGCTAGTGTGAATTTCGTTATAACAATGCTTATCGAATCTCAGGCGGAAAATAACTTTCTCTCGTATGTGTGCAATTTAAAATAATTTATAGTTCACAATTATGCCAAGTGATCTATTACATATATAAAGAATCGTAATTCTTTTTCTGAAGTCAACTTCTCATTCCAGGTTCCAAGTGAATTTTCACTTCTAGGAACAATTTCCATTTAGGATAATATTCAGTTATTTTGTTCAACGGTCACCGAATATAGGGAGCTACCCTATCAGATATAAAATCGGCATGACGTCATCCGGCGGATCTATCGGTCGTCGATCCTTTAATCTTATTTCATTCACCTCGCCATATTTCTTATCCCCTGGCGGTCAGGGCACCGTATGAACATTTAATCGATAATTTTCTTGATAATCTATAAAAGTAAATCCGAATAGCATAGAAATATTATTTATCAACCACATTTCTATCAAACATGTCAAGTTTGCCAACTTCTCAATTATGCCAATTTTCATAATTCGAGTAATTTTCATGATTTCGATAAATATCTCGATATTCATTTGCTTAATTTCAATACGAATAACATGGATACTAAATACATGAATTTAACAAAACTCACCTCGATAGTCGTTCGCCCGAAAGCGCTCGTACTACCCTACGCGTCACCGATTTCGGGATCTAGCATAAGGGTCACAGGATTTAGCATGATCGTAATCTAATATATTATTTATTTATTTTAAATAAAAACGTTGCATATTCCGACAGTTTATTAGACTCGTGTCAAAAATGGTATTCGATGTGTCCAAGGGTCACGTGGTCTAATTCTTTTCTAAGTGTTTGGCTAAGGTACTGTTTTATGGGTTAAGTGACGAGTCTCGATCAACCACTAAGTCTCGGGTTGGGCCTAAAAATGGTTTGGTTCAAATGAACATTTCCGGTAAAAATAATGTTTTTCGTTTCGGAACTCAAAAAATGCTCATGCGAGTTTTAACGCGGAGTAAGTCTACTAAGTTTGTGTCAAAACTAACCCGAACAAGGGCTGCCCGAGTAGGATCTGCCCGAACCAGGGGCTGCCCGAACAGAAATTGCCCGAAAAGGAGCTGCCAAAATTGTCCGAACAAGGCCTACCAAAACTGCCCAAACCAGGGGCTGCCCGAACTGGGTTTTTCCCGAGCAGAAACTGCCCGAACCAGGGCCTGTCCAAACAGGGTCTGCCCAAACAAGGGCTGCCCGAAAAGGGGGCTGCCCGGACTGCCCAAAAGTGGACAGTGTAAACTGTACAGAAGTTGCGTTTCAATAGCTGAAAAATCAGCCGCGTTCGACAGTGAGTTTCTCCCATTCCCGAGCCTTCCGAGCCTCGGGCCCAACATGCATGCGTGCTAAAATGTGTCGTCTACAACCCCTAATAAGTATTTTTCGCAGAAATGTAGTAGAATAAAAACTCCGAGTGATTAAATAAGGCTTACTACCGGTAAAACTAGGTAGTGTACTTTGTTCCGTTCAAACGGTAAAAACTTCGTATTTTTCAACCTAACGACCCCGGGTTTGAACATGCATCCGTAGTATGGTGTCTTAGCTACAATTATTATCAGAAATCTTGACCCGAAACGAAACGAGATAAAAACAAAACGCCTATAAATGTAAGGTGCGTAAAGAGGACGAATGAAAGTCGGTACCTCCGATCGCGTTTTGCTTCGGATTCGAGCGTCCCGAGCACGTCCCAAGACTGACCCGAGTATAAGCTGAGCCTTCTCTAACTCTCCCTTGCTAGTTTGGCTCCTCTCCTTCTCTCTCTCTCTCTCACTCTCTAAAATTGCTAGGAATCTCAAATATGTAAAGTGCTAGTGTGCTTGTGAGGTGGTGTACTTATAGACCAAAGAATTTGCATGTGCTAAGTATATGTGTGTGTTCTACCGTGTGAAAGTAGTGGAGGACAAGTCTTTCACTCCAAGTCTCCCAATGCATGTGTTTCCATTGGCCTACACTAGTTTTTGCACATGTTAAATTTTGGTTTTTAAATATATGCATGATTAAAAATCCTAGTGTATAATATAAGTAAGCTTAAGAAAAATATATTCATGATGGCCTACAATTCCTAGTCATGAGAAAATAGGTGGGGTCTACCCGGCCCCGTCTTGACTGTTCGGTACAAAATCTGATCAATTTTGATCGCGGACAAATCTTATAAAATCGATGTAAATAAAAAATATATATATCAACGCGATCGAAAACACTGCAAATTTGGTATTCTCGAGTAATCGGACATAATTCATGTGTCCCTCATCGGTTAAATTTAGAACATCATCACATTACCGATATTTTCGTTAAAATTTAAATTTATACCAAAGAATCATTTTTTTTAAAACTCCATAAAATTAATAATTATAAACTTAAAATTTTAAATTTTCAAAATAATCTAATTAATTAAAAGGATCGGGGTTTCACATTCTCCCCACCTTGGGAAGTTTGGCCCCCAAACTGTTGTTGCCCTCAGGTCTGAATGGTAGGTCTAATTACTCTAAAGACTAAAATTTTTGCACATGTTAAATTTTGGTTTTTAAATATATGCATGATTAAAAATCCTAGTGTACAATATATGTAAGCTTAAGAAAAATATATTCATGATGGCCTACAATTCCTAGTCATGAGAAAATAGGTGGGGCCTACCCGGCCCCGTCTTGACTGTTCGGTACAAAATCTGATCAATTTTGATCGCGGACAAATCTTATAAAATCGATGTAAATAAAAAATATATGTATCAACGCGATCGAAAACACTGCAAATTCGGTATTCTCGAGTGATCAGACATAATTCATGTGTCCCTCGTCGGTTAAATTTAGAACATCATCACATTACCGATATTTTCGTTAAAATTTGAATTTATACCAAAGAATCATTTTTTTTAAAACTCCATAAAATTAATAATTATAAACTTAAAATTTTAAAATTTCAAAATTATTTAATTGATTAAAAGGATCGGGGTTTCACATTCTCCCCACCTTGGGAAGTTTGGTCCCCAAACTATCGTTGTCCTCAGGTCTGAATGGTAGGTCTAATTACTCTAAAGACTAAAATTCAAATATAATATCATAAGGAATGTCATTAAACCTGAGTCGAAGAGGTGCGGGTACTTCCGTCTCATATCGCTTTCCAACTCCCACGTGGCTTCTGCTGTAGTTTGATTCTCCCACCAGACTTTGACCAGCGGCACCCTTTTGTTCCTTAGTTGCTTGACTCGGGTATTTAGAAGTCGTACAGGTTGTTCTTCGTAGCGCATATTCTCCTTAAGTTGAATTGGCGGTCGCTCTAAAATATGAGTTGGGTTGGATATGTATCTTCTCAGCATCGAAACATGAAAGACGTCGTGTACATTACTCAATTCCGAGGTCAACGCGAGTCGATAGGCTACTGGTCCTACCTTTTCGATGATCTCGAATGGCCCAATATATCGTGGATTCAGCTTCCCTCGCTTCCAAAATCTGATAATTCCCTTCATCGGAGAGACTTTGAGGAAGACCCAGTCTCCTTCTTGAAATTCTAACTCTCGGCGGTTAGCATCTGCAAAACTCTTTTGTCGATCTTGAGTAGCCTTTAGTCGATCTTGAATTAGACTAATCTTTTCAGTCGTCTCTTGCACTATCTCGGGTCCTGTCAGCTTCGCTTTTCCAACTTCTGTCCAGCACGATGGGGATTTGCACCTCCTGTGTCACGACCCATCCCGTAAAGGTTAAGGCACGTGACCGGCCACGAGTGAAACTCGTAAGGCCCTTTAAAAATATACCAGTTTAGGGATTTTCTATCAATATAACTAATATCAGAGTGCGAAAAATAAAATTAACTCCAGAGTTCAATGTATAAAATAAAGTGCAACAATATAACCCTTATGGGCTTACAAACCATGACTACAGTCTAAATTCTCGACCGGTCAACCAAATACATTACAATCAAGATCAAGTTATATCTAAACATGCTAAATCTAGAAATTGCAAAAGATACTTCAATTCCAATATAACTTGCAGAATTCAAGCTTGATCAGCATCGTTAATTAAAACCTGTTGCATCAACAACTTCATTAGCACTAGGCTAGTGTGAGTCTAGATATGACAAGTCTACTAACTTTCTGTGTTAAGATAACCCGTGTTCTTGAAATTCGTTATAATTAAATGCCAACTTTATATGATACACGAATCCAGCTTTTAGGCTTGCGCTGTAACCATGCACACTTATCAAGTAATCATGTTATGTGACGTATGAATCCAGCTTTTAGGCTTACGCTGTAACCATGTATGGTAACGTTATACGACCTACGGCCCACCAGTAAATTAGGGAGCGACCCCAAATATAAGCCGGCGTGATATCACCCGTTGGATTACCTGGCTAATAATCCCCACCCTTATTACTTCACCTCATCGCTAGAATCTTCATCTGCCCCCTAGCGGCCGGGGCGCCGTATTGATCTCATGTCATAATATTTTCATGTTTACATAATGTCATGATTCTTTTTAAAGTCTTATTGTGCCATGCTTAGTCTACTATCAGTTTAGTAGCATAGATATACATGCATCAAAGTAAGAAATCATTCACTTTTACTGCAAAATGTAAGTAGGCAAGTCATATGTAAGACTCACCTGAAATTAGTTCGCACTTTCTTGATATCAACTCGACCCGATAACCTCAACTCCCGGATCTATCATAATAAATAAAAGCACTTATTGCCAATAAAATACACACTAACTCAGTGACTCAAGTCGCGTAACCGCTTGAACTCCCCGATTCGTAAGGGTACAAAAATGTAATTCGGGTTCTAGGGCAAAGTGGTCAATTTACCCATGTAACAATTGGCCCCGAGAGCTTTCTCGGCATTCGTGTCAATTTTATTATTTGGTCCTTAGTCTCGTTTGTATATTCTAGGGCTCGGATGACTCACGTTCGATCGGTTTAATCGCCGGTTATTTAGACCGTAAAAGGGTATTTTCGTAATTTTACCATCGGCTGTCCAAAAATATAACGGAGGTCAGACCCACATTATTTTCAGTCCTTATTCATATTCAAAGTCTAATTTCATGGTCGGTCCGTTCGTGTGGTGATTTTAGTGTCGGTAGGCCAAAAGTACGTAAGAGTGGCGTTTTGGTAATTATACTCTCTGGTCTCCGAAACCCGGGACCGAGACTTGTCCCGTACTTTATTTAACCCTAATTTTATCATGGTAAGGTCAATTTCGTGATTCAGCTAACGGGTGTGGCGATTTAAGTGGGTGCGCGAGTGGGGTTTCTAGAGAGAGAAAATCCCAGAAATAGGCTGATTTTCATGGTGTGTTTGAGGTCGGTTTCTACGAGTTACGTAGGTCTCGAGGACGATCCAATCTATGCGGGTTAAATACTTGATGTTTGTCTACAACTTTTGTGTTTTAAGAAACTCATTTTGACCACCTGAACATCAAGATCCAAGGGCTCGAAGTTAACAAAAAATCTGGGAAAAATCTGGAAAACAGTGTTCAACAGCGCGCGAGTCATTTTCGTGGCATGCTTTTAACGTGTTCAAAATGTCATAGAGAAAATCCGTTCTGTCTATGTTTAAGATAAAGTGTTCGTCTCAAACTTTAGTCTTTTACAAAACATGATTCGAGTAATAAAACATCAAGATCTAAGTCTCCGAAGTTGGTCAAAAATCAGCGAAAAAACTGGGAAATCCGAAAAAAAAAACAGTTTTCCGAGTGACTTTCGTAGCTCGATTTCTACGGGTTCTAATGGTCCGAAGGTCGATCCAATTCATCTATTTTGAAGAATAAGTGTCATATTACGAGTTCTAACAATGAAATCTAGATTAAACCATATAAAACATGAAGATTTAAGGCCTTGAATATAAGAAAAAGTATGCATTTGATAAAAGTGTTTTACCTCCTTTTTGTCGGAAAGCTTGGTGGACGAAAATGGTGGCTCGGGCTACGAATACGGTGATCTAGGAGGGACTCCGGCGTGTCTTAGTGCACGTGGTGATGTAGAGGTGGTAGTGTAGCGGTAAAAAGCGGCGATGTATAAAAATCTAACTTAAGAAGTGGAGGTAGAAGGGGGTTTTGAGAGGAGGTGTGTGTGTGAGAGTTAGAGGGAGAGGGAGAGGGCTGATTCTGCCGTGAGGGAGGGGAGAGAGATTTTCCAACCAATTTCTCAACCTTTCCAAACATATATATGCATTAATTGGAAAGAAAATAATAAATAGGTTAGGCTAGGTTTAATTAATAAATTAGGGAACATACCCCTTATTTTAAGGAAAAGAAGGATTTGATTTGACCATGATGGATTTATATCGGTCAAGGGCTTGGTCGCGCGCGCGAGCGCAAAACACTGCACGATCCCGAGAAACTGTTCCGGTACTAATTTTTTGAAAAATATGAAAATGGACCGGGTGACTTAGAAAATTACGAGGATCGTCATGGCGTGCTCGGATTCCTCATACGAGTATTCCTTGGTAGGCCGACATCTCTAAACGTCTAAAAATTTAACGTTTTAATGAGCATAGGTTCCGAAATAAGATAAAATCAATAACATAAATAAAATTAATTAAATTATGCGATAATTGTAATTATCCGCGCTATTTTTAAATTCAAATAATTAAATCGGGTCGGGGTATTACATCCTGTCGTATAATGCTTCAAACGGTGCCATGTCGATGCTGGCCTGGTAACTATTGTTGTAGGTGAATTCTGCTAGAGATAGGTGCTCTTCCCAGTTGCCTTGGAATTCCATAGCACAAGCTCTGAGTAAATCCTCCAATGTCTAAATTGTTCGTTCGGACTGCCCATCGGTTTGTGGATGAAGGGCTGTGCTAAAGTTCAACTTTGTGCCCATCGCTCGCTGCAAGGATTGCCAAAAACGAGAGATGAATCTTGGATCTCTGTCTGAAGTGATCGTCACTGGTGTCCCATGCAGTCGAATGATTTCCCGAATGTACGTGCTAGCCATCTGGTCCATTGAATAGGTGTTCTTAATCCGAATAAAGTGCGCGGATTTTGTTAAGCGGTCGACTATTACCCATATTGAGTTGTTCCCCTTGGCTGTCCGTGGAAAACCAATCACGTAGTCCATAGATATGTCTTCCCATTTCCACTTTGGTATAGGTAGTGGGTGAAGAAGTCCTGCTGACTTCTGGCGTACAGCTTTGATCTTCTGACATTGCAAGCATCTTTCCACGTATTTCATGATGTCGCATTTCATTCCCATCCACCAGTACGACTGCTTCATGTCTTGGTACATCTTCATTACTCCTAGGTGTACTGAAAACTTCATCCGATGCCCCTCATCCATAATTCGCCTCTTGATTTCTGGCTCGTTGGGTATACAAACGCGATTTTGAAAACATAAACGACCCTATATCATGGTGAAGTCAGAGTTTGGATTGGTGGCCATCTGATCGTGGATCTTCTTGAGCTTCGGGTCCTCCATTTGTTTGAGCTTAATCTCTTCCAAAATTGCTGGTTCGGCTGTGATTGCTGCATAGAATCCCTCGATCACTCCTATTGACTCCTTCTTATAGGTGAATAGTCGATTCAGTATCCCTTGTGCCTTTCTCCTCAAGGCATCTGCGACAACATTAGCCTTCCCTGGGTGATACTGAATGTTGATATCATAGTCCTTCATCAGCTCAAGCCATCATCGTTGCCGTAGGTTTAACTCCTTCTGCGTGAAAATATACTTCAGACTCTTATGGTCAGTGAAAACGTCGCAAGTGACTCCATAAAGGTAGTGGCGCCAGATTTTCAGGGCAAAAATCACTGCTGCCAGTTCTAAGTCGTGCGTTGGGTAGTTTTTCTCGTGAATCTTCAGCTGGCGGGAAGCATATGCGATAACCTTGCCGTGTTGCATAAGGACACACCCAAGTCCTTGATAAGATGCATCGCTGTAGATCGCGAAACCTTCAGTGCCTTCTGGTAGCGTGAGAATTGGTGCTGATGTAAGCCTCTTCTTAAGTTCTTGGAAGCATTCCTCTCGTTTGTCGGTCCAGACAAATGGTTCCCCCTTGCGAGTCAATTCGGTCATAGGCGTAGCGATCCTTGAGAAATCTTGGACGAACCTCCGATAGTACCCTGCGAGTCCCAAGAAACTTCGAACTTCTGTGACGGTCGTAGGCCTTGGCCAATCTACAATCGCTTCGATTTTCTGAGCATCTACAGAAATCCCGTTGCCATTGATAATGTGTCCTAAAAAGTTCACACTTCTTAGCCAAAACTCACACTTCTTGAGCTTGGCATACAACTTCTCCTCTCTCAGCTTCTGTAGTATGATTTGCAGGTGTTTAGCGTGCTGCTCTTCATTCTTGGAGTAAATGAGAATGTCGTCAATAAAAATGATAACGAAATCATCAAGGTCCTGCTTGAATACTCGATTCATCATGTCCATGAAGGCTGCCGGTGCGTTGGTCACTCCGAATGGCATCACTAAGAACTCGTAATGCCCGTAGCGAGTTCGAAAGGCTAACTTTTCTACATCTTCAGGCTTGACTCTAAGCTGGTGATATCCTGATCGTAAGTCAGTCTTTGAAAACACCGTGGCTCCTTGCAGCTGGTCGAATAGATCGTCAATTCTCGGAAGCAGATAACGGTTTTTGATGGTGACCTTGTTCAGCTCTCGGTAATCAATGCATAGACGCATCGTTCCATCCTTCTTTTTAACGAATAAAACTGGTGCTCCCCAAGGCGACGAACTGGGTCGAATGAAGCCTTTGTCGAGTAAATCATCTAGTTGTATCTTTAACTCTTTTAGTTCAGCTGGGGCCATTCTATATGGCACTTTGGATATTGGCTGTGTTCTGGGAATGATATCAACAGAGAAACTTATTACCCGTTCAGTCGGTATCCCGGGCAATTCATCAGGAAAAACATTAGGAAAATCACATACAATAGGAATGTTGGCAACCGAAGTGCCCTCCGACAAAATCGGCAAAATACTACATAGGTATCCTCGACAACCCTTCTGCAAAAGTCGTCGGGCTCGAGTCATAGACACGAAACACAGGGGTGTAATCACTCTCTCACCCGAAAATCTAATCTCCTCTCTATCGAGTTTTTTAAATACAACACGCTTATTAGCACAGTCAATCGTTGCCCCAAATTTGGATAACCAATCCATGCCAAAAATGATATCGAAATGCTTCATATCCAACGGAATCAGATCCGTGATCATGCATAGGCCGTCAATGTAAACATTACAGTCTCTATACTTAGTAGAGCAAACCGCGCCCTTACTCATAGGTTGGGAAATCAGTAAGTCATAACCCAAAGGTTCAGCCTCCCTATTCATCTTAATGGCAAAACACTTGGACACAAATGTATGCGAAGAACTAGAGTCAAAAAGTGCATATGCTGGTAGAGAATCGATCATAGTGTTACCAGCGACCACGTTTTCATTGTTGGCTTGGTCCCCTGGAATGATGGCGAAAGCTCGACCATGTCGCTGCCCGTTGTTGTTGCGATTCCCTTGATTGTTGTTTTGTTCCTATTTTCCCCAGGCCTAGCTACCTATCTGTCATTGTTTCTCTGCACTCTGCCACCTTGACCTCCGATTGGAACAGTGTTAGCCTCTGTCCTGACATTTGGGCAATTCTTCCGAATGTGTCCAACTTGTCCGCATCCGAAACATTTCCCGGCCTCTACCTTCCTCCAGCATTCTCCTCCGTGAAGTTTTCCGCAGGTGTTGCATGGTGGTCTTTGTCCTCGATTTTCATTGTTTCTGTTGTTCTGTCTCTTCTGGTTGCGATTTCCCGATACTCCAACTCCAGAGTTCTTCCGCTTTCGATTCTCGTGGTATTTCCTGAACTCGTCAGCATCTTGTTCAACCAAATTCGCCCGATCCAACACCTCAGCATATGTGGGTAGTTGTAGAGGTCGCACCACCTTCTTGATGTCGTGTCTTAGCCCTTCTCCAAATCTTCGAGCCTTCATGTCCTCTGTTCCCACCAGATGTGGGGCATATTCTGCAAGGTTGGTGAATTCTGCTTCACCGTCCGCAACGGTCATAGGTCCTCTTTGCCGAAGTTGTTCGAATTCTGCACACTTAGCGTGCTGCATCGCTCTGGGCATATACTTCTATATGAAGATCTCCACGAATCTAGACCAAACCATCCTTGGCTCCCCAACTCTCTTTAGGTTCCACCATCGGTTAGCTTCTCTTGTCAGTAGGTACGCTCCAATTTCCACCTTTTGTACTTCTGTGCACCCAATCAGTCGAAAGTTCTTCTCTAATTCAGCTAGCCATTAGTTTGCTCGTACTGCATCCATGCCTCCATTATATGTTGGCGGTTTCAGTTTTAGAAATTCGCGAGTGAGTGCGAGATCTACCGTGGGGACATCGATAGGTGGGTCTTGCCGGTTGTTATTTTCTGCTTCTGTTGGTACTTGTGGACTGGGTTGTGACACTGACTGCTGTTGAGGTGCGGCTTGTTGTGCTTGACGTTCGAACGCTTGTTGCTGGGCTTGCATAGCCCCTATGAGTGTCTGCATCATGGCCCTCATTTCTACCATTTCGTTGCCTCCGTTCACGCTTTCACTCCCGCTGACACTTCCATTTGTCCGAGTCCTCACCATCTAAAATAAAGATGCAAAGTAAATAGAGGGCAAAAAGATCATTTCACTCCTTTCATCCGACAGTACACAAGATATAGTCTTGCTAGTACTGGCCTTAGCGTGATCGTTACTTATTTATACGAGTTACGTAGGTAATAACAGATAGCCAAGTAACTATTACATCTAAGTGTGTGACCATCGTGTCTCAAATCTCATAGCACCGGGGTTTTATTTTAAAATCCGAAAACCATGTTTTGATACCACCCTTGTCACGACCTGTCTCAAAAACACAAGGTCGCGACCGGCCGATGGGGTTTAATCCATCAAGGCCTCAATTTATAAAACTAGTTTAGGGATTTCCATAATATCAGAGTGCGATATAAAAAAAAGTGCGGAATAACATTAAAAAATACTCCCAAAGTGCTAGTGATAAATTAACTATTACATCATCCATAGTAGAATCCTCGGCTCGGCCATAGGCGGCTCGGCCAGGTATCAAAAAGTACAAAAACATAAGTCTGAAATAGAAAGTACATTACTAACAACATGAAAATCTAATAACTTGGCGAAGATAAACAAAATCACGCAGCGTCCTCGACTTCAGAAGCACCTGTAGTTGTAATCAACAACAACTCTTAAGCACTAGGCTAGTGTGAATTGCGTTATAACAATGCTTATCGAATCTCAGGCGGAAAATAACTTTCTCTCATATGTGTGCAATTTAAAATAATTTATAGTTCACAATTATGCCAAGTGATCAATTACATATATAAAGAATCGTAATTCTTTTTCTGAAATCAACTTCTCATTTCAGGTTCCAAGTGAATTTTCACTTCTAGGAACAATTTCCGTTTAGGATAATATTCAGTTATTTGTTCAACGGTCACCGAGTATAGGGAGCTACCCTATCAGATATAAAATCGGCATGACGTCATCCGGCGGATCTATCGGTCGTCGATCCTTTAACCTTATTTCATTCACCTCACCATATTTCTTATCCCCTGGTGGTCGGGGCACCGTATGAACATTTAATTGATAATTTTCTCGATAATCTCGATATTCATTTGCTTAATTTCAATACGAATAACATGGATACTAAAGACATGAATTTTTGCCAAAAAGATAAATATGTATTTTTTTCCTAAAATCGATAAATAAGGCATAACAAAACTCACCTCGATAGTCGTTCGCCCGAAAGCGCTCGTACTGCCCTACGCGTCACCGATTTCGGGATCTAGCATAAGGATCACAGGATTTAGCATGATCGTAATCTAATCTATTATTTATTTATTTTAAATAATAACGTTGCATATTCCGACGGTTTATTAGACTCGTGTCAAAAACGGTGTTCGATGTGTCCAAGGGTCACGTGGTCTAATTTTTTTCTAAGTGTTCGGCTAAGGTACTGTTTTATGGGTTAAGTGACGAGTCTCGATCAACCACTAAGTCTCAGGTTGGGCCTAAAAATGGTTTGGTTCAAATGAACATTTCCGGTAAAAATAATGTTTTTTTGTTTCGGAACTCAAGTAATGCTCATGCGAGTTTTAATGCGGAGTAAGTCTACTAAGTTTGTGTCAAAACTAACCCGAACAAGGGCTGCCCGAGCAGGATCTGCCCAAACTAGGGGCTGCCCGAACAGAAATTGCCCGAAAAAGAGCTGCCAAAATTGTCCGAACAAGGCCTACCAAAACTGCCCAAACCAGTGGCTGCCCGAACTGGGTTTTTCCTGAGCAGAAACTGCCTAAACCAGGGCCTGTCCAAAAAGGGTCTGCCCGAACAAGGGCTGCCCGAAAGGGGGGCTGCCCGGACTGCCCAAAAGTGGACAGTGTAAATTGTACAGAAGCTGCGTTTCAACAGCTGAAAAATCAACTGCGTTCGACAGTGAGTTTCTCCCACTCCCGAGCCTTCCGAGCCTCGGGTCCAACATGCATGCGTGCTGAAATGTGTCGTCTACAACCCCTAATAAGTATTTTTCGCAGAAATGTAGTAGAATAAAAACTCCGAGTGATTAAACAAGGCTTACTACCGGTAAAACTGGGCAGTGTACTTTTTTCCGTTCAAACGGCAAAAACTTCATATTTTTCAACCTAACGACCCCGGGTTTGAACATGCATGAGTAGTGTGGTGTCTTAGCTACAAATATTATCAGAAATCTCGACCCAAAATGAAACGAGATAAAAATGAAAAATATATATATCAACGCGATCGAAAACACTGCAAATTCGGTATTCTCGAGTGATCGGACATAATTCATGTGTTCCTCGTCGGTTAAATTTAGAACATCATCACATTACCGATATTTTCGTTAAAATTTGAATTTATACCAAAGAATCATTTTTTTTAAAACTCCATAAAATTAATAATTATAAACTTAAAATTTTAAATTTTCAAAATAATTTAATTGATTAAAAGGATCGGGGTTTCACAGAGCGTGTAAGTGAGGGGACGTGAAATAGCGGCCGAGGCTCATATGGGCCGAGAGTAACTAAATATAGAGTAGACGAAGATAGATGTCGAGCGTATATGTGAGGCCGAAGATAGAGTGGCTGAGCATGTAGGTGAGGCCGATGATAGAGTGGCCGAGCATGTAAGTGGGGCCAGAGATAGAGTAGCCGAAGATAGATGCCGACTATGGGTCATTCAGCCTATAAACCGAGAATTAGTAATATAGTTTTTCGGCCTAGCCCAACTCGAGCTGAGCGCAGATGGGCCGAGGATGATCGTGGGCCGAAGGCCCACTGTTGTGTATTTTGGCCTACTACAATAGCCCCTCAATTCCTTTGTTTCAGAGCCAACTGTACAGAGGGATTGATGGTTAAAGGACCGGAGTCTAGCACCAAGGTCGCTAAAGATCGAGATATGACCATCCATGCGATCCATCGCTCTTGGAGTGGCGCTTTGTTTCTCGCATTTTTTGAGTATTTTTTCATGTTTTTGTTTGAAACTATCGACTAGGGTTGTCGCATCAGCCCCAAAAACTAGTTGAGACTCATCACTTTTGGCCAAAGGATTAGCCTTTTTGGCCAACCATTCTCTGCTATAACACCGAGCCTTTAGCCTAAGCGTTTGTTTAACACTTGTGCACTTTTGACTAGGATGTCCGAGCTTGAAGTGAATTTAGCTCAGGTGCTATCATCTTGCTCCGAATAGCCGGAGCCGAGTGGTTTCGACGGAGTATCGGAAGAAGAACTACTGAGCAGTAATCGGTACACTCATTTTTTTGACAACCCCGAAAGCTTTAACAGATTTTCGACAGATGTATGGGATTCCCAATAATGTATTTGTTGATTTGGTTCGCTCGAGAGACAGCCCCGTTGTTGATGAACGACAAATCGTCATGCCTCTACTTGATATCATCGAGGGGGCATTCGGTTATGGTGGCAATCAAAATTGTTGAGGGCCAAGTAAAGAAAGTTATGTTGGATGCCGAGGCCAAGGTTGCAGACCTGCTAAAGCAGATGAAGCAGGTTGACGCCAAGGGCTTTAATGAAGGCTTCAATGATGCGGAGCGTCGATACAGGGAGTAGATGGATGGCATTAATGTCAAGCTTGCAAACTTGTTGCAGTAAGCTATTGCTATAGTATGGACCAAGGCTTTGAAGGAAGCCTATGTTTCAGCCAAATCTACTCTTTTTGAAGGCATCCCCAGGTTAATCCGAAATGAAGAGAGTACGCCTCCATGTGGTATCGCCGAACGCCGAACGCCGAACATCGAACGCCCAATGCCAAACGCCGAACGCTGAATGCCGAACGCGTATGTGAGAGGCCGAAGATAGAGTGGTTGAAGATAGACGCCAAACGTGTATGAGAGGCTGAAGATATACGTCGAGCGTGTATGTGAGAGGCCGAAGATAGATTGGCCGAAGATAGACGCCGAGCATCTATGTGAGAGGTCGAAGATAGAGTGGCTGAAGATATACGCCGAGCGTCTATGTGAGAGGCCGAGCCAAAGATAGACGCCGAGCGTCTAAATGAGAGGCCGAAGATAGAGTGGCCGAAGATATACATTGAGCGTGTATGTGAGAGGCTGAGCCGAAGATAGAGTGGCCGAGGATATACGCCGAGCGTGTATGTGAGAGGCCGAGCCGAAGATAGACGCCGAGCATGTATGTGAGAGGCCGAAGATAGACGCCGAACGTGTATGAGAGGCCGAAGATATACGCCGAGCGTGTGTGAGGGGCCGAAGATAGAGGCCGAGCGCCTATGTGAAAGGCCGAAGATAGAGTGGCCGAAGATATACGCCGAGCTTGTATGTAAGTGGCCGAAGATAGATGCCGAGCGTCTATGTAAGAGGCCGAAGATATACGCCGAGCGTGTATGTAAGAGGCCGAAGATAAAGTGGTTGAAGATAGACACCGAACGTATAAGTGGGGCTGAAGATAGGCGTCGACCATGGCTCGTGCAGCCTATAAACTGAGAATAAGTAATGTACTGCTTGGGCTGAGCGCAGATGAGTCGAGGATGATCATGGGCCTAAGGCCCATTGTTGTGTATTTTGGCCTACTTTAATAGTCCCTCATGTCGTTCGGCTTTGACATTGCCCCCCAGACGCTTGAGAGCCATGTACTTTCGGTGTTCCCTTCGCTCAGGTGAGTGTGTTTGGTGGCTCCTCCAGTGCCGGGCTTGAGACGCTTTGCCATTCTGATGGGGTTTTGACTGCCACCTTTAGCTGCACCACTTCCTCCCTAACCAACTGGAGGAGCTGGTCTTTTTTGGCCAACTGAGCCTCCAGGCTCTCGACATACGTTCGGTCCTTGAGCTCGGCTAGAATCTCCACAGGCGAAGGCAGAGGAAGGGTCAACAAAGCTGTGAGGTCTTTGGTACTGACACCCACAACTGCTTTTCTTGTCTGGGCAGATTCGATCTGATCGTTCTTCTAAGTCGGGGTTTTCTCCATGAGGCTGAATTTGAAAGGGTTTGGGAAAGATGGGAATAAGGGTTTGAGACGAGAAGTCAAGTGGATCTCCCACTGTGGTCGCCAAATTGTGGAGTCTGGAATCCAAATTAGACTTCTCGGGTCGATGTATTGAATCTTCTCGAATATCCTGCAAAACACTCAACACTAAGTTAGTGCCGATCGGGGGTTGGATATCTGGTGGGCACTCCAACGATTAAGTTAGCCTTTTAGGAAGAATAAAAGCAACTTGAAAGTATAGTTTTAGCGCGAGCGTGCATATACCTGTAGTAGGAGTGCCGTTGGAGTATTTATAGAGTAGGAATCCAAATGTCTGCCAGTGGATTCGGTCGAGACCATAGGTCGTGGTCCGAAAACTACGGAGGTGCTGCCATGTGCCCCATACCCGTGCGGATCGAGCGGGCATGTCTGCACTATTTTCCCCACGTTAATCCGAAATGCGGGGAATACGCTTCCACATGGTATTGCCGAACGCCGAATGCCGAACGCCGAATGCCGAATGCTGAGCGCTGAACGCCGAGCGTAGTATGGCCGAGGGTCGAGAGCAACCGAAAATAGATGCCGAGTGTGTAAGTGACGGGACGTGAAATAGTGGCCGAGGCTCATATGAGCTAAGAGTAACTGAATATAGAGTAGTCGAAGATAGATGCCGAGCGTATATGTGAGGCCGAAGATAGAGTGGCCGAGCGTGTAAGTGAGGCCGAAGATAGAGTGGCCGAGCATATAAGTGGGTCCAGAGATAGAGTAGCCGAAGATAGATGCCGACTGTGGGTCGTTCAGCCTATAAACCGAGAATTACAGTTTTTCGGCCTAGCCCAACTTGAGCTGAGCGCAGATGGGCGGAGGATGATCGTGGGCCGAAGGCCCACTGTTGTGTATTTCGGCCTACTACACCTACTAATAAATAAATGCTAGCCTGATTTGTTTTGGTAAATCCCTCTCTCCCTCTACTGTTGTCTACTAATCTCATTCATCTAATTCATCTCATTCGCTTCTCTTTCTCTTTGTCTCTCTGTCTTATAAAATAAGAATAATGCTATTAACACACCACGTTGTGTATCGAGTTATACATCGTGTCTATATGGCATTCACTTATTTGAATACATATCAAAATTCCTGGGACCGATTTTATATTTTGTCTTGTAATGATATGCCACGAAGGCATGATGTACACTTTGATATGCAACTTGATGTTTTAGTAGACTTATTCATTAAATGAACTTGATGAAAAAATTATTAATTGCTAATGAATTATGAAAACAAATTTTAAAAAAAATTAAAAAATGACTATTAATTTTGCATTGGTTAGTTTTGTTTTAATTTTTCAAAGGGCACTTTACCAAGACAAATTTGGAGGCCGTGAAGTTTATTCATAGGGCGTGCTCGTGGAGAATTACCTTGGGGGGTTATAAGCACAAACCTAGCCCCTGTTCTATAGTTGTTGGAAGCGCCATCTACGTACAACTTTTAGAAGTTGTCGTGGAGAAGTTTACATTGTCTGTTCTTGATTGGGATAACGTTCAGTTTTGAGGTTGTCTGTTGGTACTTGGTGCAAATTTTGCTATGATTTTCGCAAAGACCTTCCTTTGATCGTCGTCCTCAACTGAGACTGGATATCAAAGTTGGCCAGCTTCACAACCCACTTTAAAATCCTGTTGGAAAGAGTCGGCCTTTTGGGATAGAGCCTTCAGGGGGTGCTCGATCAGTACTATGATTGTATGCGCCTGGAAGCACAATGCCAACTTCCTCGAGGCTGAGAGTAGGGCCAACACGAGTTTCTCTAGCGGGAGATATCAGGTCTTGGCACTTACAATGGTCTTGCTTGTGTAGTAGATGGGGAGATGATCCCTGTCCTCTTGCTTGACCGAGCTTACTGCATACTGATACACAACTAGGTAGATAAAAAGTACCTCTTGCCTGTTCAATGTTTTGAGCTAAGGTGTTGAGGACCAATAGTGCTTTAGGTCTTGGAGTGCTTGGTCGCACTTCGGACTGCAGTTGAAGCTCCTTCGACTGCATTTCTTGAGGAGCTCAAAGAAGGGTTGCCATTTTAAAAATGACCGACTGATGAATCTATCTAGCGCAACGGCCATGTCGATCAGTTTTTGAACCCCTTTCATAGTATAATGACTTCCAGTCGCTTGATAGTTGTGATCTGGTTGGGGTCAGTCTTAATGCCCCTTCTTGTAACTAGGAAGCCGATGAACTTTTTTGATCCAACGCTGAAAGCACACTTCTTGGCATTGAGGCAAAGCTTGTTAAGCTTCAGGATATTGAAGATTTTCTAGAGGTTAGTAAGATGGTCAGCCTCCCGCCGACTCTTAACAAATATGTCATCAATGTAAGCTTTCATTGTATCACCAATTTGCCTGTCAAATATCTTGGTGATCATCCTCTGGTAGGTGGCCCTATCATTCTTGAGGCTGAAAGGCATAAACCTATAACAGAACAGTCCTTGGGGGCTGATAAATGTTGTCTTCTCTCGATTCGGCCCATGCATCGCGATCTGGGGTTACTGTCGGTAGACGTCCATGAAGCTTAACAGGGCATGCCCAATAATTGAATCCACCGGCTAGTCGATCCTTGGTAGAGGGAAGCAATCCTTTAGGCAAGTGTCGTTAAGGTTAGTGTAGTCTACACAAACACACCACTTGTTGTTGTTCTTCTTGATAATGATCGTGTTGGCAAGTCACGTCGGGTATTGTACCTCCAATAGTCGACTAACTTCTTCCATCACTGCTTTAGTATGAGCTTTTGTCGAATGGCGTGACTTTTGAATGATTGGTTGTCGGGATGGTTTGACGGTGAGTTAATGGCTGATGAGGGATAGATCGACCCTTGACATTTCATATGACATCCAAGTGAACACCTCTCTATTCTGCTAGAGGAAGGTTGCCATCTCTTTTGATTTGACATTTGTAAGGTTGGGTCCCAATAGGAAAAGTCCTATTGGGGTTTGAATCGCCGGCTGGCACATGGACTAGATTCTTCATTGCTTTCTTTGTAGCCTCTATACTGACGTCTTTCAGCACTTGAGCATCTAGTACTTCCACCTAGTGCACCTGTTCTAGGCTTACCTTGCTAATCATGACTACCATGAAGCATTTCTTGACAGCCAACTAGTTCCCTATATTTCCTCCTTGCCATGGGTCTCCATATACCGCAGAACCTGATGGTACGTTGAGGCCATGACACCCAACTTATGTAGCCACACCTGGCCGATGATGGCATTGTAGGGACTCGGCACGTTGACCACTACAAATTCTAGTTCAATTGAATTGGAGCCGGTGTGGATCAGGAGCTTGATCTTACTGAGCGGCCATATCGGGGCCAAGTTAAACCCTACTAGTGGACCCTCTGTTGACTTCAAGTATGACTCCTTGAGGCACAAGTCCTTGAACAACAAATAATACATGACATCGGCAAAACTTCCTTGGTCTACTAAGATTTGGCAAACCAATGAGTTGCTGATGGAGAAAGATACGACTAGAGCGTCGTTCTGCGGCATCTGGAGGTGCTCTAGATCTCTATCGTAGAATGAGAAGGTTCCCTTGGCCGGTGCATTTAAGTGTGGACGTTCGGAGACCGAAGTTGATGGAATCAAGAAAAGGCTCAAGGCAATAAAAGGAAAATGGGCTGAAGAATTTCCTGGCGTACTATAGTCTTATCGAACCACTCCTCGCAATCCACTAGATAGACTCCATTCGCACTTGCGTTCAACATGGAGACAGTCATCCCTCTCGAAGCAGGACTACCGACCATCCAAACAAACACTTTCATCTAGGAAAAGAACAACAAAGTGCTAGCCAAAGAGAGACATGATTCGATCATCATTAGTTTGGTCGCGTATCAGCAAGAAGTGACCAGAGGATACAATCGCAACATTCGGTAGCAAACGTTCCCACTAGACGACCTTGTGCTCCGAAAGGTGGTGGGCAATAAGAAGAAGATTACTGATGGAAAGCTCGGTCTAGACTTGGAGGGGCCATACCAAGTGACAGAGTGAGTCGGAATCGGGATTACCGAATTGAGGATATGAACGAGATAGTCGTACTTCAACCTTGGAACGCATTAAACTTGCAGAAGTACTATCACTAGGTTTTTTTCAGTTTCAAGTCTTTCTTTGTATTAAAACCTATCATTCAGTTATTTATACATCAAGATTATGCAATAAAGATAGTTGATATGTTTCAATTTTCTCAAAATCTTGTACCAAGCATTTTAACTCTCAATGTGGTGACATAACTGAACAAATAACGCCCAAGGGTAAGCTCGATACCATGTCCTTCAAGGGAGGCTATTTTGATGGCAACTCTTTCGACGTAATGTATGTCGAGAATCGACTCGACGAAACATGACAAATGTTGTTTCGTGGAATGTAAAGCTGACTAAGAGTTCAATTAGGAGCTTGGGCTTGGCACCATAGTGGGGAGATTATCATATGTGGCTAAATCGACCCACACCTCAACCTAAACTCTCAGTAGGGGGAATAGAGAGACAACCAAAAGCAGATGTAGAAAAGAGGCAAAAACATCCAAAAGATAGAAATAAAGACAGCAGGAGTCAAGAGTCATCAAAAGATATTACAAACCTAGCGTGTCGACAAAACGGCCATAGGTTGGCGCCGACCACACACTTGAACAAAATTTGACAAAATGAAGTTTTAGGGAAAAAGATTCTGATTTTGAAGGAGAGGCGATGTCCTTGGTAGGAACATCCTGCCCAATAGCACTTGGAGCTGGGAGATCTTGTTCTAAAGCATCATCTTTTGCTGACGGAGGAGTTTGGGAGAATGAAGGCTCTCCAATGGGGTAGACCAGCACCTCGGTGATGAGTGGCGAGTCAGAAGGAACTCCAATAGCTGTAAGGGCATCAACCCATCCCTTTTGATAAATTTCATCTCTGATCTCGACCACCTGCATCATATTCGATTCCTCTGCCTGATCATACCCTTTGTTGAAGGCAGCCATCACAAACTCCTCCCTCTCAGTGTTTGGGTCGGCAAGCTAAAAATAAAAAAAATAACACAAGACAAATTAAACGCTAGACTCGCTAAAATAAGAGGAGGTCGAGTTGGAAAATATTCCAACTTACTAATATTGCTACACAACGGGTATGTTTGTGGACTCCTTTCATCTCCTTCGGCAACGCTACGATGTTCTTCGCCTAGGCTACTGACTGAAAAAGGGCATGGGCTACCCTTAAATATCGGCCTTGGGAGAATTGGCGGGAGAGATTGGATCGGATTGGACATGTTTAGATTGTTGTTCTTCAACCCATGCCTTCTTCTTTGGTTGAATAGGCTGACATTGCGGGTCTTCAGATAGAGTTTGCATGGAGGAAGATGTCTTCGACCAAAGCGACCTTGTGGTTCTTCGGAGCTCTTCTAACCATGGTTAGGTGTTTCATTTGGATGGTCTGATCGACAAGACGAGGGCTAGATGTTTGGACAAAATTTTGTTACCTTGTCCTTGGTTCTGACTCATTAGTTTTGCTCTCTCCCACCGAACAGAGCTAGAGAGAGTGAGAGTAACGAGGGAGATAATCAAGTAGACCCGACGTCCAATGGTCGATCTCTATGATATGATAAGCGGCAGTGTACCTCGACAAGTCGGATTGAATCTTCAACCTTGGGATTCCGTTCGGATCTGCAAATCATAAATAAGATCATTGTAAAAGCCGAGACCGAAGTTTACCCGATAGTATCTAAAAGATAAGGCATTAGTAATGACATAATATGCCCTTCTCACGGGGAATGGGGAAAGACCTCCCTTCGATCGGATCTAACTCAATTTTTTCTAGCACAACCAATACATCGCTGAAATACTTGTTGGAGTAGAAATACCTACTACAAGAGAGTCGTACCTCGGCCTACTCACAAGGTGATACTTTCTAAATTTTTTATTTTGGCTAACAGAGTAGCAATTGAACATGTCATAAACATTGAAATTGAGACAACACCATTCGATTAACAAAACTACACCCGTCACTACATGAAAAAGACTCGACACAAAAAAGGATGCAAGAGGAACCGAACGCTCCCCCCCAATGATAGCCATGATCAATACGTGAATCTGATTCGGTTGAGAAAGGGGCTCCACGCCTGGTGCATTGAGTATGAGTTACTCGTCGACCAGAATGTCGTACCGCTCTTTGAAGAGCCTTGCCAATTCCTAAGTGGAGAACTGCACCTGTTATGTGGTGGCATACCTCTTAAGCATTGGGGTAAACTAATTGAAATGTTCACGACTGATTTTTAGTTACAAAATGTCGATTGAGAAACAGGTCCCCAAAATGGTGACTAACAGTCGACCAGACCATCATCGTAAGCCTAGGATAGGACATGGTTGTCGAAATAATGGCTGATCGGCAATCAATTGCGTACTGTTCACAAGGGAACAATGACTCGAAACTCGAAGATAAAATTAAAACAAATGGCGGGAATGAGGGATTTACCTCGAAACAAGGTTGAAACAGGCTGGGAATGTCGATTGAATCGCGAGAAGAGTTTGGGGAAGAAAAGAGAACTTAGTCTAGGGAGGCGAAGAAAATGAATGCGTGATCCTATGTCTTATATATATATAAGGAAACAATGTGACACGGGAAAGTGAGGCGACCATCGAAATGACCTATCATCGCTCGCCATGTGGCACACACACAATGAAAGAGTTAATGCTCTTGAACCAATGCGTGCAAATAAAACGTTGAGTTGCCCACCGACCAATCTAACAATGACACATGACATGAATGTCTGAGAACAAAAACTTTATCAGTCCAGTAGGTCTTGTAAACCAATCATCAGCCGAACTGACATTCACGTGAGGTGCTATTGTATTGGGGCTGGAATGCCCAGCTACCCCAATAGTTAGGATAATGGACCTTGGTAGGTCGAGATGATAGTCGGTCTGGACATATGAAGCGCTAGAGGAGGTCTAACCCAAAGGTTGGACAATGGACTGGATCAGTAGCGTTGTCTGTTGTCGGGTCGAGCTTTGACCTGCCGTTTAAAAGATCAGGCAAGAATCTAGGACTTATGGAAAGAAACCTAGAATGAGAACTTCGGGATTATGATAAGAATCCCAATATGTAATGCTCATACTTAAGGAAAGAATTCCGTTTGGGAAGTTAAAGCTTATGAAAGGATTCGCAATAGAATCCTAGATCAATCGAAAAAAGATTCCGAGATAATTTCATTACCAACTTTGGAGGCACATGATTATCTATATATAAGGAATTTCATGACAAAGAAGGTACACTATCAATCATAAGTACAATTATATTTTTGCTTTATCCTACATGTATTAACTTAAACATTAAAGTGTCTTGCGGCTAATAATGGTCGAGTGACACTAACAAATTGGGCCATACACAAACTTGTACTACTCAAATCTTGAAAGAAATTGAGTCCAGGGATGGCATTTTACCCCAATCCGATGGATATCCGATCCGTAACCGAAAATTTTCCCTGAACCGTAACCGAAAATTTCCCCGTGGATATGATTATGGAGGAGGCAAATTAGTATCCGTTCAGATATGGTTCGGTTACAGTTATGGTGAAATATCCGAAAAATAACCGAATGGATATCTGTAACCGAACCGTATCCGTAATAATATCCGCTTTAAATTTACGAGATTGTCATTAATTAGTTATATCCGCTTTAAATTCTGATGATTTGTGCTTGCCTCGTCAGGTAATTGACATTTGTTTTATTCTTTTTGTAGCTTTAACATAATATATTACTAATGCTAATACAATTTTTTTTTCTCTTTCGTTTGATTGCGTAGACATGAATTATGCAAATGGAATATCTATGTCAAATTAAAAATAAAGCTGACTTTCCTTTATATCTTTTTACCATTTCTATTATTTCACTTTGAAATTGTATTTTATTATTAAATTACTTTTTATTTTGTTGCGTTGTTATTGGATTAGTTACAATTGGTGAATTTCTTTTAATGGTTATATAGTATGTGATGTGTTATTTGGTTTGGGGATTACAATCGGATCGGATTCGGATAAAATTATGGATAACCATTTGGTTTGGAAATTAACTGATATCCGTTGGATACGTTTACGGTTCACAGATTTCAATAACCGATGGATAACGGATTAGATACGGTTATCAGTTATCATTCAGTTATCGGTTATGAATATTCATGAAGTATTCAATCCGAACCGATCCGTTGTCATTCCTAATTGGGTCAGATTGACGAATTTGAGCAAGTAGGTTGGAACAACAAATAGTTTTATCCGGTCGAGTCTATGAGCTGCAACTGAATTTTACTGCCGATTTGGTCATTGCTTGCTCTTACAAATGCCACGTGTCTTTCAAACACAATTATTAAAATAAAAAACCCTTCAAATTAACTATTAAGTTCAAATTTTACGTTAAAATATTAATATTATAATTTAATAAGAGGTTATTGTACTCCCAGCTTAGATACTTAAAGTTTGTTTGCTTCGAGGTCACTACGAAGTACGAGGGCTTAGATTTCCAAAACGATCTTTCTCATCCCAGGTAACTTCTGCTGCTCTAGCACCACGCTCCAAAATTCCCTAATGAGCGGATAATCTAATCGGCAGCTTTTCTAATCCACC
Organism: Arctostaphylos glauca; assembly: GCA_019985065.2. Taxonomy (NCBI): domain Eukaryota; kingdom Viridiplantae; phylum Streptophyta; class Magnoliopsida; order Ericales; family Ericaceae; genus Arctostaphylos; species Arctostaphylos glauca. The sequence goes on along the minus strand of JAHSPW020000010.1, from coordinate 15,483,213 downwards.
AGACAGACCAATGAATTGCTTGAATCTGAATTTCATGTTTCTTATTTGTTGTGTTGTGTAGAAGCTATTGACGAGATATGATGCTTATACTAGCGGTGCGACAAAAACTTTCTAACCCTACAACTAATCTCATGTATCCAAATTTCTCCTGTACTGTGTGGCTTTCCATTGTCAAAGTTTATTCTCTCTTTGTTTCAAATAGTCACTTTTCCAACATGTGATTTTCTAGTTTGTGATGTTTCGTTTTAATATTGACTTCTTTATGCTTGTTTGAATAGATTTACGGAATATAGACATCATATCTTCACTTTTTGCTAATATGAAGTGGAAATCTTTTTCGATTGTTTGAACTTAGTTGGTTTACTAGTTAATTGCCTTCATGCGTATCTAAATTTAGTTGATTTCGTGTTTGATCGTTCAAAATCAACGCACAGTTTGTTAGGTTTCATGAATGCAAAAAAAGTCATGTGAATTAATCCAAGTTTTAAATTTATCATGGTAGAAATTTTTAAAGGAAGAGATTAGGAAAGTATGTCTAAACATGGACAAGAGTTGAATTGATTTGACAAATAGGATGTCAGTGGATATGTGGTTGGAATTGATCAATTTTTTGCATTCGTATCCAACACAATAATTGAAAGTTCAATCATTTGCTGTCTGTGCAGAACCTGTGAGAATCGGTATAATCATCAAATAGTGGTTATGAGAGAGCATCTTATTTCTCATTGCTTTTCCAAGAATTACAAACAATGGTTTTGCCATGGCAAGCCCTATATTCCTTTCCATTGTAAGTGGGATAACAACGTTGCAGTAGATTCAAACATTAGGAATGATATGGTCGAAATGATAAACAAGGTGATTAGAATGCCATATCCAGGCAATAATGCTACTATTGACGAAAATTTAATTGATCCCAATGGAAGGCCAAATCAAGAAACTACAAAGTATCTCAAGCTTTTAAGAAAACACCCAGAGTGAATTGTATCCAGGGTGTAAAAGATTCACATCATTGTCATGTTATTGCATATAAAGGTGTTGAATCATGGTATTAATAAATTAGGTGACATGCTTCTTGAATTGTTGAATTAGTCTTTCCTTGAAGTTGTCAAACTTTCAAGTTCATATTGTGAGACGTAAAAGATAACTAAAGATTTGGGTTTCATGTATCAGATTGTGAAGGCATGCTGCAATGATTGTATGTTGTTTAGGAATGACGATGCCAAACTTAATGAATGTGATATATGTGAAAGTTCTAGGTGAAAACACCGTAGTGTGTATAGTCTACTGGTGGTAGAAAAGAAGTTGTTAAACAAGTGAGATATAAAAATTAAGGATGAATATTTAAATATTTTTCAAAATATTTAAATGTTCTGTGATACTTAAATTATTTTTGTTTTCGCCCTTTTTTTGTTTGAATATAAGGACAACAAATATAAGTGTTCTTGCACAAAAAAAAAAAATTATTTTATTTCGCACCTCTTTAAACACCATGACAGTTGTTGCTTTATAATTTTGAATTTATAAAGTTAAAGAATGTGAGTTTGTGTAGTCAGTAACAATTTTAAAAATAATAACAATGATGATCTTAATATTTATGTTGACTTTTAAGAATCTAACTGATGTTATTTTTATTTTTAAATCATATATTTTTTAAAAAATACTATAAAATGTTAAAATAGAAGAAAATAATATTTTCATAATTCGCAGAGAGATGAGAGTGTCATTTTTGTAATTTAGAGAGAAAGAAAAATGAGAGAGAGAGTGACATGAAATTAAGCTCATTGCTTGAAATGCCAAAAAAAAAAGGGAAAATTAGGGACATTATATCAAACATATAATGTGCAAACATTGGTGATTGAAAACAAAAATACGAAAATCATGCAATTTCATCAAATTAAAACTGGGCACCACCAACATTCATAGTGTAAAGTGTTACAAAATCATATGAATCACGTGATTGTTGCGATATTATTCTGTTAAGGATGATTCTCGAGAATCTAGGAGAGATTCTAGGAATTGATTCTTATGTATCCTAGTTAGTTCAGGATATGTATCCTAGTTAGTTTAGGATTAGGATTATGTATCTTAATCTCTATCTCTATCTCTATCTCTATCTCTATCTCTATAAATAT
>JAHSPW020000010.1:15351081-15476081 GCA_019985065.2 Arctostaphylos glauca | reverse complement strand
TGTGCTAACTCGTTAATGATCCCATAGTAATTTTTTTCTTTTGATCATACCACAATACTTCAAAAGGTTAAACGTATGCACGCACCTTGAATTTTCATCCAATCCTTCCAACTTATCGAGCAAAATCTACAATGATCTAGTGCTTCTTATGCCCAATACATTGATCTATCAACTTTGATGAAGGGAAATCTAGTCAAGAGAAATTTTGACTGTTAAAAGTTTAGGTAGTCCAAATCTCAACACAATCCTTCAAGCAAGCTAAATAAGATCTCTGCTCCATGCTCATCAACCTTGATAAAACTCATATGACAAAATCTTACATTGCCGCCCATAAAAGCCCCTTCTCCATAAATGGTAGTTTTGAAGAAGCTCTTATTTATGCACAAAATAATTGATCAGCCAAATGCAACAAAATATTGGTGAGATAGAAAGCTCTTTATGCATAATGAGAGGGTCAGGTAATTAAGTTGCACCTACGAAAGAGAGAAAAAACGAAACTGTAAAGCAAAGTAAAATCCATTGGAACTGAAGTAGATGATAATAAAAACTACTCATCGACAATAAATTATAAGTTACTACTGAAGAAAATAACGGTCAATCACATGAATAGAACTTACATTCCAAACCTAGAGCATGACGAAACTATCGAGGATGCTGAGGAGAAAGATGTCATGCATTTTGAGTTTAGTCTTGAAAATTCCAATCGTTTCAAAAGAGAAAAAAGAGAAACCAAAGACGTAGCGTTTTGGATATGGAAACTGATATTAAAATAAACTCCCACACTTACTATGAGGGGGTGGGTGCAGCAACAAATGACTCCAAATAGTATTTCTGTCAGTAAACTATAATTTACTACTGAAGAAAATAACGGTCAATTACACGAATAGAACTTATATTCCAAACCTAGAGCATGACGAAACTATTGAGGATGCAGAGGAGAAAGATGTCATGCATTTTGAGTCCAATCTTGAATAATTCCAGTCATTTCAAAACAGGAACGAAGCCACTGGATAATTCCAGTCTTCCAAAAGAGAGAAAAGAGAAACCAAAGACATACCGTTTTGGATATGGCAACTAACATTAAAATAAACTCCAACACCTACTATGAGGGGGTGCAACAACGAATGACTCCAAGTAGTATTCCTGTCAAGAAAAATCTTCGAATCAAATAAAAAAGCATTTTGATTTTTCTATTTAACAATATTAGTATTTCTATCAAAGGAGATCATGAACGCAAATAAAAAATCATTTTGATTTTTGTATTCAACAATCTAATACCACATATTCTAAATTACCACCAATCATCATTGTCGGTATTTAAAAATATGCACTGATGTCCATATTTCTTTCCCCTCTTAAGTTGTCCCCAATTTGACCCATATAATACACCGATGCCCAATCATTGCCATTTTTTAAAATAGCCCTCGGATACATCACACTCCAAAAGTCGGTGCTACAAACCCTCAAATCCCCTAGGCTCGACTTGAAACCATGCCAATACACCTCTATAAGATTCAAATCACTTCTATAAGGTTCAAATGCCCAATTAGTATCAATCTAAAGCCATTTATGATGGTTTTACTTTTATTGGCAGAAAATATGCTCCTACCATAATAAAAACAAAAGGTGCAGTGTTGTTCTTGATATATCTCTTGGCACATTAGAAATTTTCATCACCATAAAGTTCACATCTCCCATAATCAACTCTTTTTTTTTTTTTTGATAAGCATCCCATAATCAACTCTTGACACATAAGATAAAACCATTTGCTTTGGGGGATCATTTTTTCCTCTCATCCTTTCATGTTTCTTTTTCTTTCACTCTGTTTGGTCAAATATTTTGGTGGAGGGGTACGGGTACTGAAAACATGGACAATCATAACAGAGAAATTAAAAATCTCTCGTTTCTTTACTTCCTGTTTCTAAGCATACTACATGCACTAATTATAGAAATAAAAAATGGAACTCACTGTATTTGTTGACAATGTAAATGTAGGCATATAATTAATTAGGAGTTTATTTAGGGATTCAATTACAGATAAATTAGAAATATAGAATGATAGGTGATTCGGTACTAATTTCTATTTCCTTGTTTGAGTCTGCACGTTGTCCTATATATTGTGCTTCCTCTTAGGAGAAGAATACACAGAAATTTTACTACATAAACTCTTACGACATGGTATCAAAGCGGGTTTCAAACTCTAATCTGACTTGATCGAATATCTCGTTCGATCTCTCTTTCTCGGTTTGCCTTTACTCTCTCATCTCTATCACTCGCCATCATTAGAGTCCACACCAGAAACCCTAACCCAAAACACCATAAACCCCAAACCCACGACACCAGAAGCCCAGATCACAGCGTCGACCACCGTTGATCGTTTGCCGCTCTTCACCGACCGTTCGCCACCCTTCGTCGGAGCTCCGTTATATTCTGGCGAGCCTCGCCGGATCTCTATTGCCCTTGTTGAACCCTCTGAGCTCCAATTCTGCGCTTCCCGACCACTGCAACCCACCCACCGACCATCAGCAGCACTCGCCGGAGCTTCACCGGAGGTCCCCGGATCTCACTGCACTTGTCGGAGCTCTTCCAAACATCGGGCTTCGTTTTCTTGACTGTTCTCCTTGTTGTGTCTAAATCAGAGATCTCTTAGACTTAGATCTACCAATCTGCACAGATTTGCTGGGTCTGGATATTATTCGTAACCGTATTCAATCTCTTTTATGCTTGTTGCCGTCTTACACTCTATAAAATGGCTAAGAAAATTACAGAACTTGATACGAAAATTACAAAAACTAGTGCTAGGGAAATCAAGGACGTAAGAGACCTTTTTGTTCAATGTACCCTTACTACTATTAAACTAAAAAGGTCAAATTACCTTCCTTGGTCTTGAGCTGTGACTGTCTCACTACGTGCGAGTGGTGAAACTTTCTATATCACTGATGCCCTTTCTACTGATCACAGCTGGAGTCAAAATGATGCCCGTATTATGACTCTTCTAGAATAGTCTAGAACCGGATATTTTTAATAATGTTGCTTGTTTGGACACCTCTAAAGCTATATGGGATACACTATGAGAGCTCTATTCTTCCGATCAGAATCTCACCCGGATTTACCAACTCTATGAGGGTATTTTCTCTCTTCAACAAGAGGATCGTTCGGTTGAAGAGTACTTTTCTATGTCAACAGGCATGTGGGATGAGTTAAATATCTACCAGCCCTTAACAACTGACTTGCAGAAACAATAATACAGGGCGGAGTTTCGGGTTGCTAATTTCCTTTCTAGTCTCAAACCCGACCTAGCCCATTTGAGTTCTCAGATCTTGTCTAGTAAAGACATTCCTACAGTTGGAGAGACCTTTGCTCGTATTCGCCGCGCTGCTACTCACTCTTCTATTCCAGAAAGTCCTCCTCAGTCTGCTATTGCTGCTCCCACCGAACGTTATATTCCTCCATCTGGCGATTCTGGGAATCATATGTCTGGCCGACATGATAATAGTTCCTCTACTTGGGGTGGTCGCGGAGGAGGGCAAGGCGGCCGCGGCTCTAAGAAATGTACTCATTGTCATCAGACTAACCACACAATTGAGTTCTGCTGGCGACTTCATGGCAAGCCCTACTTGGGCTAATCAGGCTACATCTGCGGGGGAGCCATCTGAACCTGTCACTTCAGATAGCATCACTATTTCTAAATCCGAGTATGATTCAATAGTCCACTGTGCCATCGCATCCTCTTCTTCTACTACTACCCTTGTTGCATCAGGTAACACGTCTCTATTCTGCCTCTCATACACCTTGGATCTTAGATTCTGGTGCATCTGATCGCATGACAAGTAATATATCTCTTTTATCAGATATCACTTATCCATCTACTCCATCCTATGTTACTATTGCCAATGGTACTAAAACTCGAGTTCACGGCCTTGGCACTTACTGCGCTTCTTGTCTCACTTTTTCTTCTGCTTTATACTTACTCCGGTTTTCGTTTAATTTATTGTCCATTCACAAACTCACCCAAGCCTTCAATTGTTCGGTAATATTTTATCCCTCTTATTGTGACTTTCAGGATCTAAAGACGAATAAGAGAATTGGTGGGGCATATGAGAAGAATGGTTTGTACTACTTCCAGCCGACTGGCTCCTTACAATCATCTGCTCTTCATTCCACCACCACACCATACCAATGGCATTGCCGTTTTGGACATCCTTCATCTGTCAATCTCCGCCAATTAGTCTCATCTTTACCTGCATTGTCTACTTTTAACTGTGATACTTGTGAACTTAGTAAACATCGTAGAGTTTCTTTTCCTTCACGCGCTGAACTTTCTAGTTTGCAACCTTTTGCTCTTGTTCATTATGATATTTGAGACCATCTCGAACTACTGGTTTATGTGGTGCTCAATATTTTGTCACGCTTATTGATAATTTTTCTCAGTTGACGGGTATATTTGCTTAAAAATCGCTCTTAGTTATTTACTTTCTTTCAGTCTTTTTATGTTGAAGTCGTAAATCAATTTAATGCCATATTACTTGTTCTCCATAGTGATAATGCATAAGAATACATCTCTAAACCCTTTACGTAGTTCCTTGACTCTCGTGGCATTATTCATCAAACCTCATGTGTCACTACTCTTCAACAAAATAGGGTTGCTGAACGCAAGAATAGCCCCATTGTTGCTATTGCTCGGGCTCTTATACTACACATGCATGTTCCCAAATCTTTCTGTTAGTTGTTATTAGGTTAAATGTATAGGTTAACCCTAATAAGCCTTAGTGAGTAAAGCCCATTAGGTTAAACCCTTATCTCGCTCATTTTATTATAAATAACCGTCCCGCCACCCTTTAAAGACTGTGAATTTTCTCCTAACATGGTATCAGAGCCGTGTTAAGAAAAAAAAAGAAAAGAAAAACAAAAAAAACAAACAGTAGCAACCTAGCGTCACCGCCAGATCTGGGCTGCTGGTTCTCTTCCGGCGCCGTTCCGCGCGTTGCCGCCCGATCTGCACCGTCGCCGCCATATCTGTTGCCACCCGATCTACGCTGCTACTTCTCTTCTGGCACCGTCGTCGCGTCCGCCGCACCAGCCTCCTTCGGCGACCGTCGTACCCCCTACTTCCTCCTACTGCGACAATCTGACTCCTTCACCCGTTGCTGTCGCTAGTGCTTCTCCTGTCTGCCTTTATACCACTGCCTCCACCTATTGCCGTCCCTGACTTCTGCTACGCTTAAGATTTGACATCCCTTGGCTATGGTAGTTGTTATGTTCCGATTCTAGACATTGTCTATATGCAGTAATGATTTGGTGATTCGTGTTTTGGAGCTTTCACAGGTTGTTCTGGTTGTCAAAGGAGGGATTTGTCTTCTCCTCCATTATTTGTTCTCGTAGTCATGCCGACTACAGATTCTTTGGATGCTGTTCCGTCTGCTCAGCCTGTGGTGGATTGCGAGCCACCTCGGCCTTAGCTATTCTCCTCGTCCGCCCGTCTGGTGGAAACCAAGATCACTGACCCGTACACTTTTGTCTTATGGCGGAAGAAGATCCTGAAGGCTCTTTAGGTCATGGATCTGGATTCCCATATGGCGGACAGTCCTCCTCCTAAAACTGCTCCTATGTAACGTTCCTGGCTTAGAGATGATGCCCGATTGTTTACTCAGATTCTAAATTCTATGGATGAGTCTATTGAGATACTAGTCTCCAATGCCGATACTTTGTAGGAGATTTGGCAGTCCTTGGCCGATACATATTCTATTACTAATGATCTGTACCGCCTATTTGATGTGATGAAGGATTTCTTCCAACTCACGCGTGAGGGAAAAACTCTTCCGGAGCACTATGCTGGTTTCAAAACTCTTGCTGATGAGTTTGACCGCTTGTTGCCATTTACTTCAGATCCCACCGTATTTCGTCGTCAGCGAGATCAGATTATGGTGGTTCTCTATTTAGCCAGTCTTGGTGGTGGTGATTGTGAGGCTGCCCGGTCACAAATACTTGCGGGGCCGATATTCCATCTCTCTTAGAGGCCTTTCGCAGTGTGAGTCGATCGGTGAGTCACTCTGATGCTCGAGCTTTGCCCCCTGACTCTGCTGATGGGGTTGCATGTTTTTCTTCCCTAGGTGGGGCCCGTGGAGGCCGTCGGAGCCATGGTGGGTGTACTGGTGGTCGTACTGGATCTCTAGAGACTCCTACCTGTCATCATTGTAGCGTTGTTGGCCACATTCGTCCGCAGTGCCCCCAGTTTGACTCTAAGCCCTCTTCTATGGCTCATGTTGCCACTGCGCTTGCTTCTTCTTCTAAGCGCCACATGGTCCATATGTCTGATGCTGAGTATAACCGGTACACTCAGTCCCCTGTGCTCTCTTCTCCTGCTGTTGGTACATTTATTACAGTTAACTCCACAGCCTGCATGGTTACTCCGCGCACGTGGGTTATTGACTCGGGTGCTTTGAATCATATGACTGGGACTACAGGTACTCTTTCTGAGTATTCTCCTCTTACAAGGACTGGATAGGTTACGCTGGCCAATGGCTCTTTTCTTGACATTCAAGATTGTGGAATTGCTACACCCACTGTCTCGTTGACCTTGCAGCATGTGTTACATACCCCTGGCTCTCCTTTTAATCTACTTTCTATTAGTCGCGTTACTAAAGATTTAAACTGCTCAGTAACGTTTTTTCCTGATCATTGTGTTTTTCAGGATCTAGTGACGAAGCAGACTATCAGTAAAAGGAGTCTTACAGGGGATCTTTATGTGCTTGATCAGCCGATTGCCTGCGCCGGGCTGCTCACTTCCTCTGCTTATGATGCTCACTGTCGTTTGGGTCATCCCTCTTTAGCTAATTTACAATCTTTATGTCTTGAATTTAATTCTCTTTTTCATTTATCTTGTGAGTCTTGTCATTTAGCCAAAGACCATCGTGTTTCTTATCCCATTCGTACTAAAAAAAGAAGTTTCATTCCTTTTACTCTTGTTCATACTGATGTGTGGGGCCCATGTCCTGTTCCTACACCCTTAGGCTACAGATATTTTGTGATATTTGTGGATGACTACTCTCGCTTTACTTGCACTTATCTCTTACGAGTTCGCTCCAAAGTCCTCTCTATTTAGAGTTCTTTCTTCACTGAGATTCGCACCCAATTTGGTAACACTATTCGTGTCCTCTGTAGTGATAATGGTAGGAAATATGTACCCATTGGTTTCAGGAACATTTGTCACACCACGGCGTCGTTCACCAGACATCGTGTCTTGACACCCCCCAACAAAACGGGGTTGCCAAACGCAAGAACCGTCATCTCCTAGACACGTGCTCTTCTCTTTCGCACGGGTGTTCCCAAACGATTCTGGGGTGATGCCGCTCTCACCGCTTGTTATCTCACAAATTGCTTACCTTCATCTGTCCTTTGTGGTGTCACCCCCCAGTCTATCCTCTTCCCTGCCCTCCCTCCTTATAGTCTCCCTCTTCGCCTAGTTTGTTATGTTCGAGATACTCGCCCTAGTTTGTCCAAATTAGATCCCCACTCCCTCAAATGTGTCTTCCTTGGGTACTCCAAAACACAGAATGGGTATCAGTGTTTCTCCCCCCAGCTCCGTCGGTATCTTACCTCTTGGGATGTGGCATTTGTTGAGACTGAGTCCTTCTATCCTCACCCTAGTGTCTCTGCGTCTCCTTCTCCACCAGATGACTTCTTTGTCTCTCTCCCCCTTCCTCCTGCTCCCCTGACGCCGCTCCCCGTCCCGGCACACCCCTTGCCGGCTTCTGTTGAGCCAATCTCTTTGTCGCTTGATCTGGCCTCACCCTCTGAGGCTCCCCCTGCGCCAACCAGCTGCCCCTACCGCTCTTGCCGTGATCACCCCTTATATGTTTTCTCCTACCATGGTTTGGCGACTCCTATTCACTCCTTGATTGTAGGCTTGGAGTCTGCGCCCACGCCTTGTCCCTTGGTGAAGCTTTGGCCCATACCAGCTGGCGTGCTGCTATGGAGGAGGAAATGCAGGCCTTGGAGGATAATCATACTTGGATCTTGTTGCTCTCCCCCTGCCAAGAAAGCTATCTGCTGCAAATGAGTTTATGTCGTCAAAGTGCATCCTGATGGTTCTATTGCTCGGCTTAAGGCCCGCCTTGTGGCCAAGGGATATGCCCAAACATATGGTGTCGATTATTTTGAGACCTTCTCCCCATTGGCCAAAATGACCTCCCTTCATCTTCTTCTGTCTTTGGCGGTTACTCATTCTTAGCTATTATACCAACTGGATGTGAAAAATATTTTTCTTCACGGTGATCACTGAGGAGGTCTATTTTGAGCAACTACCTGGGTTTATTGCTCAGGGAGGGGAACGCAGTGTTTGTAGGCTTCGCTGCTCTCTTTATGGGTTAAAGCAGTCTCCAAGGGCCTAGTTTGGTTAGTTCAGTCAGGTGGTAACTAGTTTTGGGCTGCTACAGTCTGCAAAGGATCACTCGGTCTTCTATCGTCACCTATCCTCTGGATGCATCGTGTTGATTGTATATGTGGATGATATTGTCATCACAGGTGACGATGCACAGGGTATTACTGATCTCAAGCAGTTTCTCAGTCAACATTTTTAAATAAAAAACCTTGGGCAGTTGAAGTATTTCCTTGGCATCAAGGTGTTGCGAGGAAAGAAGGGTATCGTTATCTCTCAGTGCAACTATGTACTGGATATTTTGTTTGGTGCAGGCAAAGGGGGGCAGATTCACCTATGGAAACAGGGGCCAACTTACTGCCAGATACTGGTGATTTATTCACTGACCCCGATCAGTATAGGCGGTTGGTTGGAAAGTTGAATTATCTGACTATAATGACTAGGCCAAACATTGCTTACCCTGTCAGTGTTGTTAGTCAGCTTGCTCAAACCCCACGGGTTCCTCACTGGCATGCAGTTCTACGTATCCTCCGGTATCTACAAAGTAATACAGAGAAAGGTATTCGGTACCATAATCAGGGACACACCCGGATAGAAGGTTACACCGATGCGGATTGGACAGGATGCCCAGTGGATAGGCGATCCACCTCTAGATTTTCAGTCACCATTGGGGATAATTTGATTATTTGAAAAAGCAAGAAGCAAGCAGTGGTGGCCCGTTCAAGTGCAAAAGCAGAATATAAGGCCATGGCCCTAGCCACTTATGAGATTATGTGGTTTCGGCAGATCCTCTCTGAATTACAAGCAGTAGTGGACGGACCGACCCAACTATGATGTGATAATCAGTCTACTAATCCTGTGTTTTCACGAACAGACGAAGCATATTGAGATCGACTGCCACTTCATCCGAGATGAGTACAAGAAAGGCACGATCACTCCTACTCATGTGCGCACCAGTGAACAATTGGCAGATATCTTCACTAAACCATTAGTTGATAATCGGGTTTTATATATATGTAACAAACTGGATATGATTGATGTATATGCGCTAGTTTGAGGGAGGGTGTTAGTTGTTATTAGGTTAAATATATAGGTTAACCCTAATGGGCCTCAGTGATTAGAGCCCATTAGGTTAAACTCTTATCTCGTTCATTTTATTATAAATAAACGTCCCGTCCCCCTAAAGAGTGTGGGTTTTCTCCTAACACTTTCTTAGGAGATGCTATTCTTACTGCCAATTTCCTCTTAAATCGAACGCCATCTCGGGTTCTGCAAGGCAGATCTCATTTTCAGGTTATGTTCCCTAGCATGGAACCATTTTCCCTCCCTTCTCGGCTTTTTGGTTGTTTTCATTTGTCCTCAATTTATAACTTGGTCGTGATAAATTGGATCCCCATTCTCATAAGTGTATCTTCCTTGATTATTCTCGTGCTCAAAAAGGCTACCGATGCTATAGTCCTTCATTACACAAGCACTTTGTAAGTGCCAATGTCACGTTCTTTGAAGTTGTGCCTTACTATTCCGCAGAAGGCCGCCACTTATAGAATCCAATTCTCTCTACGTTCGGTCAACCCTCTGATGTTTCTAAAACTACCGTTTTCGGTGTTCCTGTGCTCCTTCTAGCTCACCCACCAGTTACTCAGGTCTTTGTTCGGTGCCAACACCATCCACCTATGTCGGTCACTCCTGAGGCCACTTCTCATTCTCCCCCGCTGTCTTCCTTACCGCCTGCGGATCCACCGTCACACGACTTCACTCTTGATCTTCCCATTTCTACCCGAAAGGGTACGCGTACTTGCACTTCTCACCCTATTTCTCACCCTATTTCTCACTCTATTTCTTATGATCATTTATTTCCTTTGTTCCAAGTTTTTTTTTGTGTCTCTTTCCTTGATTGTTGTTCCCAAGTCTTACCAGGAAGCTCTTTCTCATCTTAGATGGTACTCTGTTATGCAAAAAGAAATGCGTTCTTTGGACATGAATCATATGTGGACTCTCATGCCCCAGCCCTTTGAGACCCATATTGTTGGCTGCCGTTGGGTTTTCACCGTCAAACACAATCCTGATGGCACTGTTGACCGTCTCAAAGCTTGCCTTGTGGCCAAAGATTTCACTCAAATCTAGAGTCTTGATTATACCGAGACATTCTCCCCCGTTGCCAAACTCAACTCCATTCACATTATCATTTTGCTTGCAGCTATTCTTGACCGGCTCCTTCATCAGCTTGATGTCAAAAATGCCTTTTTGCATGGGAATTTATCTAAGACTGTTTATATGGCTCAAACAGCCGGTTTCGAGTCCAAGGGAGAGTCTGTGTGTCATCTTCACAAATCTATATATGGACTCAAACAGTCTCCCAGAGCTTGGTTCGATAAATTTAGCAACACGATTATCTCTCATGGCATAACTCGCAGTCAGGTTGATCACTCTGTCTTCTTCAACCGCACCAACAAAGACATTGTGATTCTGGTTGTATATGTGGATGATATTGTAACTACTAGGAGTGATAGTCATGCAATCCAGACTTTGATCAGTCAACTTTATTCTAATTTTCTCACTAAAGACCTGGGTAAACTTCGGTAATTTCTTGGAATTGAAGTTGCACGATCTAAAGCAGATGTCAATCTATCCCAGAGGAAGTACACTCTTGACCTTCTGAAAGATACAGGGTATCTTGGTTCTAAACCTGTAGCCACTCCTATGGAAACTAATCTCAAATTAGTGCATGATGATGGTGAATTAATTAACGATCCAGAGATGTATCGGAGACTAGTGAGTAAACTCATTTATCTTACTATAAATCGGCCAAATATTTCTTATGCAGTCAGCATTGTCAGTCAGTTCATGACTCGTCCTTGGGTTCCTCACATGGAAGCAGTCATTTGTATCTTAAAGTATCTTAAAAATGCTCATGGTCAAGGGCTTCTGTATAAATCTTCTGGATATCTCCAGATTGAAGGATACACCAATGCTGACTGGGCAGGATTCCCTGCAGACCGTCATTCAACTACCGGCTACTGCACCTTTCTAGGGAGCAATCTTGTAACATGGAAAAGTAAGAAGCAATCAGTCGTGGCACGTTCAAGTGCCGAGGCAGAATATCGAGCAATGGCTCATACCGCTGGTGAGTTGACCTGGTTACACACACTACTTCAAGAATTTGAATTTCCAGTTCATGATCCAACTCCGCTCTATTGCGATAATCAGGTTGCTATTCATATAGCTAATAATACAGTGTTTCATGAGCGAACCAAACATATCAAGGTTGACTGTCACTTTGTTCGATCGAAGGTGGAGTTGAAGGAGATTACAACTCCCTTTGTTTCTTCAGGTTCTCAACTTGTGAATATCTTCACCAAAACTCTTCCCAAAGTCACCATTAATTCCATTTGTCACAAGCTGAGTGTTCATGATATATATTCTCTAGCTTGAGGGAGAGTGTTGACAGTGTAAATGGTAGACATATAATTAAGAGTTTATTTAGAGATTCAATTTGAGGTAAATTAGGAATATAGAATGATAGGTGATTTGGTACTGATTTGTATTTCCTTGTTTGAGTCTGTACGTTATCCTATATATTGTGCCTCCTCTTCGGAGAAGAATACATAGAAATTTTACTCCATAAACTCTTATGAGTTACGACAATATTCATAAGCGATTCCCCAGGCCTTGCCATGACTACCATCCAGAAAAAACCATATTAGTAGGCAATGCACTCAAATTAAGAAAAATATACTAAATGTACTAAACACCAGTTTTAGACAACTCTCTCAACAGATTTGAAAACTATATGCACACCTAGAAGACAAAAAGACAATTTTTAAAACTATCTACCATATTTTGCGATACCTCATTTTAGGTCCAACAAACTTGTCATCAAAATGCAGTTCAAATAATTTTGCATCAGTAAACAGTACCCTTTGGCCACACCCACAGACACTAAAATAGATCAGAGTAAAAATTGGAACGTCGAGTGTTGATTTTTTCCAATCAATCCCCGCTTATTTTACTAATTGAAACTGCTTATTTTGTGAACTTCATAGAAAACATAGACTAAAAAACACACCTAATGTAACTAAAACAAATTTGGGACGACAAGTGGAATCTTAAACTGAGCAAAATCTACAGACCTATGATAATCTGAAAGTTTCAACTTCTGACATCTTCCTACAAGAGGAACATTTTGTAAAGGGGAGTATCCATAGTGTATAGATTGTGAGTCAATGCTTCATAGGTCTCAAACATGGTACTAGCAATTTCTTTTAAATCATTTTTTATGTGTAGTACATGATTAATAATTATAAAAAAAAATTAAATTTACAGCCGTATCCCCTACGTATCCATATCCTACTCTTTTAAGCTTTGCCGTATCGCTATATTCGTATCGTATCCGTACCCGTGCTTCTTAGGTATTAGCCAAAAACTCAACCCCTCAGCTTTGGGTGACCAGAAACAAGTCAAAATAGCAACATCATGAAGTATAAATAATGTAGCTCGTGAAACGCATTTACAAGGATGTTCTCTTAACCTGATTTACCTATTAGCGCATCTTTTGCTATGATCATAGTCATACTTATTTGTCCTACCTTCCCTCCCCTTGTTGGCCAAAGAAACATGAACATGGAACAGGTTAGAGGTTCTATGATTGTCATCAAACAAAAGAAAAAGTTAGGCATCAAACTTACTCTAGGGTTTGTATGAATGTTGTACAGGAGAGGAGTTGGTTACTTGATTCTCGTGTCCTCTTAAATGATTAAGAGCCCTGGGTAGTTTGGCCTCCTCAAGCAATCTTCCGATCTCAGGAAAAAAAATATTAAACAAGTGGTTTAATTCTAGGCTTCTTCTTTCCACTAGGTAAAAAAAAAATTTATTACGCTCATTATGAAAAAATATCAGTACTTAATCTAGCTATATCAAGTCATTATGGTAAAAAGGAAGCTAGCTAACCTTTCAGGAGGAAGGATATATCTAGACCTAAGGACTTGCTTTTCGGAAGTAATCCAACAGGTGCCATCAAAAGAATATATCATGAAACAATTTATACGGATGGATTCTATTACAGGGCTCAACCGGTTTTCTTCGGAAAATTATTCGGAGTGTTCAAGTACCTAGTGGCTGCATTTTAGTTTTATTTTGGCTCCTAGCAAGTGTGAATACTACAAACCAATGGAAAATAGAGCATAAAACTCCAGAGGAACATCAGAACCTCAACAGCAATCCCAAGAAAATTATGGGGAAGACCATCAAAAGTGGCAACAAATAAATACGATAGACCAGTGGAGAATAGAAACATAAAACTCCGGAGAAACATCAGGAACCTCAACAGCAATCCCAAGAAAAATAGCACACCTCCATACCATCAACCCCAGCAGAGATGAAATCATCTCCACTACAAATGACCTCAAGCAATCCTTTAAAATCAGAAGGCAGAACAAGAGCTAGCATGTCAATTTTCTAATACCATAGAGACATCTCGTTATATTGCAAATTGAATAAAGCTTCAAATCACATTTGATCTTAACCCAAACAACAATTCTTGTTCTAATCAGATCGCATATATCATACGAATTTATGACCTAACCTTTACAAACTCCTCCATTTCTTGCAGTCCAAGAGCCCATACAATAGCAAAGAAACATGATTCCCCATGCACTTTCCTAGCCCATACATTGCTCCTTTTTAGAAGGAAAAATGGTTCATAATTCAAATTTTTTTCGTTTGCTAGTTTACTTCTATGTTAGTAAGCAAAATACAGTTTTGCCCATACAAGTGTGGAACGATCATATTTTAACAATTTGAAATTACTTTGACCTCTTTAACATTTTCCCAACATATACATATAATGTCCTGAGTGTCTCAATGTATCCCCAACGACGAGTCAAATATTAGATGTAACAAAACAAAGTTTATGCTTACTAAATATTGTCACTATCTTTACTTGTTAATCTTTTTTCAAAATTTTACTATCTCAAAAAAAATTAGCCATATCATAGGAGAATTTATACGACTCCAGACCCTACCTGACCCCATCAAAACATCCATTAACAAGCCTCCATCGTATTCCAACATATCTCTATAAATCTCCTAAATGTGACTTAATGAGTCACCAACAGTTAACGAAGGCATCAACTACCTCTCATATGAATCTAAACTACAATTACTCCACCTACGTGCAGCTGCACAACCCTTCCACCAAATACTCCGGTGTCTCAAAAAGTTGTCCTTCCAATAGTTAATGAACAGTATTACCATGAACTTATATTTTTACCCTTTTTCTTTTACAAAATTAGCAGCAATCAAATGAGACGACAATGGTGTATCTTTAATACCCAAGGATAAATTTTTTCAAGTAAACTACCGGAAGCGCAATGACAAGATTGACTTATAAATTGAAACTTCCAAAACGGACTAGCAATAGGAAACAGAGGGAGTATACCCAGTTGCAGTCCTGATGCAGTGTGTAGATAACATTCACATGCGAAACTAAAATTAAAATTTGATTTACTTTTTGGAGTTCGGGATGAGGTCAAAAAAAGAATAACGAACAAACATTCAATCCTAACAACTGTGCACCTCGGACCAGAGAACCAACCCCGGAGATTACTCGCAACACAACGCACCTCGAACCAAAGAATGAATTGGTAGAAGCAGTGTTATCCCTCCATTCCATAAACGGCGCGCTTTGATTTCTTCTTTGCCAACAAAATGAGGAAGCAGAAGAAATGAAGATCGGTTGATTAGTAAGGAAAAATAGGTTAATAGATCCGATAGTAGGAGAAATAGGATAAATATAGAACATTGAACAAACCTACAACTTCATTGCAACTCGATTAAAGCCCTAGAGACGAAGAGAGGAAAAGGAGGCCGTCTGGTGTGTAACAATAGAGAAGCGGTGAAGAGGAGAAGGAACAAAGGAGAGAAGGGGTGAGGAGTTAAACAGGTTGCGGGATGCGAATGGTGGACAGAGG
Organism: Arctostaphylos glauca; assembly: GCA_019985065.2. Classification (NCBI taxonomy): domain Eukaryota; kingdom Viridiplantae; phylum Streptophyta; class Magnoliopsida; order Ericales; family Ericaceae; genus Arctostaphylos; species Arctostaphylos glauca. The sequence goes on along the minus strand of JAHSPW020000010.1, from coordinate 15,460,736 downwards.
AGAGAGGGAGGAGTAGATTGGACAACCAGGAGACGAAGAGAGGAAAAGGAGGCCATCTAGGCAACTAAATTAAGAACCAGAACAGGGAACCAAACAAAATGGGAACCAGAACATGAAGACATTTATTTAAATACTAAATATACCTGGCAACATGAAGACATTTATTTAACAAAAAGACAACTAAGGATGCTTCATTTGCCACCATTAGTTTCAGAAACCAGAACAGGGAACCAAACAAAATGATAAAATGGTATCAATTTACAAACCAGAACTCAAAAATGGAAACCAGAACTCGAAAATGGAGCGATGCTGAGTGAGGATGAGGTTACATCCCTACCGCGCAGCACAGCAGAGCCCGCAGCAGTAGCAGAGCCTGTAGCAGCAGCAGCTGCAATGCATGCAGCTCAGGAGAGCACGATGCAATGCACACAGAACAAGAACAAATTGAACAATAATTTAAGAGCGTAATGAAACTGCGTACCATGCAGCAGAGCCCGCAGCCCGTAGCAGCAGCTGCTGCAATCCAGCAGCTCACAAAAGCACGCTGCAATGCACGCAGAACAAGAACAAATTGAACAATAATTGAGGAGCGTTATGAAACTGCATAGAACACCGCAGCAGCAGGCGTTATGAAACTGCATAGAACGCCGCAGCAGCAGCAGCAATTGCATAGCACGCAACTCAGCAGAGCCCGCAGCAGCAGCTGCGATGCACGCAGCTCAGCAGAGCACACAGCTGCAATTCACGCAGCTCAGCAGAGCACACAGCTGCAATGCACGCAGCTTAGAATGTAATTGCCTTACAGCTGCTACTACTGCTGCATTTTATGCCTGAGATTGGTTATGAACACGACAAAGTTTTATGCCTGAGATTGATCTGACCTACTCTGCTGATATTGTCCTCAAATATCATTATGAGGAAGATATTTGAATTGTCTGCCCAAACGTGTAACCAAACAACAACAGCATGAAGACTAGATCATGAATCAATTCAAACAGACTAGAGGGACTATGCTGCCACCTCCTCAAAGCAGTTCCAAGGGGTTATGTCACCACCTCATGATAGTAAACAAGTAAAAAATGCATACCATAATAAATCAAACAAACTAGAGGGGCTATGCCGTCACCTCCTCAAAACAGTTCCGAGAGGTTATGCCACCACCTCGTTATATCGACCAAGCAAAAACATAGACAATTATACTTCCTCTATCTTGTGTTACACCTCAAGTCTATAGGAACTTAGGTAAGAGGTTTCCGCTAGAGAAAGTATACTTGTTAAAATGTAAAATGTATCAATTTTGTAGAAAAGAAAGTATACCTGGTTGTAGAGTCCATAGTAGCTTTTTCAGCAAGCCAAACAATAGTAGTTCCAAGAACTTCGTCAAGATAAGTCATATCACTTGCACTCCTTCATAAAAATACTTCATGTTTCTTTACAACATCCAGCCAAATTCTCGTTGCATTAGGCCCAATACGAATATGATGAACAAGTGCATTTGGATCACTAGAAGACAACGCCCTTCAACAACTACATTCTCTTGTCCCCACCCAATCAAACCAACTTGCACTTGTTAGTGTTCAAACTCTTTAGCAACAAGGCAAAAAAAAACAATACTTTTGATATTGCAATAATATACTTAGTTTCGTGGACCGGTGTAGGTGATGATACCTCATTAGCTATTGGGGGAGGAACAATTGGTGTAGGTGGTGGTACCTCGTGAGCTATCTGCTGCTCCCAACTCTACAAAGTTCAACAACAAAAGGTATAATAATATTATCCAAAATAGTCCATGATAAATGTCAATGCATAAAACTATAGGATACTTACTTGGTTTTTGGTTAGCCCGTCAATACAATCTGTATATTTTGAATTTGAGACTTGACTTGAGCATTTTCCTCACGTAGATGAGCTACTTGGCTACTCACATACAAGAATATACCCAACCTTGTTTGTGTGACCCCTTTCCCAAATCCTCTTACATAGCCACGCTTCTCGGGACCAGGGACTTTAGAAATAGCATCTTCTTTCAGATTACTTGATGATGATTTTGGTGTATGCCGTTCAACTTTTTTGAATTCCTTCTACAAATTGTACAACGAAAAAACAATGTAAATAGTTAAGGTAACTGTCTGATTCAGCATACAACTCAGGTTATCCTATGGACAACTCAAAACATCATAGCAGACTAAAAACATCATAAAAAAGCAGTGCAAGGTTAAATATAATATATTCCATCCAGTCATTGAACTCACGAAAGAGTCTCAATTAAAAAGACAGTGCCAAGCTTAAATATACTTAAATATTTCTTAACAAAGTCACAGTTGGCAAAATACTTAAGCGGTATACACTAGAGATGCCTTACTTCACACTATTGTTATTTGAGTCAATCGAGTAGTAATCATCTCCATTTTCATTCAAAATCTTACAATGGCTGGATTGCAGCACTGTGAACAAAATGTTGGGAGACTAAAGCCAAGTGGTATTCAATACTCAAAGCCATAGAAACTTTTGAACCAATTAGTTATCTACAAAACATGATAGAGTTGTACTGGCATCACTACACAAAAACATAGAAAGACAAGCACAAAACTAGCTACAATTCTGACCTCCGCATGGAATTCACATACATATCCTTCTCAAAAGCATGTTTTCAAAAATTAGCAAAATATCTACAGAGATGTTGCCACATAATCAACACAGACCACAATTATATATAATTGTAGACCAAAAACAAAAAAGATGGCCAGAGCATGATGACCCAAACTTCACACGAGTTCTTTATATAGTACACCAAAGCAAAGAAACTAATAACATATATAAAAACTACGTAAGGTTGCTGCATTTTTTGGAGTTGTTCAAATTCGGAAATTGCAAGGAATATCATCAATCACTCACCCTATAAAAGAGACCGATGCAATGTGTCCAAGGTATGTTCTCTACCCATTGTCAATACATACACATTCAGACTCTCTTATACCAGTGATTTAACTTAATTATCGGTCCACGGCCGAAACAATCTCCCTAGCCTTCAGACATGCACGCAGGAACCTAAGAAGGAACATTGAAAGTTACTGTTTATTTTTTGACACCGCCAGTTATAATGTAAAAGATTATACGTATGTCAAAACAAATTCATACATTTTAGCTTTTACTAATATCTAGAGACTTTTTATCTACGTATTAGTCATGGTCCTAACAATTGTCGCTGCCATATCATGTTATAGGCATCTTCAACGATAGCTTGTACATTCAGCCAAATCCGTTTCTTGTTACATTAGATTTTATTGCCTAGGTGGTTGCGAAATTGGGCTGTAGTGTTATAAGAGAGATCTTACATTGTAACTTACTAATCACTAGCTAGCTAATATTATCATTTTTACACCAAAAAAAGGTTCAAAACTCATTGGTAACAGATTTTCCCAATAAGACAGTGCAAAAAAGAGTTGTGTTGTTCGGGAAAACTATGGACGGCGACCCTCAGCCCCAATCTCAAAATGTATGAATCTACCACCACAAACCACAAATTCTATGACAAATGAAGAAACGAAGAACAAACATCTAAAATCTTAGAATAACACCCAAACAAACAACAAACAACTACATCTTGCTTAGCACAAAAAAAGAGAGAGAGAGAGATTAGAAAAGAACAAAAGAGTACAACAAGTGACTGTATTATAATACTTTTCATTTGAGGACTAGAGAGAGAGAGATTGCTATTGTATAGGAATATATTGATTAAGAAGCATGGAGGAATGATGGAAGTTGGATTCTTAACACATGCTTAAAGTGATTAATGGACGTAGCTAGTGGACCATTATCCCTCCCATCTCCCCGAATCCAACTCCATTCAAATCTAATCATTTATTATTATTATTTTACACTTAACTTACCCTGCCCAGCCCCTTTGCTGAAAATTTGTTTTCGACTTTATTCAAAAGTCCAAGCATCACAAAATTCATATTAATTTAACTTTCGTCTGAAAGACAGAGCCAAAAAACCTGATAAACCCAAATTCATTGCGTTGTTGGGAATGTGTGTGAGTGATTGTCAAAAGCTAACATATTTTTTTGGGAAAGCCAATCACTCTGTCTCTGTTAGTCCTTTGATGCACAACAATTGTTGTTACTTCGGTTCTGCAAAGAAAATGCGTAGAAATCCTTGTGTATGTATATTGTGCAATAACTTTTGAAATTCTGAATTGGTCACAGAGGGGTTCAACGGTAGTTGATCGTATATTGCACAATTTGATGTCAAGAACGCTTTCTTACATGGAGATCTTCAGGAGATCTATATGGAGATTACCCCTGGGTTTGGCTCGAATGAAGAAAAAGGCATGGTATGTATGCCAAAAAAAGCTTTGTATGGACTCAAGCAATCCCAAGAGCTTAGTTTGGGAGATTTTCCAAAGTTATGGTGAGTATGGGAAATAAACAGAGCCAAGGCGGTCATACTTAGTTCGTGAAGCACTCAATATCAGGGGAAGTGGCAGCATTGCTAGTCTATCTGGATGACATTATAGTGATGGGAAATGATGCAGAAGGAATTAGAACTTGAAGAAACAGTGGGTGAAGGGGTTCGAGATTAAAGAGCTAGGCAAACTGAAGTACTTTCTTGGTATTGAAGTAGCTCACTCTCAGCAAGGGATTTTTATATCACAGCAAAAGTATGTGTTAGACTTATTGGCTGATACAGGCAAGTTGGGATGTACGCAAGTAGAGACAACCATAGAGTCAAACCACAAACTTTGTGATGCTCCAAAAGATACGATGGTGGATAAACGTTCTTATTAGAGACTTGCTGGGAAGCTAATTTATTTGTCACATACGAGGCCTGATATAGCTTGTGCTATTAGTGTTGTGAGTCAATTCAAGCAGAATCCCAAAGAATCACATCTCAAAGCAGTGTATAGAATCCTGCAATACTTGAAGGGTACACCAAGAAGAGGAATTTTGTTTAAGAAAGGAGAGGGACGGACTCTTGAAGCCTATACAGATGCAGATTATGTAGGACCCATAGTTGATAGAAGATCAACTTCAGGTTATTGCACCTTCCCAGGAGGTAATCTCGTAACTTGGAGAAGCAAAAAGGAGAATGTGGTTGCAAGGCCTAGCGCAAAAGCTGAGGTTAGAGCGATGCACTTGGGATGTGTGAACTGTTGTCGCTGAAGATAATCTTGGAAGATTTGAAGATTAGGTGAAAGGTCCAATGAAGCTTTATTGTGACAACAAATCAACCATCAATATTGCACACAATCTAGTGCAACATGACCGTACAAAACAAATTGAGGTGGATAGGCATTTTATTAAAGAGAACCTGGATAGTGGCCCAATTTGTACACCTTTGCTCCTTCTAGCGATCAACTTGTAGATATGCTCACTAAAGGGTTGTCTAGTGCTGTTTTTCAGAAATTAACCAACACATCCATTCCAAGCAGCTTGAGAGGAAGTGTGGGAAAATATAATGTGTACATCAGTAATCCCTGGTTTTAAGGATTAAATTTTGATTTGATTTGATTTTGATTTAATTCTGATTACTTAGGATAGCTTTCCTTTGCTGTATTTTTCCTTGTCCTCCATCACGATGTCGAATGAAATTGTTTATGGAATCGTGCACTAAATATATGATTACCTATTCAGCTAAACTTTTGTTAGTATGGACTGTACAACAGATGGCAAAGCAGCTTCAGTGCCAATCTCAAACCTACAAACAAATGTCCATTAACGTGGGGTACCTGATCATACTAGTGAAGTAATTGGTATGACCTTTCACTACAAACAAAAATGAATGTGCTAACTCGTTAATGATCCCACAATAATCTTTTCTTTTGATCATACCACAATACTTCAAAAGGTTAAACTTATGCACGAACCTTGAATTTTTATCCAATCCTTCCAACTTATCCAGCAAAATCTACAATGACCTAGTGCTTCTTATGCCCAATACATTGATCTATCAACTTTGATGAAGGGAAATCTAGTCAAGGAATTTTGACGGTTAAATATTTAGGTAGTCCAAATCTCAACACAATCCTTCAAGCAAGCTAAATAAGATCTATGCTCCATGCTCATCAACCTTGATACATCTAACCAAACCAAACCAAACTGAGCCTTATGTCCCAAATCAATTGGGGTCGGCTACATGAATCCTTTTCCTCCAAAGAGTTCTGTCAAGTGCGGCTTGCTCACTTAGCCCTAGTAGACTTAAATCCTTGCGCACTACCGCATCTAATGTCAATTTGGGTCTTCCCCTCCCCGGAGCATTGCTATGCAAAACTATCCTATCCGCTCTCTTAACTATTGCATCCGTAGGTCTACGATAGACATGCCCAAACCACCTAAGCCTATTTTCCCTCAACTTCTCGTCTATAGGTGCTACGCCTACCATCTCACGGACTGTTTCGTTTCTAATCCTATCTCGTCTAGTCTTACCACACATCCCCCTCAACATTCTCATTTCCGCTTACACTCATCTTGGTCACCTGTTGTTTCTTCATAGGCCAGCATTCTGTCCCGTAAAGCATCGCTGGTCTTATAGCAGTTCTATAGAATTTTTCCTTCAACTTTGTGGGTACCCTCGTGTCGCACAGTACGCCAGTAGCACTTCTCCACTTGAGCCACCCCACTTGGATCCTATGGGTCACATCATCCGTAATCTCTCCATCTTGACTAATAATAGAGCCTAAATACTTAAAACGGTCACTCTTTGGTATCTCCTGGTCTTGAATCATCACTTTTTCTTCGTACGCACTTCTGGTATCACTAAACTTGCAAACCATATACTCAGTTTTACTCCTACTTATCCGAAAGCCCTTAGACTCTAGTGCATCCCGCCAAATTTCTAGTTTAGTATTAACACCGCTAGCAGTATCATCTACAAGGACAATATCATCTGCAAACAACATACACCATGGAATATCCTCTTGAATCTGACTAGTCAATTCATCCATAACTAAAGCGAAAAGGTAAGGGCTTAAGGCTGACCCTTGGTGCAATCCTACTGTGATGGGAAATTCACTCGTCTCCCCTGCTGGTGATCTAATGGTAGTGACAACACCTTCATACATGTCTCGAACAACATCGATATACCCTTTGGTTACTCCCTTTCTCTCCAGAACCCACCATATAATGTCTCTGGGCACTCTATCATAAGCCTTTTCTAGGTCTATGAAGACCATATGAAGATCCTTCTTCATTGACCTGTGTTTCTCTACCACTCTTCTTAGTAGGTAAATAGCTTCCATGGTCGATCTCCCAGGCATGAACCCAAATTGTTTCTCCGACACCATAGTCACCATCCTCAATCGATGCTCCATAACTCTTTCCCACAGCTTCATCGTATGACTCATCAACTTAATACCTTTATAGTTGTTGCAATTTTGAATGTCCCCTTTATTGTTGTAGATAGGTACTAAGGTACTCCTCCTCCATTCGTCTGGCATCCTCCTAGATAAAATAATTTTGTTGAACAACTTTGTCAACCAAGTCACCCCCAAATCACCTAGGCTTTTCCACACTTCAATAGGAATACCATCTGGTCCTAAGGCCCTACCCGGTTTCATCTTCTTCAAAGCCTTGGTCACTTCGGACTTTTGTATCCTCCGATAAAACTCGTGTTCCATTTTCTCGCTAGGAACATCAACTTCCTCCTCACCAAAACCTCTTTCATGTTTCTCATTTAACAACTTCTCGAAATATGTCTTCCACCTATCCTTGATATCCTCATCTTTCACCAACACTACTGAATCGCTACCTTTTATACACTTAACTTGAGAGAAATCTCTAGCTTTCCTTTCTCTCAGCTTGGCGAGTTTATAGATATTCCTCTCCCCATCTTTACTATCAAGTCTAGCGTAAAAATCCTCATAGGCTTTCAACTTAGTCTCTCTAACGGCTTTCTTAGCTTCCTTGTTAGCCTGCTTGTACTGCTGAAAATTTTCCACATTCCGGTCCTTTTGCCACTTCTTAAAACATTCCTTCTTGGCTTTTACCATGGTTTGAACCTCGTCATTCCACCACCATGTCTCCTTAGAAATTGGACCTTTCCCCTTTGACTCTCCGAGAACTTCTTTCGATATCCTTCTAATACCATCGGCCATTGTCCTCCACATACTATCACTATCGCCTTCCATTCCCCACTCCATTTGTTGGGATGTTCGTTCCTTGAACACCTTTACTTTCTCCCCTCTTAGGGACCACCATTTGGTCCGTGGGCATCTAGTTTCCTTTCTCTGTCTATTATTTCCCTTGAGGCCAATATCTAACACCAAAAGTCTATGTTGTGCCACTAGACACTCTCCGGGAATGACCTTACAATCCTTACATAGCAACCGATCTGCGCCTCTTGCAAGAAAGTAGTCTATTTGGCTTCTATTGACTCCACTCTTAAAGGTAATTAAATGTTCCTCACGCTTTCTAAAGAAAGTATTCCCCACTATAAGGTCAAGGGCTACCGCGAAATCCAAAATCCTCCTACCACCTTCATTTTGGTCTCCAAATCCAAATCCACCATGTACCTTCTCATACCCCTGCTTCTGCACTCCCACATGACCATTGAAATCACCTCCTATAAAAAGCTTCTCCCCCAAAGGTATCCCTTGAACCACGTCATCCATCTGTTCCCAAAATTTCTCTTTAGTAAGATCATCCAAGCCTACTTGGGGCGCGTAAGCACTAATAACATTAATTATACTCTCTCCAATCACAAGCTTAACTAAAATAATTCGATCTCCTTTCCTCGTGACTGTGACTACCAAATCCTTAAGGTGCTTATCTACTACGATGCCAACCCCATTTCTATGTCTATCCACACCCGTATAATAGAGCTTATACCCTGTATCCTCTATCTCTCTAGCCTTCTCCCCTACCCACTTAGTCTCCTGCAGGCAAGCTATACTAATCCTCCTCCTAATCATGGTATCAACTAGCTCCCTAGACTTACCCGTTAAGGTCCCTATATTCCAAGTGGCTAAGCGGATCCTATAGTTCTGGGCTAGCTTCTTTACCCGCGCTCGTCCAGGCACACGCGGGAACCCTTGCTCACTTATCACCACACCCAGGCGCCGATGTGGCGCCCCTTGCTCATTTTTCGAAGCACCCGAAGGCAGGCACAACGCGTCGCTTAAAGGGAACGCCCTAGCATTTCTCGTTGTAAGTTTAGGACTCATGTCATAGGGATCTAACAGGTCTTTTTATGTGCTGGCTGTCAGCTACCTAACGCACAAAAAATTTTACATTGCCGGCCATAAAAGCCCTTTCTCCATAAATGATAGTATTCAAGTAGCTCTTATTTATGCACAAAATGACTGATTGGCCAAATGTAACAAAATATTGGTGAGATAGAAAGCACTTTATGCATAATGAGAGGGTCAGGAAATTAAGTTGCACCTAAGAGAAAACGAAACTGTAAGAAAAGTAAAATCCATTGGAACTGAAGTAGATGATAATAAAAACTACTCATCGATAGTAAATTATAAGTTACTACTGAAGAAAATAACGGTCAATTACACGAATAGAACTTATATTCCAAATCTAGAGCATGATGAAACTATCGAGGATGCAGAGGAGAAAGATGTCATACATTTTGAGTTCAATCTTGAGTAATTCCAGTTTCAAAACAGGAACAAAGCTAGTCATTTCAAAAGCTACAAAAGAGACGTACCGTTTTGGATATGGCAATTGATATTAAACCAAACTCCCACACCTACTATGTGGGGGGGGGGGGGGGGGGTTGCAACAATGAATGACTCCAAGTAGTATACCTGCCAAGGAAAATCGTCGAATCAAACAAAAAAGCATTTTATTTTTCTATTTGACGGTATTAGTATTGTACAAGGAGATCATGGACTCAAAATTAAAAAGCATTTTGAATTTTGTATTCAACAGTCTAATAGCACATATTCTAAATTACTACCAATAATCATTGTCATTATTTAAGAATATACATTGATGTCCATATTTCTTTCATTCCTCTTAAGTTGTCCCCCATTTGACCCATCTAATACACTGATGTCCAATTATTGGCATTTTTAAAAATGGCCCTCAGATACATCACATTTTAAAAGTCAGTGCTTCAAACCCTCCAAATGAGCCCTAGGCTCATACCTACCAAAATAGACTTGAAAGCAGGCCAATACACCTCTATAAGATTCAAATGACTTCTATAACGTTCAAATGCCCAATTAGTACCAAACCTAAAGCATGACAAAACTACCGAGGATACAAAGGAGAAAGATGTTATGCATTTGAGTTCAATCTTGAATGTTTTTATCATTTGTAAGCCAATAGAGTGGCCAACAATCCAAAACTAATGCTACCTCAAATTCCACAACTCAGCAATAAATATTTTCCATACATTTAACATGAAATATTAAGGAAACTTGATTCATTAGGCATACCATAGATTTAGTCAGAACTCTAAACCCAAAAGCTTAACTCACCAAAAAGTAATTTGATCCTAAAGAGGCAACAATTCAGGAAGAAGACAATAAATAGTCAAGAATCCCTCCGTTCATATTCGGTCCGTGGTCTTATGGGAAGTATACACGTTCTATCTTCACATACTATGAAACTTTCTGTTTCCAAAACAGGAACAAAGCCACTGAATAATTCCAGGTGTTCCAAAAGAGAGAAAAGAGAAACGAAAGACATCGTTTTGGATATGGCAACTGATATTAAAATAAACTCCAACAGCGACTATGAGAGGGTGCAACAACGAAGACTCCAAGTAGTATTCCTGACCAAGTTATTCAGCGAAGGGGCTTGATTTAACCTGAAAAGAAGGGGCGAAGGGGCTTGATTTCAAAATTGTCCTGACCGAGTTATAAGAAAATTCAAGAATCAGAGAAGTGCATTTTCCAAACTTATAACAAAAGAAAAATATAAGAACCAATGACATAATAACAGTAAGAACATAAATTTAACGTGAAAGTCTTTTTCGTTATTTGTGTTTGCCTACACCCAATTTGGCTTTTGGTCCGCTGTTTGCTAAGGTAATATGAAAGCCTGCAATCTTCTGTTGGGGAAAGAAAACAAAGTAAGTCTATTCAATAACCAAAACGCACAGGTCTATTCTTTTTAAAATGGCATTAACCAATGAACATATTACCCCTACCATTTACACAACACAGGAGAGGGATTTGGCCATCAGGAACTTCAAACACAACCACCTAAAGGCTCTACTTCATCCACTTTCAAGGAAACTAAATAGATTGATTAGACTCGATAATGAAAACTAAACACTACATAAAAATTATACAAGAAGTTTGCATCCCAAATGCAGTACAAAAGGATGTGTGATTGGACAGCCATAAAATTTTGTTTCTCTTCTTGAAATGGGTACTTAATGGGTGCACATGGTCCAATTCCCACAGAAAAGGGGAAGCCCCAGTAAATTATAAAAGCCACTAATTAATTTCGTTAAACTACAAACCAGTTTGGGACACGCACAAGATAGGAATCATACCTTGCATCGAGCAAAAGGACGCCACACCTATGGATTACAAAAGTAGACTAACTATTGTTATGCTCCAAAAGTGCACAAAAAAGATAAAATTAGAAAGGACGTAAGGACAATACTACCCAATCAAACATTTGGATGATTAGACTATTAACCCATTGTTAAGGTTAATTCATGACTTAGGCATTTTATAAAAAATGAGGTTTCACTAACGCGCTTTCTCAAACATCTATTGAAGATATGCTAGGAGAAAAATGTTCTAATAGTGGTTGTAAAAAGTGTTTTAGCCTTGTGGCCAAAAGCTAGGAAGATACAGTAAGCCCAGGATCTTCTACACAGAAAGAGACAAATGTAAATCGGACTAAAACCCAATTTTGGAAAACGCAACAAAAGAGTAGAAAAGAAAAAGTGCATGAGTACCTAGAAAACTGCAAAAAGTGCATAAGCACTCTGGTTTGATCAGTCACTATAGTCAAGTGTTCAAACAACAAAAACAATCCCATGATGTGGATTATGCCAAAATAAACAGAACCACTGGAATATTAGGAAAAACAAATAAAAAATAACAAAAAACCTAAAGAACATAATGAAAAGGAATCAATCTATTATTCCAACTTACAATCAATGTTCTGAATACCGGATCGGTTTGGGTACCGGCTTTCCTATTGGTACGGTACGTACCGGTACCGGTCATGTACCGGGTACCGTACCGGATTTATCGCAACTATCAATATATATATAAATTATAGAGAGAAAGCCAAAAAAAATTAATTTTTTCCGCAATTCTTAAAAAAAATTAAAAAAAAACAAATCCGGTACCGGCCGATATGGCCGGTATCCAGCCGGTACCGGCCGGTATTGAGAACGGTACGGTACTAGAGGTACTTGGTACCGTTTTTTTGCCAAAACGGTACGTACCGTCCGGTACCGGCCGGTACGGTACGGTATCGATAACATTGCTTACAATTCTTCTATTTACATAAGGAAAAAGAATCAAAACTTAAATTTAATATAATTACACTCCTAATCCTGCATATATACACACATATAACTTAACACTCACTTTCAAGTTGGTGCGAAGATATCAATCAAGCCCAACTTGAACACAATGGAGTGAAAACTCTTGCTGCTCAACCTTTTTGTGAAGATGTCAACTAATTGATCTTCAGATCTTACAAAAGGCATACATATCAAACACTCACTTAGTTTTTCCTTGATAAAATGCTTGTCAATCTCAATATGTTTTGTTCTGTCATGTTCAATAGGATTATGAGCGATATTTATGATAGCTTCGTCGTCACAGTAGAGTTTCATTGGACCATTACCAGACATTCCCAAATCATGTAATAGGGTTTGGAGCCACCGGAACTTATAAACTCTATGAGTCATAGCACTATACTCAGCTTTTGCGCTAAGCGACCACTGACTGCGTCTTACTTCGCTAAATAACTAAATTTTTCCCAAAGAGAGTACAATAGTCAGAAGTAGAATGTCTATCATCCATAGAACCAACCCAGTCAGCATCCGTGAATGCCTCCAACCGTAAGTGACCATAATTAGAAAACAAAATTCTTTTTCCTGGAGCTGATTTGAGATACCTCAAAATACGATAGACTACATCCAAATGTTAAGCACGAGGGTCATGCATGAATTGACAAACAATGCTCACTGCATAGGAAACATCTGATCGAGTGCGAGCTAAGTATATTAGTCGGCCCACTAGGCGCTGATATCTCTACTCATTAGTGCGTTCTACTGAGTCTCCACTAAATTGATGATTTGCCTCAATAGGGGAAGTTGCAGGTCTACAACCCAACATACCTGTTTCTTCTAATAAATCAAGGATGTATTTCCGTTGGGAGATAAAAATACCCCGATCAGACCTTACTACCTCCACTCTCTGAAAGTACCGTAGTGATCCCAAATCCTTAATCTCGAATTCTTGAGTCAGACTAGACTTGAGACTTAGAATCTTATCTGCATCATTGTCTGTCATTATTATAACATCAATATAAACAATAAGGACAGCGAATTTACCAGCACCTCCTTTGATGAACATAATATGATTTGCATGGCTTTGTTTGTATGAAACCGCAACAAAACCTTTGAGAATCTGTCAAACCAAACTCGAGGTGACTGTTTCAGATTATAAATGGCTTTTTCAATTTGCACACCTTTCTCTCGGTCTTAGAGGAAGAAAAACATGGTAGTATATCCATATAAACATCCTCTTCTAACTCACCATGAAGAAAATACATTCTTTATATCAGACTAATGAAGAGGCCAATTCAAATTTGCAGCACAAGAGAGTAAAACTCGCACTGGAGCAAACATCTCCTTGTAGTCAACACCATAGGTTTGAGTAAAATCTTTAGCAACAAGCCTCGCCTTGTACCTCTCAATTGTACCATCAGCATTTTGCTTAACCGTGAAAATCCACTTGCATTCTACTGCTTTTTTTCCCCCACAAGTGATACTAGTTTCCAAGTATCATTCTTTTTTAAAGCGGTTATCTCCTCTATCATAGCTCCTTTCCATTCAAGTATCATTACTGCATCCTGTTAGTTCTGTGGAATAGATATAGAAGATAGAGACGAAACAAAAACATGATATGAAAGAAATAAACAATCATAAGAGACAAATTAAGAGATGGGATGTTAAGTGGATGACCTAACCCCTTTTCGAAGAGCAATAGGTAAATTATCAGAATCAACAAGAGAATGTTCAATGAGAGAAGAGTCAATACCAGATGGGTCAGCCGAAGAGTCTGAAACTGGAGCAGGCGATTGTGATAGACAATGAAACTGGAGCAGGCGATTGTGATAGACAAGGTGGTATCACACATTAGGACATTGTGTTTTTCAGCTACTGCATGTTTTTAAATTCGCCGTCTGTAGTCGGTGCATCCGTTCTCTTATATCACTATTGATAGCGAGATGGAAAAGAAATAGAGAGAAATAAAAGTGTATTGGATGGTTAGCATCCTAACACACAAGCTTTATTTATATTAAGTGCATAGACTACATGTTTTCTCTTGTAAGCAATGAGGGACTAAACTAATTACTCTAATCTAATATTCTAATACTCTCTCTCAAGCTGAAGAATAGATATCAATAAGTCTCAGCTTGTCATAAAGTAACTCCAGCCGTGGTTTGAACAACGGCTTAATAAATATATCGGTTAACTGGGCATTGGTAGATACAAAAGGAGTAGCAATAACACCACTGATTAATTTCTCTCGAACAAGATGGCAATCTACTTTGATGTGTTTAGTTCTCTCATGGAATACTGGATTGGAGGCTATGTGAATAGCAGCTCGATTATCACAATACAGATTTACAGGCAACTGTATTGGAAACCCAATTTCTTCAAGGAATGAACGTATCCACACAATCTCACAACTACTGTCTCGGCCTCGGCACTAGATCGCGCAACTACTGTCTGCTTTTTACTTTTCCACTGATAAGATTTTCACCGAGGAAGATGCAATATCCTATAGTAGATCTCCTATCGGTTGGGCTTACTGCCCAATCAGAGTTAGTGAAGACCTCAACTCGCAAGTGCCCACTAGTGCGATAAAACAAACCACGTCCCGGATGAGCCTTCAGATAACTCACAATTCTTAGAACAGCCTCCAGTGTGGAAGATGAGGAGCAGACATAAATTGACTAACCAGACTCACTGCAAAGGAAATATCCAGACGAGTAACCGTAAGATAATTCAGCTTTCCAACCAAGCGACGGTACTGATCAGGACTAGAAAGTAATTACCCTTGATCAACGCACAATTTGGCATTAGGATTCATAGGAGTCTCGATAGGCTTTAACCCTAGTAAGCCAGTTTCTTCGAGGATATCCAGCACATACTTTCTCTGTGATAAATTAATACCTTCCTTAGACCGAGCGACTTCAACACCCAAGAAATATCGTAATTTTCCCTAATCTTTCGTATGGAACTGACACTGTAGGAACAATTTCAGATCATCAATGCCTTTCTTATTATCACTTGTAATAATAATGTCGTCTACATAGACAATCAACAGTATTCTCCCTTGGTCAGATGCGAGAGAGAAGATAGAATGATCAGAATGACAGCGTTTCATACCAAACTGAAGGACAACATCACTGAACTTGCCAAACCAAGCACTCAGAGATTGTTTTAGCCCATATAGAGCTTTCCAAATGCGACATACGTTCGAGGACTCCCCCTGAACAACAAATCCAGGTGGTTGCTCCATATAAACTTCCTCGGCCAGGTCGCCAATGCATTTTTGACATCCAACTGAAACAGGGGCTAACCAAGATTGGCAGCAAGAGAGATAAGAAGACGAACGGAGCCAAGCTTGGCAACTGGGGAGAAAGTTTCGACATAGTCGACACCATAGGTCTGAGTATAACCCTTGACCACAAGACGAGCTTTATAGCGCTCAACTGTCTCATTAGGATGAAATTTAACAGTAAACACCCAGCGACACCCAACAGTAGACTTCTCAGGCGAAAGAGAGACCAATGTCCAAGTATCGTTGGTGTGAAGAGCAGTCATTTCCTCCTCCATAGCTATCCGCCACTCAGAAATAAACATGGCTTCCTAAACAGTATTAGGAACAGAAATAGAGGAAACAGAACAAGAAGAACCACGCAAAGAGGGTGAAAGGTGATCAGAAGAAACGAACTGAGCCAGAGGGTGAGAAGTAGTACAAGAACGAGTACCTTTGCGAAGGGCAATGGGTAAGGAAGCGGGAGACGAAGCGGCCGGATAAGGAGACGGCGGTGGAGACGGATCTCGAGGTGAAAGAAAGGAGTTAGTAGCGGGTGGAAGCGGAGCCAGAGAACTTTTGGGACGGTGAGTATAGACCTATAAAGGTGGGAGTGAAAAGGGGTCCAAAAGGAGCAGGAGAACAGGCTGTGCCTCCGAAGAGGAAGGAGAACCTGCAAAATAAGAGACAAACTCATGAAAAGTAACATCGGCACAAATAAACTGACGACGAAAGGTGGGTGAATAACATTTGTAGGCTTTTTGAGTGCGGGAATAACCCAGAAACACACACTTGGTTGAATGGGCATAAAGTTTATCCCGACCAGGATTCAGGATACGAACATAACAGGTGCACCCAAAAACCCGAGGGGGAAGAGAGTAAAGTGGGCGAGTAGGATAAAGTAAAGTTATGGGATTTTGCCATCTAAGACATGAGACAGCATCCGATTAATGAGAAAACCGCCAGTAAAGACGACATCACTCCAATAAGATTTGAAAACCTGCATGTGCAACAAAAGAGCACGAGTGACATTTAATATGTGACCCAATTTGCGTTCGGCAACGCCATTTTGCTGTGGAGTGCGAGCGCAAGAGGACTAGTGTAAGATCCCATGTGCATCCAAAAACTGTGATAAAGATTGATGAAAATATACACGAGTATTAAACAGGCGAATAGGCACACCAAATTGTGTTTTTATTTCCTCATAAAATGATTTAAAAATAGAGTACAACTCAGTCCGGTGTTGCATAAAATAAATATAAGTAGCACGAGAATAATCATCAACAAATATCACAAAATACTGAAAATGAGAACGTGAGGGGACCCGTATAGGACCCTAAATATCTGAATGAACTAAATGAAAAGGACTCGACACACGACGTTCTTCCCGTGGAGAGAAAAAACACGACGATGCTTACTAAACTCACAAGCTTCACAAGGAAGTGACTCGACACGACGACATGAAGGGACCAACTGTTTAAGGGTGGAAAGCGACGGATGGCCAAGATGACAGTGGTATTGGTAAGGTGAAATGGTGGATTAAAATGCAATAGAGGGAGACGGCTCGCCATCCAAAAAATAGTATAGACCACCGCGTTCAACACCGCCACCAATCTTCGTCCTCGTCCCGAGATCTTGAAAGATACACGGATCAGGAAAATAGGTGATTGAGCAGTTTAAAGATTTGGTAATTTTACTCACAGACATAAGACTAAAACGAAAGCGAGGAACATGTAAAACAGAGTCTAAACAAAGAGAAGAATTTAAAGTGATTCGAACCCAAACCAGCAATAGTAGAGCCATCGGCTAAAGTGACACGAGAAAATGTCCCAAAGGGACGACAATCAGACAAGTTAGTAGGAGCACCAGTCATATGATAAGAAGCCCCAAAATTAATGACCCACAGAGATTTGGAAGCAAGATAGGCAGAAGAAGGATTTGACTGAGCAAGCGTAGCAGTGGAGGTGGAATTCTGAGCAGACTGATATTGCTTAAATTGTTCATACTCTTCCTCTAGAATAGTAACTACACGAGGAGCGGTACTGGAAGAATAATGTATATTTTCATCCTCATAAACTGTAATCTAGTGAGCAGAAGACGAGACCCTCGCCCACGGCCTCGGCCACCGCCTCCAGGGGAGTGACCGCCATAGTCGGAGTCACGACTAGAACCACGGCTCGAATTATGGTTAAACCCTCCTCTGCCTGAATCACGACTGATATTACCACAGCTGACTCCCCTTGACGGCAAGCCACCACAGGTATAACCACCACGGGAAACTGTAGTAACTAAAGCGGAGCAGTCGGATGGTAACTGAGAACTAGAAGTGGAACCAATGTCAGAGATGGTGGCCTGACGTATACGACTGAAGATCTCACCGAGAGAGGGTAATGTCCGGTCACTTAGAAGCTGGGAACGGACAGAATCATAGGTAAGAGGCAAACAGGAGAGAAAGCGAGCAACAAACAGAGACTGGCGTTAGCTGTCCATAACCTGAATATCGGCAGAAATAGGCTCAGCAATCTTGAGCACCTCACAAAATTCACAAAATCGAGCATAATGAGATTCCAACTTTTGGTCACTCATGGTCAAAGAGAAAAACGATTGATGAAGATCATAGGTCCGTCGAAGATTATTAATCCCAGAAGATAGCTCCTGAGTCCATTTCCAGACGTGCTTGGTAAAAACATCAAAGGACCACCAATATGAGATTCCATACTATTCCATAAGTCAGTACGAATACGAGCATCTTCAGATTTTCTGGCTGGAAACAATGGGCTGGTTTTGAGAGTAGGATCATCAGTAAGCCACTGGGAGGTGGAGTCGCCCTCAAAATATACCTCAACAGCTTTAGCTCAAAGAGCATAATTCGTATCATTCAGAAAAATAGAGGTAATAGACTGCCTGTCACGTAAGCGGGATTTCTATGAACAGTTAATGTAACATGAGAGGTGGCAGACTCAGATCCCTTTTCAGTCATTGTATCAAAAGACAATGAACAAGCCACACAGCCAAAAGGCAACCAAATAACCAACGACGCCCTCAAGCAATCAACCAAATAATGGGGGATAAAGACATACAGAGCGTGATAATCAATCGCAAGGTGCAACGAAGAGTGGTGCGAGGATCGGATCGACCACCAATAGTGGAAGCAAACATAATGAGCCAAGAGAGCACATAGATCAACCAAAGGAGCAACAATAGCGGGTAACCAGCCACGAGGGAGGGCAGCAGGGGCTGGGTAGGGTGGGGCAGCGGTTGGGCAGCGGCTAGGGGTGGCAGGTAGCGCTGGGCAGCAGTTGGGGTGGCGGCAGCAACACTGGGCAGCGGCTAGGGGTGGCAGGCAGCGGCTGGAGGTGGCGGCAACAGTACTGGGCAACGGCCTGGGGTGGCGGACAGCACTGGGTAGCAGCTGGGGTGGCGGCAGCATGTGGCGGGCAGCACTGGGCAACAGCTGGGGTGGCGGCAGCAGCACTGGGCAGCGGCTAGGGGTGGCGGGCCGGAACTGGGCAGCGGCTGGAGGTGGCAGCAGCAGCACCGGGCAGCGGCCTGGGGTGGCGGACAACACTGGGTAGTAGCTGGGGTGGTGGCAGCATGTGGCGGGCAGCGGTTGGAGGTGCCGGGCAGCACTAGGCAGCAGCTGGGGTGGTGGCAGCAGCACTGGTCAGCGGCTGGAGGTGCCGGGCAGCAGCTGGCGGTGGCGGGTAGCAGGTGGCGGCTATTGGTTTAGGATTTAGGTTGAAAGAGGATTAGGGTTTGGATTTATGGTGCCTTGGTTTGGGGTTAGGGCTAGGATTCATGAGGGCTTGATTTGGGGTTATGGTGGAATCAGAACTCGCTCTGATACCATGATAGCGAGATGAAAAAGAAAGAGAGAGAGAGATAGATAAAAGTGTATTGGATGGTTAGCATCCTAACTCATGAGCTTTATTTATATTAAGTGCATAGACTATATGTTTTCTCTTGTAAGCAATGTGGGACTAAACTAATTACTTTAATCTAATATTCTAACAACCATCAATGTCATGTGTTCCTGCCCCTTCTGCAGATATAGTCTCCCTCTCATTATGGTCACTATGGTTATAGAACAGTCGTTCCCCCTCAATGGGATTATACCAGGTAAACTATTTTTTCTTACCTAGACTCCCCCTGAAGAGATGGAAGGGAGGGAGAGTAAAAAGGCTCGACTTCCAAAAAGTGACATCCATAGAGAAAAATTTTTTTAGAGGAAAGCTTATAGCATTTGTAACCCTTCTGAGTAGGAGAGTACCCAATGAAAATAAATTTGTGGGCTTTAGGACCTAACTTGCCACCCGAGGGAGACATGAACAAAGCGCACACAACCAAAAATCTGCAGAGGAATTGTCGTGACACAGAAGCTGCTAGAGACGCACTCTAGAGTTCTTTTGAAGAGGAGAACACTGGAGGGTAAGTAATTTATAAGGTAGGTGGCAGTTAAAATGGCTTTACGCTATAAAAATTTAAGAACATTCATAGTGAATAAAAGAAGCGAGCAACACCAGCAAGATGCCGATTTTTGCGTTCAGCAACTCCATTTTGTTGTGCAGCGTCATCACAAATTGTCGAAAAGCATAAAAAAATGCTTATGTTTCTCAAACTCACAAGCTTCACAAAAAAACTGACTCCAAAAACAATGTTGAACTAAATTAGGAAAAAGTTTCTCAAAGATTCCAAAAGAGGGATGACCTAATCTATGATGTCACTAATGTAACATATAAATAGCTGAACTCACATTTGCTTGCAGAGAGCTAGATCACATGACATGGGTGAATGAGATAGAAAAGGGACAGAGTCCAAGAAATGGAGGCCACCGTGTACTTACCACTGCCAATCAACTTCTCCGTCTCCAGGTCTTAAAAAACACAATGAGTAGGGAATAAAGCCACGGAACAATTTGCAAAACGAGCAAAACTATTAACAAAAGATTAGTGAAAAAGTTTCGAATATGTAGAAATGAAGAGAGAAATAAAGAGAGAGAATAACGAACAAAACTTTCCCCTAAAATAGTAGAGAATGATCCGTCGGCTATACTGACCTTATCCATACCAAAAGAAATAGAGTAAAAATCAAACAGAGAAGAATCCGTCATATAATCAGAAGCATCGAAATCTATAATCCAAGGAACAGTTGAAGAGGTAGTAAATGCACGTGAAGAGATACCTGTGTTGCAAAATGGGATGAAGCAAAGACGACTATGAAACCAGAGACTATAGTAGCTGGAGAATCAGCTCGAACCATAAGGTGCTGGAGAGCGTGTATTTCCCTCGGAGAAAAATCACCAACGTGATCAGAATGCCAAGAACCACGACTAACAACTCTGCCCTCGCGCCCTTGAAAGGAGCGACCATGTTACTGCCAACAAAAATCTCTAGTACGATCAGTGGTATGGCAATAATCACACTCGATGGACTCGCGATCAATAGGTTCACTGGTTTATCCGGTTCTAACATACCGCAATACAGAAGAGGGATACCCAACAACAAACCGAAGGAAAAAAAACAGCAACCAAACAAACTGAGAATGCAGGTGAAGTACAACAGCTTCCAGAAAACTGTAGATTGCAATCAGCAGATCGCCGAACCAAAAACAGCAAATCGAAAAATCAAAAAACACAGATAGACCAGTAGAAACAATGCCGAAGGAGACTCCAGCAATAGCTCAGAAATACGGACAAAACTGCACAAAAATTGAGCAGAAACTGTGTAGAAGTTGAGAAGAAAAAGTGTAAAAATTTAGAAAAAACGTGTAGAAACAGCAACAGTGTGCATGAACAGTGCAACCCGTGAGCAACGCACTATGAATAGTGCTGTACAAAAAAAATTGGGGTTGTCGGAAAAAACACTGGAACGGATGGACTGGGCGGCTGCCGCCGACAAAAGCTAGGGAGCTGGATTGTGATGGGAGGCAGCGACTTGGTAGAGTGACAAAACTTTAACCACAAAAATAAAAGACGAAGATAGCCATGGTGACCAGTAAATTCCGACAATGATGATGGTGGGTGACGACTTAGAATTTTTCGGCCCGCTCTGATACTATGTAAGATTTAATAAAACCAGAATACTTTTATTTCTTTCCATCACGTAGTATTTATACAAGTAAAAAAGAGACCTAATCCATCTATTATTCTAACTCAACTATTCTTTTATTTACCTAAGGAAAAAAAATCAAAACTTGAATCTAATATAATTACACTACTAATCCTACGTACACACACATAACTTAACAGTTGAATTGGCTCATCAAAAAGCTTAAAGAAAAGTAAAAAGGTCAACACAAAAAATATCTTAACTGATCCGAACAGAACAATGTTCAACGAACATATCCAACACGTAAACTTTAGAAACACACAGCAATTGAAACTCCACAAAGTTTAGTGAGAACACACTTATATGTACAATAACAAAGAACAACTACCTCATACAAATGGTTTAAACTGGGAAACAACTTGCTATCTAACATATATGTATCAACATGTATACGAAGTTTCATAATAGCAATCGAAACTCCACCAAAGCTAACAGAAGTTCTGTGAGAAACCCTGTTTACCAATTGTTTTGCTTGCCACGTTCTGAAAAGACAGAGAAACTCGATTCTTGTGGATCCAATTCTTGATTCTTGCTAGATGCACAAAATGTTAAATCGAGAGCACAACAATTTTCTCATTCATTCACATATAACTACATTAAATCATCACAACTAACCAGAGTTATCACTTCCGAAAAATTGATCCCTCCATTTAAAACAATGAAAACAATTTTAAAAATCATTACCGACCTTTGTTTTTGTGAAGGCTTTTGATGCTAGCAAGCTTCCAAAAATTGATGAAGCTGAAGGAAAAAACAGTGCAATATTAGGAAACCTAACAGATAAAACTGATGAAGAACAGTAATTAGTACTAACCTGCCTAGAGGACTTCAGGAAATTGTGGAACCCTAATAGATAAATAACAAGAAATTATCAATAAAATCGAGACATATAACGAAACAGAAATCGGTTATGAAGCTGAAGAACAAAAAACTGAAGCTCTCCAGGTCACAATCATTGTGCATTAACTGCTTTAATTAGAACCCTGATGAAGCTCTCATCATACAATGTCATAAGCACAAGAATTCCACTAACTGTCAAAATACAATGTGATAAACCGTATTGACTCGATTTTCAAACGGAACTAAACCATTATAAAGGATACATAGTCCCTCCGGGAAAGTCCAGTAGCCTTTTTTACCTCAGTAATGTGCAGGAAATAGGTTGCAGCTTTCAAGCCATGGTTAACCAGAGTCTCCCGCAACGGTTCACTTAACCACCACTTGGTCTCCTGACTTCTCATATTGAATACTCTCTAGTGTGGGGATCGACAAAATAGTTGTGGATAATTCCATTATGCTGGGTATAAATCCAACAATCCAAAATCCTTTCGCAGATGGGAAATCATCGAGTAAAAACTGCCCACGAATCTCATATACATCATTGTTCTCTTCTTGTGTTTTTCGATTATTTTACGAAAAGTCATCAACGATGTCTTTGACTTCTTGGAGGCATAAACAGGAATCATCCGAGGTTGGAATCATCCTTCGTGAAATCGATTCAACAAAAACATAAATATTAAGAAATTGTGAAATCTGAGTCAAAAAACTGTAGAACCCTTGGTCAATACTCGGATGATCTCCTTATGAAATCAAGTAAAAATATACAGGAATCATCCAAGTCATCTTGTATTTGATAATTCCATCATACTGCGAGTAATGATTTGGAAAAGTCAAGATTGAAAAAATAGGAATCAAACCCATTTCAGCCTTCGTCCCATTTTCAAACAGGAATCAAACCCTTTGTTTTTGTTAAGGCTTTAAATGTCAGAGAGCTTTCAAAAATTGATGAAGCTAAAGGGAAAAAAAGAGTAAATTATTAGCAAACCCAACAGATAAAATTGACGAAGAACAATAATCAGTACTAACCTAACAGAGAGCATCAAAATTGTGGAACCCGAACAGATAAATATGAAAACAAAAAATCATTGATGAATCTAAAGAACAAAAACCTGAATCCGAACCGTAAGAGAAAAAGCAGATGAAGAACCCAAAAAATCATTAGCAGCGCAAGAACTCACCACCGCAGCCAAAAACTGCGGAGAAACTCCCGAGCACCGACATTGCCGCTGATGCAGATCACATGAACTGTCTAGACCTAAAAGTTTCAAGCACACCGACCAATAGATTGCTCCATGTAGGGAAAAAATTCGTGAAATGCCAAAAAAATTGAAACACATTAATAAGAATATTATATCAAACATATAGCGCGCAAAAATTGGTCATCGAAAAAAATATTAAAAAATCACGCAATTTCATCAAGCTGAAACATGCATTTGTGCTATAAAAGACAAAAACTGTCTCAAAGAAGGACAAATACAATAAAACAAAAAAAATGAAAAATCATTGCAATCCGACAAAATACCCAAATCAGTAAACCACCCCCCATTCAATACATCTTCCATGAGAAGCATAAGTTGAATACAATAATTCCTTTAAGAATATTGTTAACATCTCTGAAACCAAAAGCATTCTATCCACATGAAAGAATAGAAAACTCCAACTTTAAAAATATCACAAACAATCTCGTGTGCCACTTACCAATGACAAAAGGTTGCTTCGACGAATATTTTGCAGCTGATGTAGTAGGTTGTTCTTCCACCTCTGAATTTCTTTTTCCTGTTAATGGGAGAAAGAAGAACGAGATAAAAGTGTGTTGGGTTTATGTTACTTGACCCTTACACACATAACTTTATTTATATTGTTTAGAAGAGTTACACATACATAAGATATGCAATGTAGGACTAAGACTTCTAACACTCCCCCTCAAGTTAGAGAATAGATATCACAAAATCCTAGCTTGTACATAAGAATTCTAAACGAGGTTTAAACATTGATCTGGTAAAAACATCCGGTATCTATGCTCTTGTGGACACAAAAGGCGTAGCTAACACACCACTGTCAATCTTCTCTCGAACGATGTGACAATTTACCTCAATATGTTTAGTTCTCTCATGAAACAAAGGGTTCGAGGCTATATGTATTGCCGCCTGATTGTCACAATACATAGGAATGGGTAAATGCACCTGAAATCCCAATTCCTCAAGAAAGGTCCTCAGCCAAACAACCTCACACGTGGTATAAGCCATAGCATGATACTCAGCTTCTGCACTAGACCTTGAAACAACAATCTACTTCATACTCTTCCAGGTAACTATGCAACCACCAACAAAAGTACAGTAACTAGTTGTCGAACGTCTATCAGACGGTGACCCTGCCCAATCTACATCAGTATATGCCTCAACATGCAAATGACCATTAGAACGGTAAAATAAGCCACGTCTTGGGTGAACCTTAACATATTTCACAATGCGAAAGCAAGCTTCCCAATGTGGAAGACGAGGAGCATACATAAACTGACTCACCATACTAACAGCAAATGAGATATCAGGACGTGTATTGCTAAGATAATTCAACTTACCAACCAAACGACGATATTTGTCTGGAGGAGGAAATACCTCCCCCTGGTCAATACAAATTTTGACATGAGGGTCCATTGTAGTCTCCACAGGTTTAGCTCCCAACAAGCCTGTCTCTTCTAAAATATCCAGCACGTATTTCATCTGAGACAAACTAATTCCATTTTTGGACCTTGCTACCTCAATACCTAAGAAATATCGTACCTTACCCAAGTATTTAGTGTGAAACTGACTACATAAGCACTGTTTCAGCTCATCAATCCCTTTTTGATCATCTCCAGTGATAATAATGTCATCTACATAGGCAATGAGCAATACTTTCCCTCGAGTCGACATAAGAGAGAATACGGATGTTTTGACTGACTGCGACGCATGTCAAATCTTAAAACAGCTTCACTAAACTTACCAAACCACGCTCTAGCAGATTGCTTAAGTCCATAAAGGGCTTTGCGAAGACAACATACCATACAATGCGCCCCCTGAGCAACAAATTAGGCTGGTGGCAAGAGAAATAAGAAGCCGAACTGAGCCAAGCTTGGCAACAAGAGAGAACGTGTCAGAATAATCAACACCATAAGTCTGAGAGTAGCATTTAGCAACCAGGTAGGCTTTGTGGTGCTTGATAGTGCCATCAGGAAGATACTTGACAGTATAGACCCAACGACAGCCAATAGGAGTTTTGCCCGCAGGAAGAGGAACCAACTCCCAAATGCCATTATGATGAAGGGCAGGCATTTCATCCTCCATAGCCTTGCGCCACTCAGACCGGGATAAGGCTTCCTGTACAGTGTTAGGAATGAAAATGGAAGAAATGGTAGTAGTAAAAGCACGTAGGGATGGAGAGAGGTGAGCATAGGAGAGAAACTGAGAAGGGGGATGAGAAGTGCACGAGAGATGAGAATTACGATATTTTACGGATGGTTGACGATACTCACGAGTCAGATCTCGATGAACAGGCGGATTTGGCAGCGGGGGGGGAAGACGAAGGTGGGGGCAAACAGAGGTCGGTGGACTACGATGGGCTGGGGGCGGGGATGAGGGTGGAGGATTGTCTGGGGCGAGAGGCAGAGACGATGCTGGTGCGTGGGAACGGCGAACTACACCTGCAAAAGTCTGTGGAATAGTGGGAGGAGGAACAACCACAGGGGGTTGGGAAATAGCCAGTAGGGACAGCCATAGGTAACACAAACTCAAAGGGAAGAAGGTCGTGGGCAGAAGTTGGGGCCAAGTAATAGGGTCAGGACCCATTGAATGTCACATCAACACAAACAAAATGACGACGTAAAGTAGGAGAGTAACAACGATATCCTTTTTGGGTGTGAGAGTAGCCCAAAAAGATACATCTGTATACTAACAAAGGGAGAAAATATGTATTGTATTGAGTACACAAGCTGTACAATAGGGTCCTCTATTTATACAGGTAGAGGAGACCTAATTACGGAAATGAAATCAGCCTAATTACAATCTATGATTTACA
The DNA here is from genome assembly GCA_019985065.2 of Arctostaphylos glauca. Taxonomy (NCBI): domain Eukaryota; kingdom Viridiplantae; phylum Streptophyta; class Magnoliopsida; order Ericales; family Ericaceae; genus Arctostaphylos; species Arctostaphylos glauca. The sequence goes on along the minus strand of JAHSPW020000010.1, from coordinate 15,434,027 downwards.
CAATCAGAATCAAATCAGAATCAAGCTAATTATAGTAACACTATCAAGCTAATTAAGGTAACGCTATATTACAAGCTAACACTCCCCCTCAAGTTGGTGCGAAGATATTACTCAAGCCCAACTTGGATGCAATAGTGTGGAAACTCTTGCTACCGAGTCCTTTTGTGAAAATATCAGCCAGTTGATCTCCAGATCTCACAAAAGGCATACAAATCGAACCCTCACTGATTTTCTCCCTAATGAAGTGTCTGTCAATCTCTATGTGTTTCGTTCTATCATGTTGAACTGGATTATGAGCAATGTTGATGGCAGCTTTATTATCACAGTAGAGTTTCATTGGACCACAAATCGAACCCAAATCACGCAGCAACGTTTGGAGCCAAAGAAGCTCACAAACACCATGAGCCATGGCTCTGTATTCGGCTTCTGCACTGGACCTAGCAACCACAGATTGTTTTTTACTTCGCCATGTAATCAAATTTCCTCCAAGAAAAGTACAATAGCCCGAAGTCGATCGTCTATCATCCACAGAACCAGCCCAGTCAGCATCAGTGAATGCTTCCAAACGCAAATGACCATGATTAGAGAACAGGATACCTTTTCCAGGAGTTGACTTGAGGTACTTCAGGATGCGGTAAACCGCATCAAGATGGGCGGTGCAAGGATCATGCATAAACTGACTAACGACCCCCACTGCATAAGAAACATCTGGCCTAGTGTGAGCTAGATAGATCAATCTACCCACAAGTCGTTGGTACCTCTCTCTATCAGTACGCTCTCCCATATCTCCTTTCAGGTGATGATTCACCTCAATAGGTGAATCTGCAGGCCTGCAACCTAACATACCTGTCTCCTCCAATAGATCGAGAATGTATTTCCGTTGAGAGATAAAAATCCCTTTAGCAGACCGTGCCACTTCCATGCCAAGAAAGTACCGCATTGATCCTAGATCCTTGATCTCGAATTCTTGAGCTAAACGAGATTTAAGGGTCTGGATCTCTTTCTCATCATTGCCTGTCATTATTATATCATCAACATAAACAATAAGGACAGCAATTGTATCAGTACCTCTCTTTACAAACATTGTGTGATCTGCATGGCTCTGCCTGTACCCAAAGCTCACCATAGCTTTTGAAAATCTGCCAAACCAGGCTCGAGGTGACTGCTTCAAACCATAAAGAGCCTTTTTTAACCTACACACTTTCCCTGCACTAACTGAGGAAGAAAATCCTGGGGGAACCTCCATATACACCTCCTCCTCCAGATCACCATGAAGAAAAGCATTCTTCACATCAAACTGCTGAAGTGGTCAATTCAAGATTGCAGCACATGAAAGTAATGTACGCACCGAGTTCATCTTTGCAACTGGTGCGAATGTCTCCTCATAATCAATGCCATAAGTTTGCGTAAAACCTCTGGCCACCAATCTCGCTTTATATCGCTCAACTGAACCATCAGCATTATGCTTAACAGTGAAAATCCACTTACAGCCTACAGGTTTCTTTCTTTCCGGAAGATTTACAAGTTCCCAGGTGCCATTCTTTGCTAAAGCTTTCATCTCCTCAACCATAGCCCTTTCCACTCAGGTATCATAAGTGCTTCCCTCCAACTCTGTGGAACAGTTATAGCAGAAAGAGAAGCAACAAAGGCACGGTACGAAGGAGATAAATGATTATAAGAGACATAATATGAAATGGGATGCTGAGTACATGATCTGACACCTTTCCGAATAGCAATAGGACGGTCATCAAAATGAGGAAAGGATTCATTACCCGATGAATTTGGTGAAGAGGCTGGAGATGATTCTGGAACCGAAGTAGGGTCTGCTGATTGGCAAACTGGTGGAGCACATGGAGCTTTAGTTCTCCTTTGATACGTTGCCAAGGTGGCAGGCCACTCTCTTGGCAATCTATGCACATTCTCATCCACTTGCCCATCACCATCATGTGGTTGAACATTCTCAGCAGATACCAATTCGTCTTTTTCCTTATTCTCCCCCTCACTATGAAAAGAGGAAGGCAACAAAGACCATGATGACTCCAGAGATTGGAACATCCCTCCGTCCTCTCTCATCTCTTCCGGACCAACACTCTCCCCCTGAAGAGATGAAGGAATATTCAAAGACTCTGTCTCCCAAAAAGTAACATCCATGGACACAAAAAATTTCCAAGACTGGGGCTCATAACATTTGTAGCCTTTTTGGGTAGGAGAATACCCAACAAAAACACATTTGTGGGCCTTATGTCCAAGTTTTCCCCCAGAAGGATGAGGAGCATGAACAAAACACACACAACCAAAAACACGTGGAGGAATAGATGTGGTGTGACAAGTACTAGGTAAACATTCAATGGGTGTTTTGAACTGAAGCACACTAGATGGCATGCGATTAATGAGATATGCAGCAGTTAAAATAGCCTCCCCCCAAAAATATTTAGGAACTTTCATGGTAAACATAAGAGAGCGGGCTACCTCAGCCAGATGGCGATTTTTTCGTTCGGCAACACCATTCTGGGATGGAATATCCACGCAAGTTGTTTGGAAAAGAATGCCATGTTTATCAAGATATGCACGAAAAAATTTATCAATGTACTCAGTACCGTTATCACTACGGAGAATTTTAATGCTAGTGTCAAATTGGGTGTACACCATCTTATGAAAGGATTGGAAACAAGAAAAGACTTCATTTTTAGTTTTGAGCAAATACAGCCAAGTAACACGAGAATGACAATCAATGAAAGTGACAAACCATCTATAACCTTTTAATGAAGTAACGGGGGAAGGACTCCAAACGTCAGAATGAATGATCGTAAAAGGAGAATCACTTCTCTTATTAATAGGTGCATAAAATGAGCGTTTATGTTTAGCAAGTTCACACGCTTCACAAAAAAAATGACTCCTAGGACAAGACTTGACTAAAGTAGGAAAAAGTTTTTCTAAAATCCCAAAAGAGGGATGACCCAATCTACGATGCCACTGGTGTAGTAAGGATAAAGCAGAACCCGTATCGGCTTGTAAAGCTTGACCACATGATAATGATGGTGGAGGACAAGGTGCATTTTCCAGATAGTAGATGCCACCATGTGCTTTTCTACTGCCAATCACCTTCCCCGTTTTCAGTTCCTGAAATACACAATGAGTAGGAAAGAAAGTTATAGAGCAATTGGCAGAACGGGTAAAACTGCTAACAGAAAGTAAATTGGTGGCAAAATTTGGAATATGTAGGACAGAGGATAGAGAAATGGAGGGAGAATAACGAACAGAACCTTTTCCTGAAATGGCAGAGAATGAGCCATCTGCTATTCTAACTTTATCCTTACCAGAACAAGGGAAGTAGGAATCAAAAACAGAGGAACAACCTGTCATGTGATCTGACGCACCAGAGTCTATAATCCAAGGAGTGGAAGAAGAAGTCGCTGTGAAAGCACTGGACAATATACCTGAATGAGCAAAATATGATGAGGACGGAGTTGGTGTAGGAGCAGTGGAAGTAGGGGCTACAGTAGATGAAGAATCAGCCCTTGCTGACAGAAGACGCCTGATAGCCTGCAACTCCCCCTGAGAAAGACCCCCATGAGACTCACCATGTGGCTGAACCCCAATAATCTGTCCGGGATCAGTCACGGTAACAGCTGCAGACTCTGTGAAATGAGCCTGGCCATGATAGCGCCCATAACCACGGCCACGACCACCACCACCACGTCGTCCACCTCCTGTGTCACGAGGAGGACGCCCATGTAGTTTCCAACAGGTGTCTTGGGTGTGATTGGTCCCATCACAATAATCACATTTACGCAGTCCACTAGATCCACCATGACTGCCAGACTGTACCTTTCCACTCTGTGGAGATTCGAATCCTCGCCCAACACCAGTATGAGGGATAGCAGCTAAAGCAGAACGCTCAGAAGTAGATGAAGCAAGCATGGCACTGCGCCTACTCTCCTCCTGCTGAACAATGGCATATGCATCGGCCAGGGATGGAAACGGAACACGGCCCAATACCTGCACTCTAATCTGATCATACTCCCTATCAAGGCCAGCCAGGAAGTCATAAACACGCTCTTTATCAATCCGTTGAAGCCACTTAGCAGCATCAGCTCCACACGCAGCTTGAAATCCCTGATAAAAATCAAATTCCTGCCATGCTCCACACAACTCAGCATAATAGGTAGCAACTGGGCGATTATTTTGCTCCATAGAACGAAGCCTCTTTCTCAGTTCAAAACACTGAGCATCATTACCCTGCTGAGAGTACATATCAGAAACAGTTGTCCATACCTTGTATGGATTCTCAAGTAACAGAAAAGGATTACGGATATCGGGTTTCATGGAATTGAACAACCATGTCATAACCAAGGACCGCTGAGCTTTAAACCTTTCAAGTTCCAATGCATCTGTAGGTGGGTAAACAAGACCCTCAATAAACTCTGACACGCCTTTGGACTCAATGGCCAATGTAAAAGATCGTGACCAAAGCATATAATTTGTTCCATCCAATTTAATTGGACAAATATCCACAGGGGCACTATCCAAGACCTTAATAAACTGGCCAGAAGTATACTGTGTACCTAATGCTTCATTCATCTCTACTTTCGGTGCATCAATTGTTTCCTCAGACATAATTCCCAACAAAATAATCACGAGCCCAAAAAAAACGAGAGAACTTGACCAAAAAAGATCAGTGAGAGAGACAAACCAGAGACAGTCGATAGTATACCAACAAACCAGAGAGATCCCAGAAGAGTCGACCGGAGAGAACTGAGAGATCAGCGGCGGCTGAGAGATCAGCGGTTGAGAGAACTGAGAGATCTGAGAGATGGCGAGAAGCACCGGCGGCTGAGAGACGCTGGAAGAAATCCAGGAAGAGTCGGCGGCTGAGAACTGAGAGTCAGCGGCTGAGAGACGCTGGAAGATGCGACTCTGGAAGAGGCGACGGCGCCCGGCGGCTGAGGGACGCTGGAAGAGGTGACGGCGGCCGGCGGCTGAGAGACGTTGGAAGAGACGACGGCGGCCGGCGGTTTAGAGATCCTGGAAGAGACGGCGAAGGGCAGCAATAAGGACAACGGCGAACTGCAGTGACGGGTAAGCCAGGAGACGTAATAAGGCGGTGACGGGTAAACCCTAGTCAGATTCCAGTCTGCGTCGGAAAACAAAAAAGGAATGAATCGTGCGACGGGTAAACCCTAGTCGACGCTGAGCTATATCGTCAGAGAAGACTCGGACGACGGCAGCGAAAGAGCGTTAATGCTCTGATACCATGTAAACTAACAAAGGGAGAAAATATGTATTGTATTGAGTACACAAGCTATACAATAGGGTCCTCTATTTATACAGGTAGAGGAGACCTAATTACGGAAATGAAATCAGCCTAATTACAATCTATGATTTACACAATCAGAATCAAATCAGAATCAAGCTAATTATAGTAACACTATCAAGCTAATTAAGGTAACGCTATATTACAAGCTAACAACATCGAAAAGCCCGGGGATCAAGTTTACTTCGATCAGGATCAAGAACATGAACATAGCAGGTGCAATCAAAAATCCGAGGTGGTAAGGAGTGGAGAGACCGACCAGGAAACAAAAGCGTATGGAGAACCAGGCCACCTAAAACCGCAGAGGGCATATGGTTAATGAGATAGCACGCAATGAGAACAACGTCACTCCAATATGATATAGCAACCTGCATTTGAAACAATAAGGCACGCATAACCTCAAACAACTGGCGAATCTTGCGCCCGGCAACTTCATTTTGTTGTGGAGTCCGAGAGCACGAGGATTGGTATAGAATCCCGTGATCAAAAGAAATTGAGAAAGTGTACTGCAAAAATATTCGCGGGCATTGTAAGAGCGAAATATCTTAATGCAAGTATCAAACTGATTTTGGACCTCCATGAAAAAGGTTTTAAAAACAGACTTCAACTCAGACCTCTCTTTCATTAATAAAGGTATGTAATGCGAGAAAAATCATCCACAAAAATAACATAGTACTGAAAACCAGAAATACTAGGCACATGAATAGGTCCCCAAATGTCTGAATAAACTAAATGAAAAGAACTCAATGCACGACGCTCAATCCTAGGTAAATAGGTGACGCAACAGTGTTTACTAAACTCACAAACCTCACAAACCAACTTATTAAGAGAACGACAGTAGGGCACAAGATGCTTCAAACTTCGAAGTGAGGGATGATGAGAGGCTGTAGGCTGGGATATAGTCAGGTAATATAGTCCACCTCGCTCAATGCTCCCACCAATCTTCCTCTCCGTTTTTGAGATCCTAAAAAACACAGCCATGAGGAAGAAATGTGACGGAACAATTTAAAGATTTTGTAAGTCGGCTGACAGAAATGAGATTAAATGGAAAACGAAGAACATGTAATACGGATATCAATACGAGACAAAATGACGGGAACAGAACCAACACCAGTAACAACAATGGTAGAACCATCAGCCAAGGTAACATGGGATAACCTACCAAAGGCGGTCGATGAAAGGAAACAGGTGTACCCGTCATATGATCTGTAGCATTTGAGTCAATAACCCAAGGAGAAGAAGAGGAGGAAGCAGCACAAGCAACAGATGGCCCAGTTTGAGCAAGCGTAGCAGTAGAAGAGCCTGTCGCATCCTGAAATGACAAGAAGCGCTGGTACTCAGCTGAAAGAACCATACTATCGGCAGAAGGTTGAGCACGCTGTCTAGTATCCTCAGAGATAGCGACCTGATGAGCCTGAGCGAAGCAATGCAACTCATAACATGTATCTACCCAATGATTGGGCCCCCACAATAAGTATATAAGCGAGGGCCACGTCCATGACCACGACCACGACCGCCCCCTGTTGTGCAGCCGCGAACACCGCCCCCCCCCGCCGCGACCACAAAGGGTATCGGGTTGGCCACCAAAACCCCGACCACTCACCCCATAATCTCGAGCACGACTGCCACCAGAATCACGGCCGCGACCATGGCCTCGGCCAACAGAGAATGCAGAACTCTCAGAAGTAGCAGAAGTCAAATCAGAGCGGTCAGAAAGTGGGGCAGAAAGAGATGATGACTCTCGGAGACGACTGAATATGTCGCTGAGAGGAGGTAAGTCATGAGTACCCAAAATCTGATTATCCACCGGACCAAAGGTAGGTGAGGCACTAGATAGAAAACGAGTAACCCCCATACGTTCACGTTGGCGCCATATGACCTGAATGTCAGCAGAAAGTGGCTCACATATATCTAATTCATGACAAATGTGTCGGAACTTACCATTATACTCCTCAAAAGAATCGTTACCCTGAGATATAGTAAATAAAGATTGATGAAGATCATAAGTGCGACGAAGATTGTCGACACCAAAGTACAATTCTTTGGCCTACGCCCGTATCTCTTTGGCCGTATCACAAAACATCAGCGTGCTGGAGACTTGTTCTGTCATACTATTCCATAGCTCGGAATGAATACGGACATCAACTGCTTTCCAGGCCCGATATGTAAGTGCAGACGCAGGCGGAGGATCATCACTCAAATAGGAGTCCTCGGATTCACCGATATAATATACCTCAACGGCTTTAACCAAAAGAACATAATTCCCCCCATGTAAAGGTGTGGAGGTAATTGAGCGCCGCTCACGAGACCGAGAGCCAATAGGCAAAGAACTAGAAACAGATGTAGGACCAATGACCGTAGAGATAGGGCCCGAGTCAAAATCGGATTTCTCCTCCAACATTTCTACTGAGCAAACAAGTCAATGCAAGAGGAGAGAGAGATGATCACCAACGAAAATAAAAAACAAAGGCCACATAAGAAAGGACCAATCACTGCTCATAAGAATAACCACATAGCTGAACCAAAAATAGAGACAACGCAGCCAGCAAACCAGAAACAATGCAGCCAACAAAACTAGAAACAACGCAGGACAGCAACATACCAATATATGTATATAGTATAACCAAAGAATCCCTTCAAACGATGGAAGGAATAATGGATGCAACCTTCAAAGAGGGAGGCAGTAGACAAAACAGAGACAGAACAGCTGCAGATTGGGCAGCACCAGTACCAGGCGAGGGAGAGAGAAAGCAACAGCAGTGAGAGAGAGAGAATGCAGCAGTAGCAGGCGTGGGAGAGAGAAAGCAACAGCAGTGAGAGAGAGAGAGAGAGAGAGAACGCAGCAGTAGCAGGCGTGGAAGAGAGAAAGCAGCAGCACTAGGCGAGAGAGAGCGAGAGAGAGAGAGAGTGGCTAGTAGAGATGGTGGCTCGTTGCGACAGGCTGCGGTTCATGGCGGCTGGCTGTAGATTAGGGCTGACGACTGTAGATTAGGGTGAGGGTTAAGGGCTAAGGTTATAAGATGGGGATTAGGGTTGACGGCTGTAAACTATTGTAAGGTAGGGTTAGAGTTAAGGGAATAGTATATGGTTAGGGAGGAATCAGATATTGCTCTGATACCATATTAACGGGAGAAAGAAGAATGAGATAAAAGTGTGTTGGGTTTATGCTACTTGACCCTTACAAACATAACTTTATTTATATTGTTTAGAAGAGTTGCACATATACAAGATAAGCAATGTGGGACTAACAGTTCTAACAATTCCAATCCACCATCCAAATGAATAAAAAAAAATGGAACCCAGATGAAGATTCTATCCAATCAACAATTGACTTAGCATTAGAAACCATGTAATGACCCTCCTACGCCCTGCAAAAATTAAAAAAAATAAAGGCTAGTTGAGTCATAGAAGGAATTTCCACACGTAGTAAAGCATAAAGATCCTCTCCATTAAAGTAATGCAATAGAGAGGTCTAATACATTGCAAATCGCGATGATGCATCATTATCGTGAAGATGTAAGCTCGTGATCAGCTCAGGAACAAAAAAAATCCTGATGATGCGTCATCATCGTAAAGGGAGAGGTCTATTACACCGCAATTGTTTCTCCCACATTTGAAATCCTACTAAACTGATTCATGTGGATTCGTCTAAACCGTGGTTTTTAGTCACAATTTGAGTTGGCAAAATCTTGTCAGTGTAATGGACCTTTCCCTTTACATTAGTTTAATGGAGGATCCTCATCCCATTGAAAAATATCAGAAGAATCTATGTACTTTAATATTTAATACCGCCTGTGTAATTTGCATAGATAGAAGAGACTGCAAAACAATAGCTTGCCAAAACGAAGGTCCATAAAAAATCTCAATATTTACTATTCATTGAAGTACAGAATACATATCAAATGGATGAATGATCAGAATTTAAACCAAGCTTAATGAGAGATCAGTTGATGTTAACAATCAGGTCCCACAAAACACATAATGAAGATTGTAGAGAATCACCATAACAACGCAGCTCAGCAGACCACACAGCAGCAGTGGACGCAGCTCAGAGTGTAATTGCCTTGCAGCTGCTGCTACTGCTGCGTTTTATGCCAGAGATTGGTTTTGAACATGACACAGTTTTATGCCGGAGATTGATTTGACCTACTGCTGATATTGTCCTTAAAAATCATCATGAGGAAGATATTTGAATTATCTGCCCAAACGGTTCGTGTACCCAAACAACCATGAAGACTAGATCGTGAATCAATTCAAACATACTAGAGGGGCTACGCGGCCACCTCCTCAAAGCAGTTCTGAGGAGTTATGCCAGGGCCTCATGATATTGAACAAGTAAAAAATAAATACCATAATAAATCAAACAAACTAGAGGGGCTAAGACCCCACCTCCTCAAAACAGTTCCGAGGGGTTATGTAACCACCTCGTTATATTGACCAAGCAAAAACATAGACAATTATACTTCCTCCAGCTTGCGTTACAACTCAAGTCTACAGGAACTTAGGTTAGAGGTTTCCGCTAGAGAAAGTGTACTTGCTAAAACGTAAACTGCATCAATTTTGTAGAAAAGAAAGTATACCCGTTGTAGAGTCCATAGTAACTTTGTAAGCAGGCGAGACAACAGTAGTTCCAAGAGCTTTGTCAAGATAAGTCATACCTCTTGCACTCCTCCATGAAAATACTTCATGTTTCTTTACAAAATCCACCCAAACTCCCGTTGCATTAGGCCCAATACGAATATGATGAATAAGTGCATTTGGATCACTAGAAGACCAACGTACTTCAGCAACTACGTTCTCCTGTCCCTGCCCAATCAAATCAACTTGCACTTGTTGGTGTTCACTCTTTAGCAACAAGGCAACAAAAAACAAACCGACAATTAAAGCAATTAGAAACAATACTTTTTGATATTGCAGTAATATACCCAGTGTCGTGGATCGGTATAGGTGATGATACCTCATTAGCTGTTGGGGTAGGAACAATTAGTGTAGGTGGCGGAACCTCGTGAGCTATTTGCTACTCCCCAATCTACAAAGTTCAACAACAGAAGGTATAAAAATATTATCAAAAATAGTCCACGATAAATGTCAATGCATTAAACTATAAGATATTTGGTTTTTGGTTAGCCCATTAACTACAATCTGTATATTTTGAATTTGAGACGAGAGTTGAGCATTTTCATCACGTACATGAGCTACTTGGCTACCCATGTGAGAATATACCCAACCTTGTTTGTGTGACCCCTTTCCCAAATCCTCTTACACGGCCACGCTTCTCAGGACCAAGGACTTTAGAAATAGCATCTTCTTTCAAATTACTTGAAGATGATTTTGGTGTATGCCGTTCAACATTTTTAAATTCCTTCTACAAATTGTACAACGACAAAACAATTTAAATAGTTAAGGTAACTATTTGAATCAACATACAGGTAAACGAGGAGTCATGGCCTTACAATTGTTTTATCCTATGGACAACTAAAAACATCATAAAAAAGCAGTGCAAGGTTAAATATAATAGATTCCATCTAGTCATTGAACTCACGAAAAAGTCTCAATTAAAAAGACAGTTCCAAGCTTAATATACTCGAGTATTTCTTAACAAAGTCACGGTAGGCAACATAATTAAGAGTGTATACACTAGAGATGCCTCACTTCACACTATTGTTATTTGAGTCAATCGACTAGTAATCATCCCCATTTTCATTCAAAATCTTAAAATGGTTGGATTGCGACACTGTGAACAAAATGTTGGCAGATTGAGTCAATCGAGTAGTAATCATCCCCATTCCAGGAGCAGAGAGAGACACAGAGAGAGAAAAATTGTTATTGTATAGGAATATATTAATTAAGAAGCATGGAGGAATGATGGAAGTTGGATTCTCAACACATGCTTAACGTGATTAATGGACGTAGCTGCCACATTATCCCTCCCATCTCTCCAAATCCAACTCCATTCGAATCTAATCACTTATTATTATTATTTTACACTTACCCTGCCAAACCAGAAGGCGCTTGGATCAGGCGATTCCGGCAGATCACCAACAACAGACGGCGGGGCTTGGCAGTCGGCAAACAGCAGAAGGCCAACAACAGGAGAAGCGGCTGAGATCAGAAGGTCAACAACAGACGAAAGGGAGATCAAACATCAGCAGACAAACAAGGCGAACATCAGCGGCCAACAGGAGGTGATGGCGAACACCAGGCAAACATCAGGCAAACAAGGCGACGGCGGCTAGTGGTGCGACGGCGGTTGGTGGTGCGATGGCGGGGCCAGGTGAGGTGGGAAAGGAGGTTGGCGGCTGTTAGGTTTAGGTTTAGGGTTAGGGTATGGTTTAGGTTTAGGTTTAGGTTTAGGTTTAGGGTTAGGGTTTAACTAGGGTTTGGTCTAGTGTTAGGGTATGGATTAAGGGTGGCTCTGATACCATGTTATCAGAGATGAGAGAAAGTGTATAGGGTACAATATAACGAGAGTGGTGGATAACGAGAGTGGTGGATACAATATGTAGATACCCGATGTGGGACTAATAACAATAAAGCTAGAAAGCTATTCTAACAAATATAATATTGGTAAAGTACTTGATCTAAAAATATAATTTTTTTACTTCAAGACTTCTAATTTTTTCAGCTAAAAACTTAAAAATTTAGCTCAAACACTTGTCCATGTTTGGTTGAGTTGCTCCAATGCAGTTGAGAGTGAACTACGTTTGTCCACCAAGCGTGGAAATTGACCCACCTAATTGAAGCAATCCAAGCCTTTGAGGATCGAACCCTCAAACATTCCGTGTGAAGTGATCACAGAAGTCCAACATGTAGTCCCCGATAGCGACGCCCGACCTGCGTTCCAAACCTAGTTCGGCGCTGAACAAACCATAGCCAAACAGATTTAAATAGGAATTCAAATAGAGATTTAAATAGATAGCACAGTTTTAAACAAATTACTACTGCGTAACTCAAATAACTCGGATGTGCATCAGAAATGAAACCCTAAAACAACTCAAAATGTCTCTTGGTTTTACTTTTATTGGCAGAAAATATGCTCCTACCATAATAAAAAGAGAAGGTGCAGTGTTGTTTTTGATATATCTCTTGGCACATTAGAAATTTTCATCATCATAAAGTTCACATCTCCCATAATCAACTCTTGACACCTAAGTTTTCAATTCTGAGAATTCAGAAAGTATAAAACTATTTGCCTTGAGTGGTCATTTTTTCTTCTCACCCTTTCAATCTCTTTTTCTTTCTTTTCTACACTCTGTTTGGTTGAATATTTTGGTGGAAGGGGTAGGGGTACCAAAAACATGGACAACCACAAGAAAGAAAAATGAAAAATCTCTCGTTTCTTTACTTCCTGTTTCTTAGTAGACTACAAGTAATAATTTATAGAAATCATAAACGAAACTCACCATATTTATAAGCAATTCGCTAGGCCTTGCCATGACTACCATCCTGAAAAAACAATATTAGAAGGCAATGCACTAAAATTAAGAAAACAATACTAAATGCACTAAACACCATTTTAGACAACTCTCTAAAACTTTTAAAACTATATGCACACCTAGAAGACAAAAAGACAATTTTTAAGACTATCTACCGTACTTTGTGATACCTCATTAGGTCCAACAAACTTGTCCTTGAAACGCAATTCAAATTATTTTGCATCAGCAAACAATACGCTTTCACCACACCCACAAACACTAAAATAGATCAAAGTAAACATTGGAACGTCAAGTGTTCATTTTTTCCAATCTAGCCACGCTTACTTTACTCATTGAAACTGTTTATTTTGTGAACTTAAAACACACCTAGTCGTAACTAAAACAAATTTGGGACCACAATTGGAATCATAAACTGAGCAAAATTAAGGAGTTGAGTACTTCTAGGTTGGGAACTATAAATTGGTCTATTGAACACATTCGCAGGTATCGCATCTGAAGTCTAAAAGACTTCCCTAACAGGCAATTCCATTGTCTGAAACTAACCGAAGTTCATCAAAATCCAACTTGACAGTCATGAACGTACTACCTATATATGTAAAATTTGCATTGTATATGTACAAGAAGAGAATTCACTAAATAGGTTGAGTGCAGCAGCAATGAACAATACCTTGAGTGTTGTGAGGAGTGAACACATCTATACACAGGAGCAACGACTTCTCGCCATCAAAGCAAAGGTAACAAACGTTGAGCGCTAATGCACGTGCATTATACAGTCCAATTTCGCCCAGAAAAATTACTGCATCATTCTTTTCCAAACTTTGTAAGAATAGAAGAGAAATGTCCTTAACTAGTCTAAACAATATGAAAAATGGGTTTTGTAAGGATCTATGACGGAGCAAGCGAGTTGCAAAAACGACTTACCTTGCATAACAAAATTGGGAAAGGGAAATCGGAGGGGACAGATGATCTCGATTGTAGGCAATGGAGGCAGATCTGGAGCAGACTGCACAAGGGGCGCAATTCTATACAAACTGTGCTAGCAAGAAAGCATGAGAGCTTTAAGAAGGATTTGTTGATTGAAACATTACCTATTTTAATCAAAATAAAATTTGCCAAAATAGGTCATGAGACATTACCTATTTGAATTATGCACCTTAAAACCAAAAACCTAGCACCACATGGATTATAAAAAATCAACACAAATAACGTATTAATTAAAAAACTATAAACCACATAACCTCAAACATTGACTTATGGAATTCAAAACCACATTAATCGAGAAGTGCTTCACTACGTCATTACATAGGCATATAAATGACCCAATAAAAAATTAGACTACAGGACAACCTAATGATTGAAACATTACCGATTTGAATCAAAATAAAATTTGCCAAAATAGGTAATAAAACATTTACCTATTTCAATTATCCACCTTAAAACGAAAAATCTAGCACCACATGGATTACAGAAAATCAACACAAATAACGTATTAATTAAAAAACTATAAACCACATAACCGCAAACATTGACCTAAGGAATCCAAAACCACATTAATCGAGAAGTGCTTGACTATGTCATTACCTAGCTATATCAATGACCCAATAAAAAATTAGAATACAGGATTACCTGATGTAAAAATCAGAAACCTGTGAGTTCTCGAAAATCTGAAACTCAAAAATCGAATTGCCTGATGCAAAAATCTGAAAATTGTATCCGTGAAAATCGAAAATCGAAATCTGAAAATCATTTCACTTGAATTTTTTATCATGTCTTGTCTCTTATGACTTTCACTAATGAGTTCAAAAATTAAAGAGCTACTACACCTCGTATATAGTAAAAGGACACCACACCTTAAGATTATAGAAATAGACCACATGCTCGAAAAAAATACGAAAAGAAGTCAAATGATTAGATTCCAACACCCTTTGTTATGAGTCAAAATGGGTTTTTCACTAGGGCTTTTTATCAAACACGAGGTGATCAAACAAAATAACCCAAAAGCATGTGAAAAATAACTTCAAACAAAATAACTTACATCCAGAATAGAAATCAAACAAAGGATGCTTTGTTTATCAGGGCAACAGAAGTTCCACTTTTGCAAACAACCATACCTACACAAGAAGCTTCAACAAAGAGTCAAAGATTATAGATTAAAACACCTAACAACGAAAACACAAAGGATATAAAAGGAGGAAATTCAGAAAAGCGCGTACTCGATCTTTAGGGAAAAGAAGACCAAGCCAGGAAGCAAAAGACTAGAGGGAACATGAACCCCAAAAGCTTCGTTCTTTAGGTCACACAAAAACAGTATAAAAAATACTGAAATTTCTTACATTTTGTGAAGAAGACCCAAGAGATTTTTGCAGACTTTGCTTAGAACTACGATTGTCACCATTGAACACTCTTGAAGCAGAAATGGAGGCCAATAGAAAATCGGAAATGTGCAAATTAGTGGTGAATGGAGCGGGGGGAGGTTATGCACCAACAGTGCAAGCAAACGGAAGAAGGGATTGGTTGAAGTACAAATGAAAGCCAACGAAAATGGGTAAAGTAGTGGTAAATGGAGTGGGAAGGTTGTGAGTCAGTCATTTATATAATATTATTTTACTTTTTTTTACCTTGGTAGTTATATGGTAATAAATTAAAAATTATGTAATTTTTTTTTGAGATAATGGCTTTAAAGGAAAATACTTTTGTGACGAAGCTTCACACCAAAAAAAGGGTAACCCTTTCTATATAACATCGACCATTTTCTTCCCACCTGAGAGCTACTTAGACCAAAGCCCACAAATACAGCTTCTTGCTTGTTCTGGTTTGAGACCCCTTAACTCTCAACTATTTTATTAATTGGTTTTGCATCCATACGAAAGATAATGCCTTACACAAACAGCAGTAATAGAAAGAAAAACTCACAGGCTCCATAGAGATGAATTTCCAAAAAAAAAAAATATTCAATACAAACAACTCCTAGCAAATCAAACACGCTTACTCCAGTATTCAGGAAAAACTTTTGAGACATGGATAAATGATAAATCAGATACCACTTCTAATGATTTTACCAATGCAAACTAAATATAGTAATTTCATAAGTAAGAATAAGAGAAAAGGAAAGAAAAAGTGTACGTTCATCCCAGTCAAGACCGAGCCAACAGAGATCACATAACACGGCTTCCTCAGATTTACGCATAGATCTCTCCAAGCCAGTATCTTATTTTCAAAGAACAAGCTTGCCCCCCTTAGACCTGCAACAAACAACCCTTGATTTTTACAACTTCCTTGAAGAGAATGTGGAAGAAGTATTAACTCTAAACAAACTTGTGCGTGGGAAACAAACGATTTTCGGTGAGTGAAAGAACAAACTGAACGCAGACTTCTCTGTCAACTCTCTTTCGATTATTAGGAGAAGGAGCTTCTACGCAAAAGAACAAAGATGTCAGTGTGACAGAAGCACCTTAGTAATTTATGTTTTGCACCATATACCTTAGTAATTATAAACAACACATGGTGTTCGTCAAAAAAGGAGTTAACATATGCTTGGAAAAATTTGATTATGAACTGCAACAATTAGATTATGAACCTAGATAGACACTTGTATGGAAGTTCCTTAGTCTACTCAATCATAGGAGTGTAGTTTTATTTCATGTTCTAATCTAACTAATCATGATCAGTTCTACAGTTCATGAATATGTGATCTTCTCTCTCATACAGTCTCCACAGTAAATCAAAAATCAGTGGAACTATGATAGGTACTAACAAAACCTTCATCAACATTGTGACTTCGTTCGATTTAGCGCAATATTAGTTCAACCATAAGTACCAAGAGTGCGAAATTGGCATCTGCTTGCAGACAACAATCACAACTCCATGTATACCACAGCCCTTTGTAACATTAACCAACTAAACCTAGAAGAGATCAACAAAATAGATTAAATGGAGCAAAGAAATTAAGAACTGTGCTTTCGTCGATTTGGTCCAACGAAAACATCAATGTGTGTAACCTGACGCAACATCCGATAAATAAATTGGCAAAATTAGGAACAAAGAAGATGAAGAATCATAGCACACAAGGTGGTACGACTTGAAGGTTATATGCAACAACCATCTGTTTCACTTGTAGGCGATATGCAATAAACTGATACTCTTTAGTTCACCTAAGCAAACCTGTATACATAATGGACCAAAGTAGTATTCTAGCACTCATACCCTTTGGTAAGTCCCACTCTACATTCTCTTTTTTATCAAACATACTGATCCTAAAACAATGCATTCTATTAGAAGGTTTGGAATCGGAAAATTATCGGGAACTAAACTATTAAGTATTGATTTGTTCACACATGGGTGAACAAAATTTGAGATTCTGCGTTAATGTTCCACACAAAAATTTAGTTCAATCAAATATTGGTAAGTACTTGATCTAAATATATGACTTTTACTTCAAGACCCTTAATTTTTTGGCTAAGAAAAAACATAAAAATTTAGACCAAACACTTACCGATATTCAGTTGAGTTGCTCCAACGCAGCCGAGAGTGAACTACATTTGTCCACCAAGCGTGGAAATTGACCCGCCTAATTGAAGCAATCCAACCTTTGAGGATCGAACCCTCAAACATTCCGTGTGAAGCGATCATAGAGGTCCAACACGTAGTCCCCGACAGATTTACACTAATTACTACTGCGGAACTCAAATAGCTGGGATGTGCATCAGAAATTAAACCCTAAAACAACTCAAAATGTGTCTCTTGGTTTTACTTTTTGTTAGGGAGATGAAAAAAGAAAGAGCGAGAGAAAGATAAAAGTGTATTGGATGATTGAACACCCTAACACGAGCTTTATTTATATAAAGGCATAGACTACATGATTCCTCACGTAACCAATGTGGGACTAAACTAATGACTAAACTAATATTCTAACACTCCCCCTCAATCTGGAGAGTAGATATCAATAAGTTCCAGCTTGTCACAAAGTAACTTCAACCGTGGTTTGAACAACGGTTTAGTAAACATATCGGCTAACTGGGCATTGGTAGATACAAAGAGAGTAGCAATAACAGTCAATTTCTCTTGAACAAGATGACAATCGACTTCGATATGTTTAGTTCCCTCATGGAAAACTGGATTGCATGCTATGTGAATAGCAGCACGATTATCACAATACAGATTTACAGGCACCTGCACTGGAAATCCTATTTTCTCAAGAAATGAATGAATCCACACAATCTTACAAGTCGTGTGAGCCATTGCTCTATATTCCGCCCCGGCACTAGATCGCGCAGCAACTGTCTGCTTTTTACTTTTCCAATTAATGAGATTTCACCGAGAAAGATGCAATATCCTGTAGTAGATCTCCTGTCAGTTGGGCTGCCTGCCCAATCAAAGTCAGTGAAGGCATCAACTCGCAAGTGCCCACTAGTACGATTAAACAAACCACGTCCTGGATGGGCCTTCAGATACCACACAATTCTTAGAACAGCCTCCCAGTGTGGAAGACGAGGAGCAGACATAAATTGACAACCAGGCTAACTGCAAAAGAAATATCCGGACGAGTAACAGTAAGATAATTTAGCTTTCCAACCAAGCGACGGTACTGATCGGGACTAGAAAGTAACTCTCCTTGATCAACGCACAATTTAACATTAGGATCCGTAGGAGTCTCGACAGGCTTTGACCCTAATAAGCCAGTCTCTTCGAGGATATCCAGCACATACTTTCTCTGTGACAAGTTAATACCTTCCTTAGACCGTGACACCTCAATACCCAAGAAATATCTCAGTTTTCCCAAGTCTTCGGTATGGAACTGACGTTGTAGAAACAATTTCAGATCATCAATACCTTTCTTATTATCACCTGTAATAATAATGTCATCTACGTAGACAATCAACAATATTCTCCCTTGGTCAGATGTGAGAGAAAAGACATAATGATCAGAATGACAGCGTTTCATACTAAACCGAAGGACCGCATCACTAAACTTGCCAAACCAAGCCCTCGGAGACTGTTTTACCCCATAGAGAGCTTTCTGAAGACAACATACGAGAGAGGACTCCCCCTAAGCAACAAATCCAGGTGGTTGCTCCATATAAACTTTCTCGGCAAGGTCACTGTGTAAGAAGGCATTTTTGACATACAACTGGAAAAGGGGCCAGCCAAGATTGGCGGTAAGAGAGATCAAAAGACGAACCGAGCCGAGCTTGGCAACTGGAGAGAAAGTTTTTGCACAGTCAATACCATAGGTCTGAGTATAGCCCTTGGCCACAAAATGAGCTTTATAGCGCTCGACCGTGCCATTAGGATGAAACTCAACAGTGAACACCCAGCGACACCCAACAGTAGACTTTCCAAGCGGAAGGGAGACCAACGTTCAATTATGGTTGGTATGAAGAGCAGTCATCTCCTCCTCCATAGTTATCCGCCACTCAGAAATAGACAGGGCCTCCGCAACAGTTTTAGGAACAGAAATAGAGGAAATAGAACCAGAAAAGGCACGCAGAGACGGTGAAAGATGATCAGAAGAAACAAACTGAGCAAGGGGGTGAGAAGTAGTACAAGAGCGAATACCTTTGCGGAGAGCAATGGGCAAGGAAGCGGGAGATGGAGGGGCCGGAGCAAGAGACGGTGACGAAGGCGGATCTCGGGACGGAGGAGACGAGTCAGGAACCGGTGGAAGCGAAGCCGAAGAACTTTTGGGACGGCGAACATAGACCTGTAAAGGTGGTGGCGCAAAGGGGTCCAAACGGGGCATGGGAACAGGCATAGCCTCAGAAGAGGAAGGACCTGCAAAATAAGAGACCGACTCATGGAAAGTAACATCGGCACACACAAACTGACGGCGAAGGGTGGATGAATAACATTTGTAGCCTTTTTGAGTACGGGAATAGCCCAAAAACACACACTTGGTCGAGCGGGCATCAAGTTTATCCTGATCAGGATCCAGGACATGAACATAACAGGTGCACCCGAAAACCCGAGGAGGAAGGGGGTAAAGTGGGCGACCAGTAAAGTATATGGGATTTGGCCATCTAAGACAGGAGACGGCATTCGATTAATAAGAAAACCAGCAGCAAGGACAGCATCACTCCAATAAGATTCGGGAACCTGCATGTGCAATAAAAGAGCACGAGTGACATTTAATATGTGGTCCAATTTGCGTTCGGCAACTCCATTTTGCTGTGGAGTCCGAGTGCAAGAGGACTGATGTCAAATCCCATGTGCATCCAAAAACTGTGATAAAGATTGATGAAAATATTCACGAGCATTATCAGACCGAAACAAGCGAATAGGCACACAAAATTGCGTTTTTATTTCTTCATAAAATGATGTAAAAATGGAGTACAATTCAGACCGGTTTTGCATAAGATAAATATAAGTAGCACGAGAATAATCATCAACAAATATAACAAAATATTGAAAGTGAGAACGTGAGGAGACCCGCATAGGACCCCAAATATCTGAATGAACTAAATGAAAAGAACTCGACACACGACGCTATTCTTGTGGAGAGAAGGAAACACGACGATGATTACTAAACTCACAAGCTTCACAGGGAAGCGACTCAACACGGCTACATGAAGGGACCAGCTTTTTAAGGGTGGAGAGCGACGGATGGCCAAGGCGACAGTGGTATTGATGAGGTGAAATGGTGGATTGAAATGCAACAGAGGGAGACGGCTCGCCATCCAAAAAGTAGTATAGGCCACTGCGTTCAACACCGCCACCAATCTTCGCCCTCGTCCGGAGATCCTGAAAGATACAAGAATCAGGAAAAAAAGTGAATGAATAGTTTAAAGATTTGGTAATTTTACTCACAGACATAAGACTAAAAGGAAAGCGAGGAACATGTAAAACAGAGTCTAAACAAAGAGAAGAATTTAAAGTAACTGAACCCAAACCAGCAATAGGAGTAGTAGAACCATCAACTAATGTGACACGAGAAGATGTCCTACAGGGACGACAATCAGACAAGGTATCAGAAGCGCCGGTCATATGATCAGAAGCCCCAGAGTCAATGACCCATGGAGATTTGGAAGCAAGATAGGCAGAAGGTGAACATGTCTGAGCAAGCGTAGATGTGGAGGCGGATGTTAGACGAGAAGTCTGAGCAGACTGATATTGCTGAAATTGCTGATACTCTTCCTCTGGAATAGTAACTACACGAGGGGCGGTACTTGAAGAATACTGCAGACCATCATCCTCAGAAACTGTGACTTGGTGAGCAGAACGGCGACTATGAAGATCCCAACAATAGTCAATGGTATGATTATCAGCATTGCACTTGGTGCAATGACGAGGCCCCCGTCCACGGCCTCGGCCCCCTCCGCCAGGTGATCGTCCTCCACGGCCGGAGTCACGACCCGAACCTCGGCCCGAACCACGACTGAATCCACCTCGGCCTGAATCACGAGGAAAACTACCACGGCTAACTCCCCCTGACGGCAAGCCACCATGAGTATAACCACCACGGGAAACTAAAGCGGAGCGATCAAAAAGTAATGGAGCCCCAGAAGTGGAACTAGTGTCAGAGATGGTGGCTTGTCGTATACGGCTAAAAACCTCACCAAGAGAGGGTAAGGTCCGGTCTCCCAAAAGCTGCGAATGGACAGAATCATAGGTAGGAGGCAAAATGGATAGAAAACGTGCAACAAAGAGAGACTGTCGCTGGCGCTCCATAACCTGAATATCGGCAGAAATAGGCTCGGCAATCTTGAGCTCCTCACAAAGGCCACAAAACCGAGCATAATGAGATTCCAAAGTGTGGTCACCCATAGTCAGAGAGAAAAATGTTTGGTGGAGATCATACGTCCGTCAAAGATTATTAACCCCGAAATACATCTCCTGAGTCTGTTTCCATACGTGCATGGCGGTAGGTAAAAACATCAAAGGACCGCTAATATGGGATTTCATACTATTCCATAAGTCGGTACGAATGCGAGCATCCTCAGATGTCCAAGCTGAAAACAGGGGACTAGTTTTCATAGGAGGATCATCAGTAAGCCACTGCGAGGTTGAATCACCCTCAAAATATACCTCAACAGCTTTAGCCCAAAGAGCATAATTCTTGTCATTCAGAAGAATGGAGGTCATAGGTCGCCTGTCACGAAATCGGGAAGAGCTAGGAACAGTAGGAGTCACATGGGAAGTAGCAGACTCAGACTCAGATGCCCGTTCAGTCATGGTGCCAAAAGACAATGAATAAGCCACAAAGCAAAAGAGCAATCAAAAGAACCAACAACGACCTTAATCAAGCAACCAAATCACGAGGGACAACCACATACCAATGGATAAGAAGAGGTAGAGCCAATCAAAAACAGAACATAGATTAGGGAAATCCATAGCAGGGCGCAACGAACAAAACACCGGATCTACCACCAAGAGCGGAAGCGAACATATCTAATCCACAAAGGCAGCAACAATGGCGATAGAGAGCAGCAACTGCAAAAGGAACAGAGGTCAATAGACCACCGTAAGGGCAGAACAGAGGTCAACAGACCACCGTAAAGGCAGCAACAAAGGAGCAACAAATGGGGCAGCAACTGGTGGCAGCATAGGTTGGTAACAGGAACAACAAAGGAGCAGAAACTGGTTGGTACCACAACAGGAGGAGCAGCGACTGGTGGCTAGGGCCGCAAGGGCTGGCTGCGCAATTGGGACTTGCGGCTAGGGCAGTAGGCGGCTGGCGGCTAACAGCCGGGGCAGTGGGCAGCAGGCGGCTGGGGCAGTGGGCGGTTAGGGTTATGGTGATTTAAGATTTATAGGAGTTTAGGGTTTAGTAGGAAATAGGGTTAGGGTTACGACTAGGCTTAGGGTTAGGGTTTATGATGGAATCAGAACCCACTCTGATACCATGTTAGCGATATGGAAAAAGAAAGAGAGAGAGGAAGATAAAAGTGTATTGGATGATTGAACACCCTAACACGAGCTTTATTTATATAAAGGCATAGACTACATGATTCCTCACATAACCAATGTGCGACTAAACTAATGACTAAACTAATATTCTAACACTTTTATTGGCAGAAAATTTGCTCCTACAAAAATAAAAAGAGAAGGTGCAGTTTTGTTCTTGACATATCTTTTGGCACATTAGGAATTTTCATAATCATAAAGTTCAGATTCCCATAATCAACTCTTGACACCTACGTTTTCAATTCCAAGAATTCAGAAAGTATAAAATCATTTGCTTTGGCGGTCATTTTTTCCTCTCATCCTTTCATGTTTCTTTTTCTTTCTTTTTTCACTTTGTTTGGTTGAATATTTTTGTGGAAGGGATAGGGGTACCGAAAATATGGACAACCATAAGAAAGAAACATAAAAACTCTCGGTTTTTCACTTCCTATTTATCAGCAGACTACATGTAATAATTCATAGAAATAAAAAAACGAAACTCACCGTATTTATAAGCGATTCCCCATGCCTTGCCATGACTACCATCCTGAAGAAAAAAAAAACATATTAGAAGGCAATACACTAAAATTTAGGGTTTGTTTGGAACTTGTGGAAAGAAATGGAAAGGAAGACAAAATAATTGAGGAGGAAATGAAAAGGAAATTGGAAGAAAGTAAACATTTTCTTTTGTTTGACTTTGTATAGAAAATGAAAGGAAAGTAAAAGAGAAATACTTTTTGTTGTTTGATTTTGAAGGGAAAATAGAGAGGAGAGAGGAGGATTGATAGACACATAGATATGAAATTTTGCACTTGCCTTTCCCCTTTTTTAAAATTTTCTACTTGTTTTACCTTCACATTTTTTCTCTTTCTATTTCTTATTAGCAACTAAACATGGGAATGGAATTTTTTTTTATTTTCCCTTCTTTCCAACTTATTTCCACAACTTCCAAACAAACTGAATGAAAACAGTACCAAATGTACTAAACACCATTTTTAGACAACTCTCTAACAATTTTTAAAACTATATGCACACCTAGCAGACAAAAAGACAATTTTTAAAACTATCTACCATACTTTGCCATACCTCATTTTAAGTCCAACAAACTTGTCCTTCAAACGCGGTTCAAATAATTTTCCATCAACAAACAATACCCTTTGGCCACACCCACAAACACTAACATAGATCAGAGTAAAAATTGGAACAAGAAGATGATTTTTTCCGATCTATCCACGCTTACTTTACTAATTAAAACAGCTTATTTTGTGCATTTCATTGAAAACATAGACTAAAAAACACACCTGATCGTAACTAAAACAAATTTGGGACGCCAATTGGAATCTTAAACTAAGCAAAATTTAGTAGTTCAGTACTACTAGGTTAGGAACCATAAATTGGTCCATTGAACACATTCATAGGCATCGCATCTGAAAATTGTCTCTGTGGAAATCGAAAATCGAAATCTGAAAATCGTTTCACTTGAATGTTGCATCATGTCTTGTGTCTTATTTTCACTAATGAGTTCAAAAAATTAAAGAGTTACAAATCCACGTATATAGTAAAACGACACCACACCTTAAGATTATAGAAATAGACCACATATTCTTATGCTCCAAAAAATTACAAAAAGAAGTCAAATGATTAGATTCCGAAACCCTTTGTTATGAGTCAAAATCAAAATGGGTTTTTAACTAAGTCTTCTTATCAAACAAGTGGTGATCAAACAAAATAACAAAGAGCAAAGCGAACACAGACTTCTCTTTCAACTCTC
Organism: Arctostaphylos glauca; assembly: GCA_019985065.2. Taxonomy (NCBI): domain Eukaryota; kingdom Viridiplantae; phylum Streptophyta; class Magnoliopsida; order Ericales; family Ericaceae; genus Arctostaphylos; species Arctostaphylos glauca. The sequence goes on along the minus strand of JAHSPW020000010.1, from coordinate 15,409,627 downwards.
TTTCGATTATTAGGAGAAGCAGCTTCTACAAAAAAGAACAAAGATGTCTGTGTAAGAGAAGTACCTATAATTTTAACTATAATTTTAGTTATTTTAATTATTTTAATTGGCTAAAAACAAAGACAATATCCAAAAAATTCAAGAAGTTAAAATATCGAGCCAAAATTGGCTAATATGTTTTTTAATAAAACGATTACCAAATTGACCCTTTTACCTATACTAATATACTATAATCTATCTATTTATTAATTGAGAGTTCATCACATAGTTCAGACTAGGAAACCAAAAACCAAGATATGTTTAAGATTTTGGATTTTGAGATTCCAGTTTTGGATTTTGGGTTCAAATTTGGAAACCAAAGGCATGTTTAGTAACAACATCAAAGTCATATTTTTTATTTCTAGTATGATTAGGCTGGTCTTTCAGGTCGTTTGAGATCAACAACTGAACTGTACCCAACGAAAAGGATTGGTATCTGTAGATAACCACGTGGTGAATACAAACCGAACATGAAGATCACATGTAGAATAATTCTTGATTGAGTTTAGAGATTGTTAAGAGAGAGACAACTTCTGCTTCTTGTGTTTGCTTGAATAACAGAAATAATTCTTGAACGATTCCTAAAATAGCTAAAATAGCATCGAATGATTCATGAAATAGCTTGAAATTTCTACTGGTTTAGGGCGAGGCAGAGAAAAAATCGATTCCGAGAGAGTGGGAGAGAGAGAACGCGATTTCTCAAATTGCTAGCTTCGAACTTTTGGTGATTTTGGGGCGAGAGCAAGAGAGAAAAATTGATTTGGCAAAAGAGAGAGACAAACATCGAAATTCTACTGATTTTTTTTTGTTTTGTTTGAGGGGGGGGGGGGGGGGAGAGAGAGAGAGAGAGAGAGAGAGAGAGAGAGAGAGAGAGAAAGTGGGGGTTATGTAAAAGTAATATTGATCTAGTTGGAGTCAAAAACTTCAAATTGCAAACCACACTAAAGTTCTAACCTTACCACACTTACCTAACCTTAGTTACTTAGAATGAAAGAAGTGATCCTAGCCCTTCATCAAAAACCATAATAAATCACAGCCATTCAAAGTTCCATAAAGTTAGTTTGTGTTTATATATTTTCTAGAAAACAGCTGTGTTTTTTGTTAGATAGAGGCAAACAACCGCAAACAGAGGCAACTATAAAAACATTTATACGTCATATATAGACATAGGAAACCCCGAAAGAGCAAGTCTATTTTAATTGAATCGAACGTTGAGAACATCATTAGAGAAGGGGGCTTACTTGAATTCTAATCTTACGGTAAGGCAAGGCATTGAGATTGTCAGAAGAGCAAGGCAGAAATGATTAAAGCCTTCATGCAAAAGCAGAATTAAGAATCAAAGTTGGCTTCATCAAAGCGTTCACACATGGAAACCCTGAATCAAAAACCATCGAAAAACATAAAAAAAAATATTTTTAACTAATATTTTTTCAATCAAAACAGGCCCTTCATTCATTTGAAGAGTCGTCGTTCCTTGTTCTAGGTCAGAAAAATACAACTGATATGGAATATACAAATCTCGTGCTATTGGTCGTAGTTTTAAACTTACTTTGTAATTGGAAATTGCAGAAAGCTTCTACCTCACAATATATAGGATCGTACCATGGCGGTTACCTGCAGAATTGCCGTCATACAATTAATCACACAACAAAGAGTAGCTGAATCCTAAATGCTATGAACAACAATCTCCAACTCACTGCAACTGCAAATAAGTTCTTCATATTGTCATAGTACTATGCTGTTTAGAATCATGAGCATACATCAGACATTAAAACGTAGAACCCAATTAAGATCACAACCCTTTTGTTCAGCAGGTTAAATCACATGATACCCCCCACAAAATTAAAGAATAAATCAAAAGAACCCAATTATGATCCCAACCCTTTGAATTCAGCTTGTTTAGTCGCATGATACCAAAAACAAAATAATTAAAGAAGCAATCAAAAGAGTTGTTAATCTCTTATGAGCATTGCAACAAACAGTCAGACTTGCAATCCAAAGGCACAGCTGACATCGACTGAACATAAGCTACACACATACAAGAAGCAGACGTAAATGCACATGTCAAATTAATCTAAAACCGGCCCCTCACAAATCCAGACTGCAAATTAAATCAAGAACTCTTGATTACAACAAATCCAAGTCATCTTAAAAAATCTACCTTAAAAAATAATTGTAACACGTGGTCTTTCAAATTCAGATAGTGTAAAGTTTTGGAATCCCCAAACTTAGAGTTTACGTTTCATTGCAATGAATATATAAATACAAGTAGAGACATAATTACACTACGAACCTAATAATGCTAGGTTAATTACTAAGTACACAACTAACCTACAACATGGGGCCATATCTTAACACTCCCCCTCAAGTTGGTGCGAAAATATCAATTAAGCCCAGCTTGGACACAATGGGATGAAACATTTTGCTGCCAAGACCTTTTGTGAATATATTCGCTAGTTGGTCTTTAGACCGTACAAAAGGCATGCATATCAAACCCTTGCTCAGCTTCTCCTTAATGAAGTGGCTGCCAATCTTTATATGCTTTGTTCTGTCATGTTGAACAAGGTTGTAAGGAATGTTTATGGCCGCTTTATTGTCACAGTAGAGTTTAACTGACCCATCATCTCCAATCCCCAAGGCATGTAACAAGGTGTGAAGTCATAGGAGTTCACAAGCCCCATGAGCCATGGCTCTATACACGGCTTCTACCCTGGATCGAGCAACAATTGATTGCTTCTTACTACGCCAGGTAACCAAGTTTCATCCAATGAAAGCACAGTAGCCGGAAGTAGAGCGTCTGTCATCTATGGACCCTACCCAGTCTGCATTAGTAAATATCTCCACACGCAGATGACCATGCCGAGAGAACAAAATCCCTTTTCCTGGAGCTGACTTGAGATACCTCAAGATACGATAAACAGCATCCGTATGTGTCGTACGTGGATCGTGCATAAATTGACTAACAATCCCCACAACATATGAGATATCCAATCGAGTGTGAGCTAAATAAATCAGACGACCCATGAGCCTCTGATATCTCTCTTTGTCAGTTCTTTCCCTCGTATCGCCACTAAGATGATTGTAAAGATGAAAACCCACACTCTTTAGAGAGGGGCAAGACGTTTATTTATAATAAAGTGGACAAGGTTAGGGTTAACCTAATGGACTCTCATTACCGAGGCCCATTAGGGTTAACTTATACATAACCTAATCTGTAAACGTAACAACTAACAACCTCCCTCAAACTGGCGCATATATATCAATCATGCCTAGTTTGTTACATATATATGAAACCCGATTCCCAGCTAGTGGTTTAGTGAAGATATCCGCCAATTGTTCACTCGTGCGCACATGGCTAAGAGTGATTGTGCCCTTTGACGTCGAGCAATAGAGCCATCGAGATGCCCATTGACGGCGTAAACCCATTTGCAACAAATAGCTTTCTTGGCAGGGGGAAGATAAACAAGATTCCAAGTATGATTGGCCTCCAAGGCCTGCATTTCCTCCTCCATAGCAGCACACAAGCCCGCATGAGCCAAAGCCTCACCAAGAGTACGTGGCTTTGGCACAGAGTCCAGGCTAACAATCAAGGAGCGAATAGGAGTTGTCAAACCATGCTAGGAAGTAACATATAAGGGATGATCACGGCAAGAGCGGTAGGGGCGACTGGGGGGGGCAAGGGGATCCACAGAGGGTGAGGCCGGATCAGGCGGCAAAGAGACTGGCTCAGTAGGGGAAGCCATGGGGGAGGTGTGTGCCGGGGCGCCGGAGGAGTCGGGAGAAGTGGAAGAGAGACAAAAAAGTCATTAGGCGGAGAAGGGGACTCCGAGACGCTAGTGAGAGGATAGAATGACTCAGTCTCGACAAAGGCTACATCCCGAGAGGTGGATACCGATGCAACTGGAGGAAGAAACACCGATACCCTTTCTGAGTTTTGGAGTACCCAAGAAAGACACATTTGATGGAACGGGGATATAATTTAGACAAACTGGGGCGAGTATCGCGAACATAACACACACACACCCAAACAGGCGAAGAGGGAGACTATAGGGAGGAAGGGTAGAAAGGAGAACAGATTGAGGGGTGACAGCACAAAGGACGGAGGAAGATAAGCGATTGGAGAGATAGCAGACAGTGAGAACGACATCACCCCAGAAGCGTTTGGGGATACCCGTGCGAAAAAAGAGAGCACGAGCAGTGTCGAGAAGATGACGATTCTTACGTTCGGCAACTCTATTTTGTTGGGGGGTGTCGGGACAAGATGTCTGGTGAATAATGCGGCAGCAGAGTAGATTTGGGGTTTTACTTTTTTATTCTTTACCAGGCTCTGATATCATGTAAAAATGAAAACCCACTCCTTAGAGAGGGGTGAGACGTTTATTTATAACAAAGTGGACGAGGTTAGGGTTAACCTAATGGGCTCTAATCACAGAGACCCATTAGTGTTAACTTATACATAACCTAATCTGTAAACGTAATAACTAACAATGATGATTAACCCCAATAGCCTTTGTCAAATCTCGCCACTTCCATCCCAAGAAAGTATTTCATTGATCCTAACTCCTTGATCTCGAATTCTTGAGCCAGTTGCGTTTTAAGATCAGAAATCTCACCCACATCATTACCTATCATTGTCATATCATCCACATACACAATAAGGATAGCAATCTTTGACCCTATATCATTAATCCTATATCGGTACCGCCATATAGACTTCCTCTTCTAAATCACCATAGAGAAAGACATTTTTTATGTCAAACTGTTGAAGGGTCAATTTAGATTTGCCGCATAAGAGAGTAGAGCCCGTATAGAATTCATCTTTCCATCGGAGCAAAGGTCTCTTTGTAGTCAATCCCATAGGTTTGAGTGAAACCCATAGCAACCGGTCTCGCTTTGTATCTGTCAACTGTCCCATCTGCATTCTATTTAATAATGAACACCCATTTACATCCACTGGTTTCTTCTCTCCTAGAAGAGATACTAGTTCCCAAGTACCATTCTATTTCAATGTTGTCATCTCCTCTACCATAGCTTCCTTCCACTTAGGTATCCTAATCGCATCCTGCCATTTCTGTGGAATAGATATAAAAGAAAGAGAGGAAACGAAAGCATGATACGAAAGTGACACGCGATCATATGAGACAAACTGGAAAATAGGATGTTGCTTACACTGTCTAACGCCTTTCCGAAGAGCAACAGCAATACTAAAATCACTCAAGAAAGGATGTTGTTCACTAGTGTCCTGGCCTGCCCTATCAATAGATATAGGTTCCTCTCTGTCAATGGTGGGTATCTCCTTCTCCCCCTCACTTGAGGATGGTAAAAACATCTCTTCCTCCCTAGTATAGGATGACTCCCCCTAAAGAGATGGAGTGGAAGGAGAGTAAAAGAACTCGGTCTCCCAAAAAGTAACATCCATTGAGACAAAAAAAACTTTCAAGAGCGAGTACCCAACAAAAACACACTTATGAGCTTTAAGACCCAACTTGCCACCCACGGGGTGGAAAGCATGGACAAAACAAACACAGCCAAAGACTTTAGAGGAAAGAGAGGAAACTAGACATGTGCGAGGAAGACACGCAATAGGGGTTGTAGAGTGGAGAACACTAGAAGGCAAACGATTTTTAAGATAGGCAGCGGTCAAAATTGCTTCTCCCTAAAAATATTTTGGAAGATGCATAGTGAGGAGAAGGGAGCGAGCAACATCAGCAAAATGATGGTTCTTACGTTCGGCAGCCCCATTTTGTTGGGTGGTGTCAACACAAGTCGTGTGAAAGAGAATGGCATGTTCATCTAGATAAGCCTGAAAAACCCGATCAACATACTCGGTGCCATTATCACTGTGAAGAATTTTAATGTTGGTTTCAAATTTGGTGGGCACCATCCAATGAAACGACGTGAAACAAGAAAAGGCCTTACTTTTGGACACGAGGGGATACACCCAAGTCACAAGAGAGTAACAATCAATAAATATAGCATACCAACGACAACCTTTAAGAGAGAGAACAGGAGAAGGACCCCAAACATAAGAATGAATAACCATAAATGAAAAGCACTTCCTTTATTAGTAAGAGCATAAAAAGAGCGTTTATTGTAGCCAAGTTCACAAACTTCACAAAAAATTGACTTCTAGAATAAGACTTAGTTAAATGAGGAATTTTTTTTTCTAAAGGTGCCAAAAAAAGGGTGACCCATGCGCCGGTGCCACTGATGCAGTAAAAAAAGATCAGAACTAATATCAGCGTGTAGGGCTTGGCCATAGGACAAAGGTAGTGGATGTGCAGTCTCCAAGAAATAGAGACCACCATGTGTTTTACCACTGTCAATCACCTTCCCCGTATCCAGTTCCTGAAAAATACAATGAGAAGGAAAGAATGTCACAGAACAATTTGCAGAACGGGTGAAGCTACTGACAGAGAGTAGATTAGTAGCAAAGTTAGGAATACCTAGAACGGAAGAAAGCAAAATAGTAGGAGAATAGCAAATGGAGCCCTTCCGTGAAATAGCAGAGAGAGATCCATCGGCTATTCGAACCTTATCCTTACCAGAACAAGTAGAGCAAGATTAAAAAACAAATGAACAACCCGTCATATGATTGGATGCATCGGCATCGATAATCCAAGGAATACCAGAAGAGGCAGTAAAAGCACTAACTGAGATACCTGTATGAACATACTAAGTGGAAGGAGAAACCGTAAAAGTAGAAGTAACTGGGGAATCAACTCGAGCCATAAGGCGCCTGAGAGCTTGCAACTCCCCCTGAGAAAAACCACCCATAGAATTAGCACCAGACGAAACCCAGAGTTAGTAAAGGAAGAAACTATAGACTCCTAAACATGAGCCTCCTTTGCCACGAGGAGGGCAACCATGTAGCTTCCAACAAAAATTCCTGGTATAGCCAATATCGTAGTAATCACACCGGAGAGGGGCACGATCAGGAACACCACTGCTAGCACCAGATGGACCACTCGGTGGGGGGGTGGCCATTAATGCAGAACGAGTAGGGATACACAACATAGCGCCCCGACGACTCTCCTCTTGCTGAACGATGGCATAGGTTGCACCAAGGAATTGAAACAGAACACGATCGAGCACCTGCACCCTAATTTGATCGTATTCCAAATCAAGACCGGCCAAAAAATCATAAACACGTTCATTTTCTAGTCGCTGGATCTATTTAGTAGCATCTCCAGTGTATACATCCTGAAATCCCTGATAGTGATCAAACTCCTGCCAGACACGACTCAAATTGGTGTAATACTTAGCGACCAACCGATGATGTTGCTCCAAGGTACGAAGTTTCTTTCTCAATTCAAAGCACTGAGCATCATTCCTCTGTTGGGAATATGTACAGGTTGCAGTGGTCCAAATAGCATACGGAGTCTCAAGTAGTAGGAAAAGTATGGTGAATATCAGCTCTCATAGAGTTAAACAACCAAGCCATGACTAACAATTTCTAAGACTTAAACCGGTTCAATTCAGTAGGGGCCTCTAGTTGAGAAACCGGACTCCTAATGAACTCAGACATCTCTCGAGCTTCAACGGCTAAAGTAAACGAGCGAGACCAAATCAAATAGTTGGTATCATCCAGTTTAATAGAGCAAATATCCAAAGTAGTGTTATCAAGGGGCCCAACCCGAGTTGGCTCCTCCTTCGCACTACTGGCACCATCAACAACAATTTTGAGGTCCGCCATAGGTTAGAATGATGAACAACCAAGGAAGCATATACGAGATAATGCTGCGATCGCAGAATAACCAATGAAGACAAATACCACAATCAGTATAGGAAACACCACCCATATGAATACCAGATCACCAGAAAACACCAAAAACACAGCGGAAGCACAAATGTCAGGCAAATACCTCAAATCATCCACCAGAGATTATCAGTAAATCGTCTACTGATCATCCACAGTTCGTTCACAAGAGAACCGCAATCACTCATATCGTAGCAACAAGAGGCGCTAACAAAAAAACAGCCAGGGCAGGCGACGACTGGCGATGGACGGCAAGGACCGAAGACGGCAAGAATCACGAGGCATGCATTTTGAGTTCAATCTTGAACGTTTTGATCATTTGTAAGCTAATAGAGTGGTCAACAATCCAAAACTAATGCTACCTCAAATTCCACAACTCAGCAATAAATATTTTTCATACATTTAACATGAAATATTAAGGAAACTTGATTCATTAGGCATACCATTGATTTAATCAGAACTCTAAACCCAAAAGCTTATCTCACCGAAAAGTAATTTGATCCTAAAGAGGCAACAAATCAGGAAGAAGACAATAAATAGTCAAGAATCCCTCCGTTCATATTCGGTCCGTGGTCTTATGTGAAGTATACAAGTTCTATCTTCACATACTATGAAACTTTCTGATTCCAAAACATGAACAAGGCCACTGAATAATTCCAGGTGTTCCAAAAGAGAAAACAGAGAAACCAAAGGCATACCGTTTTGGATATGGCAACTGATATTAAAATAAAGTCCAACACCTACAATGAGAGGGTGCAACAACGAATGACTCCAAGTAGTATTCCTGACCAAGTTATTCAGCGAAGGGGCTTGATTTGAATTGAAAAGAAGGGGCAAAGGGGCTTGATTTCAAAATTGTCCTGACCAAGTTATAAGAAAATTCAAGAATCAGAGAAGTGCATTTTCCAAACTTATAACAAAAGAAAAATATAAGAAGCAATGACATAATAACAGTAAGAACATAAATCAACCTGAAAGTCTTTTTTGTTATTTGTGTTTGCCTACACCCAATTTGGCTTTGCGTCCGCTGTTTGCTAAGGTAATATGAAGCCTGCAATCTTCTGTTAGGGAAAGAAAACGAAGTAAGTCTATTCAAAAACCAAAACATACAGGTCTATTCTTTTTTAGATGGCATTAACACATGAACATATTACCCCTACCAGTTGCCCGACACAGGAGAGGGATTTGGCCATCAGGAACTTCAAACACAACCACCTAAAGGCTCTACTTCATCCACTTTCACGGAAACTAAACAGATTGATTAGACTCGATAATGAAAACTAAACACTACATAAAAATTATGCAAGAAGTTTGCATCCCAAATGCAGTACAAAGGATGTGTGATTGGACAGCCATAAAATTTTGTTTCTCTTCTTGAAATGGGTACTTAATGGGTGCACATGGTTCAATTCCCACAAGAAGGGGAAGCCCCAGTAAATTATAAAAGCTGCTAATTAATTTCGTTAAACTACAAACCAGTTTGGGACACGCACAAGATAGGAATCATACCTTGCATCGAGCAAAAGGACGCCACACCTATGGATTACAAAAGTAGACTACCTATTGTTATGCTCCAAAAGTGTACAAAAAAGATAAAATTAGAAAGGACATAAGGACAATACTACCCAACCAAACATTCGGATGATTAGACTATTAACCCATTGTTAAGGTTAATTCATGACTTAGGCATTTTATCAAAAATGAGGTTTCACTAACGCGCTTCCTCAAACATCTATTGAAGATATGCTAGGAGAAAAATGTTCTAATAGTGGTTGCAAAAAGCGCTTTAGCCTTGTGGCCAAAATCTAGGAAGATACAGTAAGCCCAAGATCTTCTAAACAGAAAGAGACAAATGTAAATCGGACTAAAACCCAATTTTGGAAAACCCAACAAAAGAGTAGAAAATAAAAAGTGCATGAGTACCCAGAAAACTGCAAAAAGTGCATAAGCACTTTGGTTTGATTAGTCAGTACAGTCAAGTGTTCAAACAACAAAAACAATCCCATGATGTGGATTGTACCAAAATAAACAGAACCACTGGCATACTAGGAAAACAAATAAAAAATGACAACAAAACCTAAAGAACATAATGAAATGGAATCAATCTATTATTCTAACTTACAATTCTTCTATTTACATAAGGAAAAAGAATCAAAATTTAAAGCACATATAATTTAACACTCCCCTTCAAGTTGGTGCGAAGATATCAATCAAGCCCAACTTGAACACAATAGAGTGAAAACTCTTGCTGCTCAGCCCTTTTGTGAAGATGTAGACTAATTGATCTCCAAATCTTACAAAAGGCATATATATCAAACCCTCACTAAGTTTTTCCTTGATAAAGTGCTTGTCAATCTCAATACGTTTTGTTCTGTCATGTTAACAGGACTATGAGCGAAATTTATGATCGCTTCGTTGTCATAGTAGAGTTTCATTGGACCATTATCAGACATTCCCAAATCATGTAATAGGGTTTGGAGCCACAGGAACTTATAAACTCCATGAGGCATGGCACTATACTCAGCTTTTGCGCTAAGCGACCACTGACTGCGTCTTACTTCGCTAAATAACTAAATTTTCCCCAAAGAGAGTACAATAGCCAGAAGTAGAATGTCTATCATCCATAGAACCAACCCAGTCAGCATCAGTGAATGCTTACAACCGTAAGTGACCATAATTAGAAAACAAAATTTTTTTCCCTGGAGCTGATTTAAGATACCTCAGAATACGATAGACTACATCCAAATGTTAAGCACGAGGGTCATGCATGAATTGACAAACAATGCTCACTGCATAAAAAACATCTGATCGAGCACGGGCTAAGTATATTAGTCGGCCCACTAGGCGCTGATATCTCTCCTCATCAGTGTGTTCTTCCAAGTCTCCACTAAATTGATGATTAGCCTCAATAGGGGAAGTTGCAGGTCTACAACCCAACATACCTGTTTCTTCCAATAAATCAAGGATGTATTTTTTCCTACCTAGACTCCCCCAGAAGAGATGGAAGGGAGAGTAAAAAGGCTCGAACTTCCAAAAAGTGACATCCATAGAGAAATAAAAAAATTTAGAGGAAAGCTTATAGCATTTGTAGCTCTTCTGAGTAGGAGAGTACCCAATGAAAATAAATTTGTGGGCTTTAGGACCTAACTTGCCACCTGAGGGAGGTATGAACAAAGCACACACGACCAAAAAATCCGCAGACGAATTGTCGTGACACAGAACCTGCTAGAGACACACTCCAGAGTTCTTTTGAAGAGGAGAACACTGGATGGTAAGTGATTTACAAGGTAGGTGGCAGTTAAATGGCTTTACACTATAAAAATTTAAGAACATTCATTGTGAATAAAAGGAGCGAGCGACCCCAACAAGATGGCGATTTTTGCGTTCAGCAACTCCATTTTGTTGTGGAGTGTCAACACATGCTGTCGGAAAGGATAAAAAAACGCTTTTGTTTCTCAAACTCACAGGCTTCACAAAAAAACGGACTCAAATGTTGAACTAAATTAGGAAAAAGCTTCTCAAAGATTCCAAAAGAGGGATAACTTAATCTAAGATGTCACTGATGTAACATAGAAATAGTTAAACTCACATTTGCTTGCAGAGAGCTAGATCACATGACATAGGTGAATGAGATAGAAAAGGGACAGAGTCCAAAAAATAGAGGCCACCATGTGCTTACCGTTGCCAATCAACTTCTTCGTATCCAGTTCTTCAAAAACACAATGAGTAGCCAATAAAGCCACGGAACAATTTGCAAAACGAGCAAAACTACTAACAAAAGATTAGTGGAAAAGTTTCGAATATGTAGAACTGAAGAGAGAAATAAAGAGAGAGAATAACGAACAAAACCTTCCCCTAAAATAGCAGAGAATGATCCGTCGGCTATACTGACCTTATCCATACCAAAACAAATAGAGTAAAAATCAAATAGAGAACAATCTGTCATATAATCGGAAGCATCGAAATCTATAATTCAAGGAACAGTTGAGGAGGTAGTAAATGCACGTGCAGAGATACCTGTGTTGCAAAATGGGATGTAGCAAAGACAACTATGAAAGCAGAGGCTATAGTAGATAGAGAATCAGCTCGAACCATAAGGTGCTGGAGAGCGTGTATTTCCCCTTAGAGAAAAACCACCAACGTGATCAGAACGCCTGGAACCACGACTAACGAAAATCTCCAACAAAAATCTCCAACAAAAATCTCTAGTATGACCAGTGGTATGGCAATAATCACACTGGATGGACAAACGATCAATAGGTTCCCTAGTTTGTCCGGTTCTAACATACCGCAATGTAGAAGAGGGATACCCAACAACAAACTGAAGGGAAAAAAACAGCAACCAAACAAACTGAGAATGCAGGTGAAGCACAAAAGCTTCCAGAAAACTGCAGATTGCAATCAGCAGATAGCAGAACCAAAAAATTGAGCAAAAAAGGCAGATCACACCAATAGAAACAATGCTGAAGGAGACTCCAACAATAGCTCAGAAAAAGGGACAAAACTGCGCAAAAATTGAGCAAAAGCTGTGTAGAAATTGAAAAGAAAAAGTGTAGAAATTTAGCAAAAACGTATAGAAACAGCAACAGTGTGTGTGAACAGTGGAACCCGCGAACAACGCACTATGAACAGTGCTGTCCAAAACGCCCGCGAAAGATGGGGAGCTGGATTGTGATAGGAGGCAGCGACATGGCAGAGTGACAAAACTTTAACAATATATAAAAAAAAAAAAAGACGAAGACAGCAACGGTGACCAGTAAATTCCGACAACGATGGTGGTGGGTGACGACTTAGAATTTTTCGGCCCGCTCTGATGCTATGTTAGATTTAATAAAACCAAAATACTTTTATTTCTTTTCATCACGTAGCATTTATACAAGTAAAAAACAGACTTAATCCATCTATTATTCTGACTTAACTATTCTTTTATTTACCCAAGGAAAATAAATCAAAACTTCAATCTAATATAATTACACTATGAATCCTACATACACACACATAACTTAACAGTTTAATTGGCTCATCAAAAAGCTTAAACAAAAGTAAAAAGGTCAACACTAAAAATATCTTAACCGATCCGAACAGAACAATATTCAACGAACATATCCAACACGTAAACTTTAGAAACACACAGCAATTGAAACTCCACTAAGTTTAGTGAGAACACACTTATATGTACAATAACAAAGAACAACTACCTCATACAAATGGTTTAAACTGGGAAACAACTTGCTATCTACTCTCTCCGTCCCGGTTTGTTTGTCCACTTTTTGACTTTTACATGTCCAAAAATGTTTGTCCATTTTTAAAGTTAACTTGTGAAAGTTACCTTAATATCCTTTCTTTTTTTAAAAATCACACTTTCAAAAACGTGCACTCTCATTTAATGCTTAGAAAGTTAAGGGTATTTTTGGAAAGTTAAAATTTTAAGAGTAATGATTAGTTGGAATTTCTAAAATGGACAAACAAATTGGGACGGAGGGAGTAACATATATGTATCAACATGTATACGAAGTTTCATAATAGCAATCGAAACTCCACCAAGCTAACCGAAGTTCAGTGAGAAACCCTGTTTACCAATTGTTTTGCTTGCCACGTTCTGAACAGACAAAGAAACTCGATTCTTGTGGATCCAATTCTTGACTCTTGCTAGATGCACAAAATGTTAAATCGAGAGAACAACAATTTTCTCATTCATTCACATATAACTACATTAAATCATCACGACTAACCAGAGTTATCACTTACTAAAAATTGATCCCTCCATTTAAAACAAAGAAAACGATTTTAAAAATCATTACTGACCTTTGTTTTTGCGAAGGCTTTTGATGCTACCAAGCTTCCAAAAATTGATGAAGCTGAAGGGAAAAAAACCAGTGCAATATTAGGAAACCTAACAGATAAACTGATGAAGAACAGTAATTAGTACTAACCTACCTAGAGGACTTCAGGAAATTGTGGAACCCTAATAGATAAATAACAAGAAATTATCAATAAAATCGAGAAATATAACGAAACAAAAATCGGTTATGAAGCTGAAGAACAAAAAACTGAAGCTCTCCAGGTCACAATCACTGTGCATTAACTGCGTTAATTAGAACCCTGATGAAGCTCTTATAATACAATGTCATAAGCACAGGAATTCCACTAACTGTCAAAATACAATGTCATAAACCGTATTGACTCGATTTTCAAACGGAACTAAACCATTATAAAGGATCCATAGTCCCTCCGGGAAAGTCCAGTAGCCTTTTTTACCTCAGTAATGCGCAGGAAATAGGTTGCAGCTTTCAAGCCATGCTTAACCAGAGTCTCCCGCAAGGGTTCACTTAACCACCACTTGGTCTCATGACTTCTCATATTGAATACTCTCTAGTGTGGGGATCGACAAAATAGTTGTGGATAATTCCATTATGCTGGGTATAAATACAAGAATCCAAAATCCTTTCGCAGATGGGAAATCATCGAGTAAAAACTGCCCACGAATCCCAAATACATCTTTGTTCTCTTCTTGTGTTTTTCGATTAAGTTACGAAAAGTCATCAACGATGTCTTTGACTTCTTAGAGGCATAAACAGGAAGCATCCGAGGATGGAATCATCCTTCGTGAAATCGATTCAACAAAAACATGAATATCAAGAAATTGTGAAATCTGAGTCAAAAAACTGTGGAACCCTTAGTCAATCCTTGGACGATCTCCTTAGTGAAATCAAGTAAAAATATACAGGAATCATCCAAGTCATCTTGTATTTGATAATTCCATCATAAGTAATGATTTGGGAAAGTCAATATGGCAAAAATAGGAATCAAATCCATTTGAGCCTTGGCCCCACTTTCAAACAGGAATCAAACCCTTTGTTTTTGTTAAGGCTTTAAATGTCAGAGAGCTTTCAAAAATTGATGAAGCTAAAGGGAAAAAAAGGGTAAATTATTAGCAAACCCAACAGATAAAGTTGATGAAGAACAATAATCAGTACTAACCTAACAGAGAGAATCAAAAATTGTAGAGCCCTAACAGATAAATAGGAAAACAAAAAATCATTGATGAATCCAAAGAACAAAAACCTGAATCTGAACCCAAAGAGAAAAAGCAGATGAAGAACCCAAAAAATCATTAGCAGCGCAAGAACTCACCACTGCAGCCAAAAACTGTACAGAAACTCCCAAGCACCGACATTGCCGCTGATGCAATTCACATGAACCGTCCAGACCTAAAAGGTTCAAGCACACCGACCATTAGATTGCGCCATGTAGGGAAAAAATTCGTGAGATGCCAAAAAAATTGAAACACATTAATAAGAATATTGTATCGAACATATAGCGCACAAAAACTGGTCATCGAAAAAATATAAAAAATCATGCAATTTCATCAAACTGAAACATGCATTTGTGCTATAAAAGACAAAAACTATGTCTCAAAGAAGGACACATACAATAAAACAAAAAAAATGAAAAATCATTGAAATCCGACAAAATACATAAATCAGTAAACCACCCCCATTCAATACATCTTCCATGAGAAGCATAAGTTGAATACAATGATTCCTTTCAGAATATTGTGAACATCTCTGAAACCAAAAGCATTCTATCCACATGTAAGAATAAAAAACCCCAACTTTAAAACTATCACAAACAATCTCGTGTGCCACTTACCAATGACAAAAGGTTGCTTCGACGAATATTTTGCAGCAAATGTAGTGGGTTGTTCTTCCACCTCTGAATTTCTTTTTCCTGATAATGGGAGAAAGCAGAACGAGATAAAAGTGTGTTGGGTTTATGTTACTTGACCCTCACACACATAACTTTATTTATATTGTTTAGAAGAGTTACACATACATAAGATAAGCAATGTGAGACTAACACTTCTAACACTCCCCCTCAAGTTAGAGAATAGATATCACAAAATCTCAGCTTGTTACATAAGAATTCTAAACGAGGGTTAAACATTGATTTGGTAAGAATATCCGCTATCTAAGCTCATATGGACACAAAAGGCGTTGCTAACACACCACTGTCAATCTTCTCTCGAACAATTTGACAATCTACCTCAATATGTTTAGTTCTCTCATGAAACATAGGATTCGAGGCTATATGTATTGCCGCCTGATTGTCACAATACATAGGAATGGGTAACTGCACCTGAAATCCCAATTCCTCAAAAAAGGTCCTCAGCCAAACAATCTCACATGTGGTATGAGCCATAGCACCAAACTCAGTTTCTGCACTAGACCTTGCAACAACAGTCTGCTTCTTACTCTTTCAGGTAACTACGCTGCCACAAACAAAAGTACAGTAACCAGTTGTCGAACATCTATCAAACGGTGACCCTGCCCAATCTACATCAGTAAATGCCTCAACACGTAAATGACCATTACAACACTAAAATAAGCCACGTCCAGAGTGAGCCTTAAGATATTTCAAAATGCGAAAGCAAGCTTCCCAATGTGAAAGATGAGGAGCATACATAACTGACTCACCATACTAACAGCAAATGAGATATCAGGACGTGTATTGGTAAGATAATTCAACTTACCAACCAAACGACGATATTGGTTTGGAGGAGGAAATACCTCCCCCTGGTCAATACAAAGTTTGACACATGAGGGTCCATTGGAATCTCTGCAGGTTTAGCTCCCAACAAGCCTGTCTCTTCTAAAATATCCAACACGTATTTCCTCTGAGACAAACTGATTCCATTTTTGGACCTTGCTACCTCAATACCCAAGAAATATCGTACCTTACCCAAGTCTTTAGTGTGGAACTGACTACATAAGAACTGTTTCAGCTCATCAATCCCTTTCTGATCATCTCCAGTGATTATATTGTCATATACATAGACAATAAGCAATACTTTCCCTCGAGTCGACATAAGAGAGAATACAGAGTGGTCTAACTGACTGCGACGCATGTCAAATCTCAAAACAGCTTCACTAAACTTACCAAACCACGCTCTAGCAGATTGCTTAAGTCCATAAAGGGCTTTGCAAAGACGACATACCATACGATGCGCCCCCTTAGCAACAAACCCAGGCTGGTGGCAAGAGAAATAAGAAGCCGGACGGAGCCAAGCTTGGCAACAAGAGAGAACGTGCCGGAATAATCAACACCATAAGTCTGAGAGTATCCTTTAGCAACCAGGCAAGCTTTGTGGCGCTCGATAGTGCCATCAGAAAGATACTTGACAGTATAGACCCAACGACAACCAATAGGAGTTTTGCCAGCAAGAAGAGGAACCAACTCCCAAATGCTATTATGATGAAGGGCAGACATTTCATCCTCCCTAGCCGTGCACCACTCAGACCGGGATAAAGCTTCATGTACAGTGTTAGGAATGAAAATGGAAGAAACGGTAGTAGTAAAAGCACGTAGGGATGGAGAGAGGTGAGCATAGGAGAGAAACTAAGAAGGGGGATGAGAAGTGCACGAGAGATGAGAACTACGATATTTTACAGGAGGTTGACGATACTCACGAGTTATATATCGAGAACAGGCGGATTTGGCAGCGGGGGGGAAGACGAAGGTGGGGGCAAAGAGAGGTCGGATTTGGCAGGGATGAGGGTGGAGAATTGTCTGGGGCGAGAGGCAGAGACGGTGCTGGTGTGTGGGAACGACAAACATATACCTGCAAAGGTCTTTGTGGAATAGTGGGAGGAGGAACAACCATAGCGGCTTGGGGAATAGCCAGTAGGGACAGCCATGGGTAACACAAAACTCAAAGGGAAGAAGGTCGTGGGCAGAAGTAAGGGCCGAGTAATAGCGTAAGAACTCATTGAACATGACATCAACACAAACAAAATGATATCCTTTTTGGGTGTGAGAATAGCCCAGAAAGTTGTACCAAAAAAGCCCTGGGATCAAGTTTACTTCTATCAGGATCAAGAACATAAACATAACAGGTGCACCCAAAAATCCGAGATGGTAAGGAGTGGAGAGACCGACCAGGAAACAAAAGCATATGGGGAACCTGGCCACCTAAAACCACAGAGGGCATACGGTTAATGAGATAGCACACAGTGAGAACAGCGTCACTCCAATATGATGTAGGAACCTGCATTTGAAACAATAAGGCACGCATAACCTCAAACAAGTGGCGAATCTAGCGCTCGGCAACTCCATTTTGTTTTGGAGTCCGAGAGCACAAGGATTGGTGAAGAATCCCATGATCAAAAAAAATTGAGAAAGTGTACTGCAAAAATATTCGCGGGCATTGTCAGAACGAAATATCTTAATGCAAGTATCAAACTGATTTTGGACCTCCATGAAAAAGGTTTTAAAAACAAACTTCAACTCAGACCTCTCTTTCACTAAATAAAGGTATCTAATGCGAGAAAAATCATCCACAAAAATAACATAGTACTGAAAACCAAAAATACTAGGCACATGAATAGGTCCCTAAATGTCTGAATGAATAGGTCCCTAGGTAAATAGGTGACGCAACAGTGTTTACTAAACTCACAGACCAACTTATTAAGAGAACGACAGTAGGGCACAAGATGCTTCAAACTTCGAAGTGAGGGATGACAAAGACGTAGTGCTGTTGATATGGAGACTCCGATATCTAAGAGGCTGTAGGCTGCGATATACTCAGGTAATATAGTCCACCTCGGTCAATGCTCCCACCAATCTTCCTCCCCGTTTTTAAGATCCTAAAAAACACAACCATGAGGAAGAAATGTGACGGAACAATTTAAAGATTTTGTAAGTCGGCTGACAGACATGAGATTAAATGGAAAACGAGGAACATGTAATACGGATGTCAAAGTAAGAGACAAAGTGACGGGACTGAACCAACACCAGTAACAGCAGTGGTAGGTTATCAGCCAAGGTAACATGGAATAACCTACAAACAGGCGGTCGATGAAAAGAAGCAGGTGTACCCGTCATATGATCTGTAGCACCTGAGTCAATAACCCAAGGAGAAGAAGAGGAGGAAGCAACACAAGCACTAGATGGCCCGGTTTGAGCGAGCGTAGCAATAGAAGAGCCTGTCGCATCCTGAAATGAAAAGAAGCCCTGGTACTTCTCAGCAAAAAGAACCACACTATCAGCAGAATGTTGAGAACGCTGTCCAGTATCCTCAGAGATAGGGACCTGATGAGCCTAAAAGAAGCCACGGAACTCATAACATGTATCTACCCAATGATTGGGCCCCCACAATAAGTATATAAGCGGGGGCCACGTCTACGACCACGACCGCCCCTTGTCGTGCAGCCGCGACCCCCCCCCTCCCCCGACCACCAAGGATAAAACCCAGACCACTCACCCCATAATCTCGAGCACGACTGCCACCAAAATCACGGCCGCGACCACGGCCTCGGCCAACAGAGAATGCAGAACTCTCAGAAGCAGTGAAAGTCAAAGCTGAGCGGTTAGAAGGCGGAGCAGAAAGAGATGATGATAGTCGGAGACGACTGAACACCTCGCTCAGAGGAGGTAAGTCACGAGTCCCCAAAATCTGATTACCCAGCGGACCAAAGGTAGGTGAGGCACCAGATAGAAAATGAGTAACCCGCATACGTTCACGTTGCCGCCGTATGACCTGAATGTCAGCAGAAAGTGGCTCACATATATCTATTTCATGACAAATGTGTCGAAACTTACCATAATACTCCTCAAAAGGATCGTTACCCTGAGATATAGTAAATAAAGATTGACGAAGATCATAAGTGCGACGAAAATTGTCGACACCAAAGTACAATTCTTTGGCCTGTGCCCATATCTCTTTGGCCGTATCACAAAACATCAGCCTGTTGGAGACCTGTACTGTCATACTATTCCATAGCTCGGAACGAATACGGGCATCAACTGCTTTCCAGGCCCAATATGTAAGTGCAGAAGTAGGAGGAGGATCATCACACAAATAGGAGTCCTTGGATTCACCGATATAATATACCTCAACGGCTTTAGCCAAAAGAACATAATTCCCTCCATGTAAAGGTGTGGAGGTAATTGAGCGCCACTCACGAGACCGAGAGCCAATAGGTAAAGAACTAGAAACAGATGTAGGACTAACAACCATAGAGATAGGGCCCGAGTCAGAATCGGATTTCTCCTCCGACATGTCTACATGAGCAAACAAGTCAATGCAAGAGGAGAGAGAGATGATCACCAACGAAAATAAAAAACAAAGGCCACATAAGAAAGAACCAATCACTGCTCATAAGAATAACCACATAGCTAAACCAAAAATAGAGACAACGCAACCAGCAAACCAGAAACAATGCAGCCAACAGAACTAGAAACAACGCAGGACAGCAACATACCAATCTATGTAAATAGTTTAACCAAAGAATCCCTTCAAACTATGGAAGGAATAATGGATGCAACCTTCAAAGAGGGAGGCAGCAGACAAAACAGACACAGAACAGCTGCAGATTGGGCAGCAGCAGTAGCAGGCAAGGGAGAGAGAAAGCAACAGCAGTGAGAGAGAGAGAGAACGCAGCACTAGCAGGCGTGGGAGAGAGAAAGCAGCAGCAGTAGGCAAGAGAGAGAGAGGGGCTAGTGGAGACGGCGGCTCGTTGGGACAGGCTGTGGTCCGTGGCGGCTGGGTGTAGATTAGGGCTGACGGCCGTAGATTAGGGTGAGGGTTAAGGGTTAAGGTTATAAGATGGGGATTACGATTGACGGCTGTAAACTATTGTAAGGTAGGGTTAGAGTTAAGGGAATAGTTTATGGTTAGGGAGGAATCAGATATTGCTCTGATACCATGTTAACGGGAGAAAGAAGAATGAGATAAAAGTGTGTTGGGTTTATGCTACTTGACCCTTACACACATAACTTAATTTATATTGTTTAAAAGAGTTGCACATACATAAGATAAGCAATGTGGGACAAACACTTCTAACAATTCCAATCCACCATCCAAATGAATAAAAAAAATGAAACCTAGATGAAGATTCTATCAAATCAACAATTGACTTAGCATTAGAAACCATGTAGTGACCCTCCTACGCCCTCCAAAAATTTTAAAAAATAAAGGCTAGTTGAGTCATAGAAGGAATTTCCACAAGTAGTAAAGCATAAAGATCCTCTCCATTAAAGTAATGCAATAGAGAGGTCTAATACATTGCAAATCGTGATGATGCATCATTATCGTCAAGATGTAAGCTCGTGATCAGCTCAAGAACAAAAAAAATCCTGATGATGCGTCATCATCGTAAAGGGAGAGGTCTATTACACTGCAATTGTTTCTCCCACATTTGAAATCCTACTAAACTGATTCATGTGGATTCGTCTAAACCGTGGTTTTTAGTCACAATTTGAGTTTGCAAAATCTTGTCAATGGACCTTTCGCTTTACATTAGTTTAATGGAGGATCCTCATCCCATTGAACAATATCAGAAGAATCTATGTACTTTAATATTTAATACCGCCTACGTAATTTGCATAGATAGAGACACTGCAAAACAATAGCTTGCCAAAACGAAGGTCCATAAAAAACCTCAATATTTACTATTCATTGAAGTACAGTCTACATATCAAATGGATCAATGATCATAATTTAAACCAAGCTTAATGAGAGATCAGTTGATGTTAACAATCAGGTCCCACAAAACACATAATGAAGATTGTAGAGAATCACCATAACAACGCAGCTCAGCAGACCACACAGCAGCAATGGACGCAGCTCAGAATGTAATTGCCTTGCAGCTGCTGCTACTGCTGCGTTTTATGCCAGAGATTGGTTTTGAACATGACACAGTTTTATGCCGGAGATTGATTGACCTACTGCTGGTATTGTCCTTAAATAACATTATGAGGAAGATATTTGAATTATCTGCCCAAACGGTTCGTGTACCCAAACAACTATGAAGACTAGATCGTGAATCAATTCAAACATACTAGAGGGGCTATGCCGCCACCTCCTCAAAGCAGTTCCGAGGAGTTATGCCACCGCCTCATGATATTGAACAAGTAAAAAATAAATACCATAACAAATCAAACAAACTAGAGGGGCTAAGACCCAACCTCCTCAAAACAGTTCCGAGGGGTTATGTCACCACCTCGTTATATCGACCAAGCAAAAACATAGACGATTATACTTCCTCCAGCTTGCGTTACAACTCAAGTCTACAGGAACTTACGTTAGAGTTTTCTGCTAGAGAAAGTGTACTTGCTAAAACGTAAAATGCATCAATTTGTAGAAAAGAAAGTATACCAGTTTTAGAGTCCACAGTAACTCTGTAAGCAGGCCAGACAACAGTAGTTACAAGAGCTTTGTCAAGCTAAGTCATACCTCTTGCACTCCTCCATAAAAATACTTCATGTTTCTTTACAAAATCCACCAAAACTCTCGTTGCAATAGGCCCAATACGAATATGATGAACAAGTGCATTTGGATCACTGGAAGACCAACGCCCTTTAGCAACTACAATCTCCTATCCCCACCCAATCAAAGCATCTTGCACTTGTTGGTGTTCACTCTTTAGCAACAAGGCAGCAAAAAACAAACCGACAATTTAAGCAATTAGAAACAAAACTTTTTGATATTGCAATAATATAACCAGTGTCGTGGATCGGTATAGGTGATGATACCTCATTAGCTATTGGGCTAGGAACAATTAGTGTAGCTGGTGGAACCTCGTGAGCTATTTGGTGCACCCCTATCTACAAAGTTCAACAACAGAAGGTATAAAAATATTATCCAAAATAGTACACGATAAATGTCAATGCATAAAACTATAAGATATTTAGTCTTTCAGTTTGCCCGTCAACTACAATCTGTATATTTTGAATTTGAGACGAGAGTTGAGCATTTTCATCACGTACATGAGCTACTTGGCTACACATGTGAGAATATACCCAACCTTGTTTGTGTGACCCCTTTCCCAAATACTCTTACACGGCCACGCTTCTCGGGACCAAGGACTTTAGAAATAGCATCTTCTTTCAAATTACTTGAAGATGATTTTGGTGTATGCCGTCCAACATTTTTAAATTCCTTCTACAAATTGTACAACAACAAAACAATGTAAATAGTTAAGGTAATTATTTGAATCAGCATACAGGTAAATGAGGAGTCATGGCCTTACAATTGTTTTATCCTATGCACAACTAAAAACAACATAAAAAAGCAGTGCAAGGTTAAATATAATAGATTCCATCTATTCATTGAACTCATGAAAAACTCAATTAAAAAGACAGTGCCAAGCTTAATATACTCGAGTATTTCTTAACAAAGTCACGGTAGGCAACATACTTAAGAGGGTATACACTAGAGATGGCACACTTCACACTATTGTTATTTGAGTCAATCGAGTAGTAATCATCCCCATTTTCATTCAAAATCTTAAAATGGTTGGATTGCAACACTGTGAACAAAATTTTGGCAGATTGAAGCCAAGTGTTATTCAATACTCAAAGCCAGAGAAACTTTTGAACCAATTAGTTATCTACAAAACATGACAGAGTTGTACTGGAATCACTACACAAAAACATAGAAAGATAAGCACAAAACAAGCTAAAAATTCTGACCTCCGCATGGAATTCACATACATATCCTTCTCAAAAGCATGTTTTCAAAAATTAGCAAAATATCTATAGAGATGTTACCACATAATCAAGACAGACCAACATTATATACACTAGTAGACCAAAAACAAAAAAGATGACCGGAGCATGATGACCCAAGCATTGCACGAGTTCTTTATATAGTACACCAAAGCAAAGAAACTAATAACATATATAAAAACTACGTAAGGTTGCTGCATTTTTTGGAGTTGTTCAAATTCGGCAATTGCAATGTGTCCAAGGTATGTTCTCTACCCATTGTCAACTCATACACATTCAGACTCTCCTATACCAGTGATTTAACTTAATTGTCGGTCCACGGCCCAAACAATGTCCCTAGCCTCCGAACATGCGTGCAGGAGCCTAAGGAGGAACATTGAAAGTTACTGTTTATTTCTTGACACCGTCAGTTATAATGTAAAAGATTATACATATGTCAAAACAAATTCATATATTTCATATTTTACTAACATCTAGAGATTTTTTATATACGCATTAATCATGGTCCTAACAGTTGTCGCTGCCATATCATTTTATAGGCATCTTCAACGATAACTTGTACCTTCAGCCAAAGCCATTTCTTGTTACATTAGATTTTGTCGCCTAGGTGGTTGTGAAATTGGGCTGTAGTGTTCATAAGAGAGATCTTACACTGTAACTACTAATCACTAGCTAGCTAATATTATCATTTTTTAATAAAAAAAACTCCAACTCATTGGTAACAAATTTTCCCAATCAGACTATGGACGGCGACCTTCAGCCCCAATCTCAAAATGTATGAATCTACCACCTCAAACCACAAATTCTCATGACAAATGAAGAAACGAAGAACAAACATCTAAAATCTTAGAATAACACCCAAAACTACGTCTTGCTTAGCAAAAAAAGAAATATTAGAAAAGAACAAAAGAGTACAACAAGTGATTGTATTATAATAATTTTCATTTCAGGAGCAGAGAGAGACACAGAGAGAGAAAAATTGTAATTGTATAGGAATATATTGATCAAGAAGCATGGAGGAATGATGGAAGTTGGATTCTCAACACATGCTTAAAGTGATTAATGGACGTAGCTAGCACATTATCCCTCCCATCTCTCCAAATCCAACTCCATTCAAATCTAATCACTTATTATTATTTTACACTTACCCTGCCAAACCCTTTTGTTTAAAATTTGTTTTTTACTTTACTCAAAAGTCCAAGCATTACAAAATTCATATCAATTTAACTTTTGTCTAAAAATCAGGGCCAAAAAACCTAATCAACCCAGATTCATTGCGTTGTTGGGAATGTGTGTGAGTGATTGTCAAAAGCTAACATATTTTTTTGGGAAAGCCAATCACTCCATCTCTGTTAGACCTTTGATGCACAACAATTATTGTTACTTCGATTCTACAAAGAAAATGTGTAGAAATCCTTGTATTGTGCAATAATTTTTGAAATTCTGAATTAATAACAGAGAGAATTGGGCGCTTACATGTTCACAATTGAGATGAATCAATTCAGTTCACATACGTGTTCACCATTTAGATTAATCCATTAGAAGAACTCTCTGATGTCAATTGAGTCGTACGCGGTGAAGGAATTGGGCACCCAAAATCTTCGAACTTTTTGGGCGCGAAGTGATTTGCGGCTGCCCCAAAAGTTTTCACATTGCCGCCTTTTGTTGAATGCTGTGTTTGATCCTTCACCTAAAGCTATAATAGGTTGCACGCTGTAGATGGCTTTTACCCTAAAGCTATCAAATGTATTCCTAACTTTTAGCAGCTGTCTAAATTAAAAAACGCTATTATAACCTTTGATTAGAGAAAAAAAGCTATTAAATTATGTTATGAAAAGTCTTATTTGTTTCAGTGTGCATGTCCCAGCTTAATTTTCCAGTTCGGTGCTTTCAAGCAGGGGCATGAAGTCATGTATAGATCGTCTAAAGGCACCGATTAAATGATTAGATGCATAGATCGTCTTTCAAGATTATCCAGAAAAATTACTTTTCAAATAGCAATAGGGATTATAGTTCCATATCAATTTGCTAAAGACAGCTCGCGTCGTGCCTTTAGGGAATTACTTCTCACTCTCTATATCTCTCTCTATTTATAACGCTTGTGCACAGTTGCTTGCATAGTCGCATTACTCTTTGCATAGGAATATGGCCAGATGCTCATGCATGCCTTTCAGTACGACCGTTATGGAGGAGGACCCGTGTCACGCCCCAAACTTCTAGGATATAAATCAAGCAACGGAACAATAAACACAAAACATAACATAAACATATTGCCCAGAAAAATTAATACATCATTCCGTTCTAAACATTGAACAAATAGAAGAGAAATGTCCTAAAACAGTCTTAACAATATGAAAAATGGTTTCGTATATCTACCATTCAACAAAAGGATCTATGCAACTGACCTACCTTGAATAATAAGATTGGAAAGGGAAATCGAAGGGGGCAAATGATCTCGATGGTACGTAATGGAGGCAGATCTGCTGCAGACTGCATTAAGGGTGCAACAAACTGTGCAAGCAAGAAAGCATGAGAGCTTGAGAAGGATCTGTTGACTGAAACATTACCTATTTGAATCAAAATAAAATTTGCCAAAATAGGTAATGAAGCATTACCTATTTGAATTATGCACCTTAAAACCAAAAACCTAGCACCACGTGGATTATACAAAATCAACACAAATAACGTATTAATTAAAAAACTATAAACCACATAACCGCAAACATTGACCTCAGAATTCAAAACCACATCAATCAAGAAGTGCTTGACTATTGTCATTACCTAGCTATATCAATGACCCAATAAAAAATTAGACTACAGGAATACCTGATGTAAAAATCAGAAACCTTTGAATTCTCCAAAATCTGAAACCCAAAATTCGAATTGCCCGATGCAAAAATCTGAAAATTGTACCTGTGGAAATCGAAAATCGAAATCTAAAAATTGTTTCAATTGAATGTTGCATCATGTCTTCTGTCTTGTGACTTTTCACTAATGAGTTCTGTTAGCGAGATAGAGAGAGAGAGAGAGAAGGGTAAAAGTGTATTAGGTAACTTAACCCATACACCTAAGCACTTTATTTATATTACTAGGAACAAAGCCACAAGCCTAACATAGGCGATGTGGGACTAAACAAACATAAACTATTCTAACACTCCCCCTCAAGCTGGAGAGTAGATATCGTAAAGTCCCAGCTTGTTACATAGCAATTCTAAGCGTGGTTTAAATAATGACTTAGTAAACATATCAGCCAACTGAGCACCCGTAGATACATACGGGGTAGCTATGACGCCACTAGACAATTTCTCGCGCACGAGATGACAATCAACTTCAATATGCTTAGTTCTTTCATGAAATACTGGATTAGAAGCAATGTGAATGGCCGCTTGATTATCACAATATAGAGGAATAGGCAACTGCACACGGAACCCTATCTCCTCTAGAAATGATCGCAGCCATACAATCTCACACGTGGTATGTGCCATTGCTCTATACTCTGCCTCTGCACTGGACCGTGCGACCACTGTCTGCTTCTTACTCTTCCAATTGACCAGATTGCCACCAACGAATACACAATAGCCAGTAGTAGATCTCCTATCAGATGGCCCCCCTGCCTAATCAGAGTCAGTGAATGCCTCAATGTGTAGATGTCCACTAGCTCGGTAAAACAAACCGCGTCCTGGATGTAGCTTAAGATACTTCACAATTCTAAGAACTGCCTCCCAATGTGGATGACGAGGAGCAGACATAAACTGACTTACCAGACTTACTGCAAATGAGATATCAGGACGTGTAATCGTAAGATAATTTAGTTTACCAACCAACCGGCGGTACTGATCAGGACTATGGAGCAACTCCCCCTGGTCCACACATAATTTGATGTTAGGATCCATAGGAGTCTCAACAGGCCTAGCTCCCAATAAACCTGTATTCTCAAGAATATCCAGCGCATACTTTCTCTGTGACAAGCTAATAACTTCTTCGGATCGGGCCACTTCAATACCCAAGAAGTATCTAAGTTTTCCCAAATCCTTAGTATGAAACTACTGATGTAAGAAAGTTTTCAGCTCATCAATACCTTGCTGGTCATCACCAGTAATGATAATGTCATCCACATAGACAATCAATAATACTTTCCCCCGGTCAGAAGTGAGAGAGAACACAGAATGATCAGACTGACTACGATGCATGCCAAACCGTAAGATTGCATCACTAAACTTGCCAAACCACGCTCGAGGGGACTGCTTAAGTCCATATAGAGCTTTGCGAAGCCGACATACCTGAGTACGCTCCCCCTGAGCAACAAACCCAGATGGTTGCTCCATGTAAACTTCCTCTTGGAGATCCCCATGGAGGAAGGCATTTTTAACATCCAACTGAAATAATGGCCAACCAAGATTGGCTGCAAGAGAAATGAGAATGCGAACAGAACCAAGTTTGGCAACAGGGGAGAACGTCTCCGAGTAATCAACACCAAAAGTCTGGGTATAGCCTTTGGCAACCAGGCGAGCTTTATAACGCTCAACAGTACCATCAGGGAGATACTTGACAGTGAAAACCCAGCGGCAGCCAACAGTAGATTTACCAGCAGGAAGAGGAACCAACTCCCAAGTGCCATTATGATGAAGAGCAGACATCTCTTCTTCCATAGCTAGCCGCCACTCAGACAAAGAGAAAGCCTCCTGAACAGTATTAGGAACAAAAACGGAAGATATGGAAGTGGTAAAAGCACGAAGGGAGGGAGACAGATGGGTAGAAGAAACAAATTTAGCAATGGGATGAATAGTGCACGATCGAGTACCTTTACGCTTGGCAACAGGAAGATCAAGATTGTCAGGATCTCGCAACGGAGGGGACGATGGAGCAGTGAGTGGTGGTGGACCTGCTGGCTGAGAAGGCTCTGGCTGAGGGGGCACTTGTGTTGTTTTCGAACGACGAACATACACCTGCGAATAAAAAGGGTTTGGAGGTGCAGTACCAGAAGGGACGGCCATAGGGAAGACAGACTCAGACACAGGTTGTTTAGTTGTAAGGATAGACTGTAAATAGAAAGGGAGTGACTCATTAAACGTAACATCAGCACAAACAAAATGACGACGTAAGGTGGGAGAATAACATTTGTATCCCTTTTGTGTGCGTGAATAACCAAGAAAAATACACCGAAAGGATCGAGGGTCTAATTTACTCCGGCCAGGGTCAAGAGCATGAACATAACACGTGCACCCAAACACCCGTGGGGGTAATGAGTGGAGAGGCCGACCGGGAAAAAGAACCATATGTGGAATTTGACCCTCAAGAACAGTAGAAGGCATTCGGTTAATTAAATAACAAGCAGTAAGAACCGCATCACTCCAATAAGACTTAGGGACCTGCATTTGAAATAACATGGCACGCATAACTTCTGATAAATGGCGAATCTTGCGTTCGGCAACTCCATTTTGTTGTGGAGTCCGAGCACAAGATGATTGATGAATAATCCCATGATCATCAAAAAACTGAGATAGAATACTATGATAATATTCACACGCATTATCAGAACGAAACATACGAATGCAGGTATTAAATTGAGTCTTGATTTCCATATAAAATGAGTGAAAAACAGACTTTAAATTAGACCTTTCTTTCATAAGATAAAGATATGCAAGACGGGAGAAGTCATCAACAAAAATAACATAGTACTGAAAACCAAAAACTTGGGCACATGAATAGGCCCCCAAATATCTGAATGAACTAACTCAAAAGGACTGGACACACGACGTGCTACTCTAGGATAAAAGGTGACACGGTGATGTTTACTAAACTCACAGACTTCACAAGATAGCTCTTTAAGAGACCCACAGGAGGGCACTAAACGCTTCAAATTCTGGAGAAATGGATGACCAAGCCTACAATGTTGCTGATATGAGGATTCTGAGGAGTGAAGAGCAACTGACTGAACAGGATTATCATTAGTTAGGTAATACAGGCCACCACGTTCAACACCGCCACCAATCTTCCTCCCCGTCTTGATATCCTGAAACACACAACCATGAGGAAGAAATGTGACAGAGCAGTTTAAGGATTTTGTAAGTTGATGAACAGACACAAGATTAAAAGGTAAACGAGGAACATGTAACACAGATTTTAAAAGGAGAGATGGAGAAACAGGAACAGATCCTAAACCAGTAACCTCAGTGGTGGAACCATCTGCCAAAGTAATATGAGATGGTTGACTAATAGACTGACAAGTAGAAAAGAATTTAGAAGTACCAGTCATGTAATTATTAGCACCAGAATCAATAACCCAGGAAGTAGAAGACAAAGAAGAAGCAACACAAGCAACTGAAGGACCTGTCTGAGCAAGCGTAGCAGTGGAAGAAGGCTGAGTCGACATAAGGCACTGGTACTGCTGGAACTCTTCTGCGGAGATAGTCACCTGATTGTTAGAGGACTGATGAACCTGTGCTGTATCCTCAGAAATAGCAGCCTGATGAGCCTGAGGAAATCCATGAAGATGATAACAAAAATCCACTGTATGATTGGTTCCCTGACAATGAGTGCAAAATCGAGATCCACGACCACGGCCACCACGGCCAGAACTACCTCCCCCGGACAGTCGACCTCCACGACTGCCAGAACTGAAATCACGACCACCAGAGCCTCGGCCACGACTACCCCCCACTGAATCCCGGCCATGACCACGGCCGCGATTATAAGAACCAGAGCCACCGGAAAAAGCAGAAGCCAAAGCTGAACGGTCAGAGGATGGCACAGGAGGTGGCGTAGAAGCACAAGACTGACGAAGCCGACTAAAGACCTCGGTGAGCGAAGGAAGATCACTAGAACCCAGAATTTGATTACTAACTGGGCCAAAGTCTGAGGAGGCACCAGATAGAAATCGAGCAACCTCCATACGCTCACGCTGACGTCGCACAATCTGGACATCAGTAGACAGTGGCTCACAAACATGAAGCTCATCACAAATACGACGAAACTTAGCATAGTATGCCTCCAAAGATAAATCACCCTGGCAGATAGAAAAGAAAGACTGATGAAGATCATATGTGCGACGGAGATTGTTCACACCAGAATACATCGCCTGAGCTTGTGTCCAAACCTGTTTGGCTGTATTGAGGAACATTAATGAGCCAGCAATATCTTCTTCCATACTATTCCACAGTTCACTACGAATCCGAGCATCCCTAGGTTTCCATGCAGCAAGTGCAGTAGTATCTGAGGGAGGATCATCAGTCAAGAAATGAGACTCAGAATCCCCCTCATAGTAAACCTCAACCGCCTTAGCCCAAATAGCATAATTAGTACCCTTCAATCGGGTGGATGTAATGGGTTGCCTCTCTCGAGACCGAGAACTAACAACAACAACAGACCCAGAATTAGAACCAGAACCAAACTGGTCTTCAGACATGTTGCTAGGCAATCAACACCAACAAATCCAAATACCAACACGAAATCGACGAACAATATTATCCACGGGAAATCAACCAATCATACTATCCAGTGGAAGAAAGCAACACCAACTAGCAACTCAACAGTAATAACCAACGAAGCTGTAGCTTACCACAAGAACCAAACAGGAACCAGCCATACCACGCTGGTAAAGCAACTAATAAAGCACTGCAGAAAGGCAGCCGAAGAAATCATCCAATCTGGAGCGAACAAATCATCCAATCGGGAAAGGCAGCCGAAGAAATCATCCAACCTGAAGAAAAGACATCAAATGCTCGCTGAAGGCGGGCTGTAACAGGCGGCTAAAGGCGGAAGCAAGGGGCGGATGGTGGCTACGGAAGACAGCAAGGGGCAGAAGCGAGGCGCAGGTGTGGGTCTGACTTTCAACGCCACCATCAGCAGATCAGAAGACGGCAATGGGCTGAGACGGATGAGACGGCAATGAACAGGCGGCGAAGCAGGAGGTTCAGCGCTGCTGGGCGATGGCGCAGGTTCAGCGCTGCTGGGCGACGGCGAAGCAGGAGGTTCAGCGCTGCTGGGCGGCGGCGGTAGGCGGATTAAGGGCGGCTGGGAGTGCGGCTGGGAGTGCGGCTGCTGGGAGGGCGGATTAGGGTTAGGGTTAGGCTGGGGATGCGGCTGCGGTGGCTGCTGAAGAAAGTTAGGGTTAGGGTTAGGGTTTGGTATTTGGGTTAGGTTTAGGGTTTAATTTCTCGGGTTAGGATTTATCTAGGGTGGAATACGAACCCGCTCTGATACCATGTTAGCGAGATAGAGAGAGAGAGAGAGAAGGGTAAAAGTGTATTAGGTAACTTAACCCATACACCTAAGCACTTTATTTATATTACTAGGAACAAAGCCACAAGCCTAACATAGGCGATGTGGGACTAAACAAACATAAACTATTCTAACAAGTTCAGAAAATTAAAGAGCTACTACTCCATGTATATAGTAAAAGGACACCACACCTTAAGATTATAGAAATAGACCACATATTCTTATGGTCCAAAAAATTACAAAAAGAAGTCGGATGATTAGATTCCGACACCCTTTGTTATGAGTCAAAATGAGTTTTTCACAAAATGGTGGTGATCAAACAAAATAACCCAAAAGCACGTGAAAAACAAATTCAAACAAAATAACTTCAATCCAGAATAGAAAATCAAACAAAGGAAACTTTGTTTATCATGGGCAACAGAAGTTCCACTTTCGCAACCAGCCATACCAACACAGGAAGCCTCAACAAAGAGTCAGAGATTATGGATTAAAACACCTAACAACGAAAACACAACATATATAAAAGGAGGAAATTAAGAAAAGAGCTTACTCGATCTTTAGGGAAAAGAAGACCAAGCCAGGAAACAGAAGACCAAGCCACTATCAGCAGGACCAGAGGGAACATGAACCTCAAAAGCTTCGTTCTTTAGGACTCACAAAAACAGGATAAAAAAATGCTGAATTCCTTACATATTGCAGTAGTGGTAGTAGCACTGTTAAAAACCCTTATGTAGCGGCAGCAGCAATGGTAAAACCCAGAATAAGGGGCACCACAGCCCTGCTTAGAAGAATAAAATGATCCAATTATGTAAGTATGTGTGCATAATTGGCTACACAACCATAATGGACTAATTTGAATTCTGACACTAATGAAGTCGAACTAAATTGGTCTGACTTGAAATCATACCAACATGCTCAAACACATTGCATTCGAAGGAAACTATTAGAAGTGGACATGGTAAATGGTGATTGCGATATGAACGATAAGGCAGAAGTTACCAAGTTGCTCAAGAATCAAGATTACTTACGACAATGAAATCCCAAGAATATGAGCAATGACAATCAAGTAGCTGCAGAGATATAGGTAAAAGAAAACAAAGTCACTCACTTGATTAGCCTGTGAGATGTGAAACTCCTCCTCATTGTCTGAGCATCCAAAGTCAGAGGTCCAAGCATCACCTAAAAAAACAATCCTAAGCAACAAATAAGACAATTAGTTCTACGCAGTGAACCCCCAGATTGCTCCCTGACCTATAGTGAAAACGTGAAACCAAAGCATGTCCATAACACCAACATGAGCAAGAGCACAGCCAAAAAAATCCGGTCTCTGTCACGACAAAATTTAGCAATTTAGGATAGACCAGAAATATTGAGGTGAATGAAATAAATTAAAAAATTCTAGCATGACTGAAAAAACAGTGGTACCTGATTAATACAAGCCCCAATATGAAGGCCACCGTTGCTACCACCTTCAATGCGAATCCTTGTGGGTTTTATTGTGAGAAATATTACGACCTTTGTGCTTTCTATGTTACAACTTTTCGTTAATTCTGTTATGCCATTACATAGCAAAAAGCAAGGTTCTAAAAGTCGCTAGGCGCTAGTCGAGCGGTGGGGGTGGGGTACGTTCTCGTGCTTAGGCATAGTGATCGGAGATTAATCGGCCAAGGAGGATTAATCGGTTTTATCTTTTTTTTGATAAATATACCTACAAAGTCTAATGTTCCAAACTAAATGAAAATAGGACACATTACAAATAAAATCTCAAACAACATTAACTGATTAGTCGGCGATTAGCCGATTAGCCAACACCTAGACGCCGATTAGGTGACAAATGATTTTCCTAGGCGATTTGGGGGTAGTCGCATCTGCGGGTAGCCGACTACCGATTAATCGGCTTAATCGGCAAATTATCCCCATTTTTCGAACATTGGCAAAGATTAAGAGAATATTGTGCTGCCTACTTTTTGAGGGTGTCACCACAGAACCTACCAAATTTAAATTCCATCCGTGAACTGTAGGGATACAGACAAGGGATACCACTTATAGCCGTGACTGTAAAAAAATACACGAAAATTCTAAACTAGTACAATATGGATCATTTTTTGTTGTGTATGTATATCAAAACGAGGAAATACAGCCTAATACACTAAGATGTTCCTCCATAAGACAAACTATCCATCTTTAGTAGTAATTTGACATGCTTTAACCTCAAGGCACACTTTTAGCACGCCTATGAAGATAAAACTCAACCATTGGATCAAATTGATTATGGCCGTTGTTGTGAAAATGTGTTTCGATCTCAATCGTTGAATTGAATCAACCGTAGCCGTTGGATTCGAAATGTGTGGGACCCACACTGTTGTGAAATGTATTATAGATTGCAAATAACTTTCTTCTAAGTAAAGCGAATGTAAAACAAATCATGAACCAATAAATAACTTTAACGCATACCTTTCAAGAGTCCAAACTTCCACAAAGACGGCCTATCAAAAA
This sequence comes from Arctostaphylos glauca, assembly GCA_019985065.2. Classification (NCBI taxonomy): domain Eukaryota; kingdom Viridiplantae; phylum Streptophyta; class Magnoliopsida; order Ericales; family Ericaceae; genus Arctostaphylos; species Arctostaphylos glauca. Next base: position 15,375,603 of record JAHSPW020000010.1, on the reverse strand, counting down.
AAAAATGAAGAAGATGGTGAATTATTGACATGTTACGACAACATGGATAAAAAAAACAAACGAATGAATCTTTTTCTGTGTTAGATTTTTGAATTCTTTAATTTAATGTAGACCCTATGTAGAAGTTTGTAAAGTTTGAATTGCGCACGCAACCCAATATATCACAAGACTAATGATATAGGATCTTAGTTGGTAGTTAAACGACCAGTCACAGAAATAGAGAAGTAAAAGAATACAGAATATGAAAACGGAAAATGGAAAACATAAACAGAAATCGAAAATTGAAAAACAAGAAAACAAAAAATTGAAAACAGAAATACGAAAACGAAAAACATAAAAGAAATAAAAATTCAAAAACAGGAAACCAAAAAATTGACAAACGTAGAGAAATGAGAAAAGAAAACGAAAAGATGTAGTAAAAGAAGGAAACTATAAGAAAATATTTGGGCATGCACTTACATTCAATGGATTCAAAAAAAGCAAATTTAGTTGTGGCTTTACATGCTACAAATCATGTACCTTTTGGTGTTTCCTAATAAGACAATGTACTTGTCTTTGAAATCACTTACCGTTTTTGTGAAAAAGACCCAAAAGATTTTTGCAGACTTTGCTTAGAACTACGATTGTCACCATTCAACACTCTTGAAGCAGAATTAATGGAGGCCAATAGAAAATCGGAAATGTGCAAATTAGTGGTGAATGGAGCGGGCGGAGGTTATGCACCAACAGTGCAAGCAAACGGAAAAAGGGATTGGTTGTAGTACAAATGAAAGCCAACGAAAATGGGCAGAGTAGTGGTAAATGGAGTGGGAAGGTTGTGAGGCAGTTATCTACATAATATTATTTTACTTTTTTACCTTGGTAGTTATATAGTAATAAATTAAAAATTATGTAATTTTTTTGGAGATAGTGGCTTTAAAGGAAAAAACTTTTGTCACGAAGCTTCATACCAAAAAAAGGGTAGCCTTTCTATATAACATCGATTATTTTCTTCCCACCTGAGAGCTACTTAGACCAAAGCCCACAAATACAACTTCTTGCTTGTTCTGGTTTGAGACCCAACTCTCAACTATTTTATTAATTGGTTTTGCATCTATACGAATGGTAATGCCTTACACACACAACAGTAAAAGAAAGAAAAACTCACAGGCTCCATACAGATGAATTTCCAAAAAAAAAAAAATTCAATACAAACAACTCCTGGCAAATCAAACACGCTGTTAGTTGTTATGTGTATAGATTAGGTTATGTATAAGTTAACCCTCATGGGCCTCGGTGATTAGAGCCCATTAGGTTAACCCTAACCTCGTCCACTTTATTATAAATAAACGACTCGCCCCTCTCTAAAGAGTGGATTTTCATCTTTACATGGTATCAGAGCCTGGTAAAAAATAAAATAAATAAAATAAAACCCTAATTCTACTGCCATCGCCGCCGCCGGACGCCGCCGCCGCCGCGCTGGATATACACTGATCTTCCGGCGGCGTCACGTCTCCAATGCCATAATCGTGTCCTAGCTTTCCCCCTTTCAGCTCTGCTCTCTAGCTCGTCCGCTGCCTCTTCCTCCACCGCCTGTTGCCGCCGCCACCCTCCTCTTCTCCTGGCATTACCTCCTCCTTCTACCATCACCACCGATTTGTATCCCTCTCCTTCCGATCTGATCTTGTGGCCGTTTGACTGGCTTCGCCGCCGCCGCCGCCGCCGTCCGCCACCATCCCTGAGCCACCATCTCCGATCTGCTACTGTACCCTTCTCCTTTAGCAAGCCTTAAACGCCTGACCTCGTGATCTGGTCTCGCGACTGCCTCACAGCCACCCTCGCCGCCGCCGCCGCCCTGCTCCTGCCTTCCTTCGTGCTGATCTCCTCTGTCTCTGTATGCCCGTGGACTGATCTGTTCTATCCGGCCTCGGGCCTACTTGATCTCCGTGTTACCCTTGGTTGTTTGTCTATTATTGGTGAATGAATGTTCTGATCCAGTGATTGGTGGTTCGTCGGGCTGATATAGGTGTCAAGAGTGGGCTTTGTCCTATATTATCGTAGTCATGTCGACTACTGATTCTTCGCCACCATTGCCATCTGTCCCGTCTGCCCAGTCTGTGGTGAATTGCGAGCCTACCCGACCCCAGATCTTCTCCTTATCCACTCGCTTGGTGGAAACCAAGCTGACTGGCCCATCCATTTATGTGTTATGGCGAAAGAAGGTCCTGAAATCTATTCAGGGTATGGATCTCGATCCCATTTGACAGATTGTGCTCCTCCCGAGACTTCACCTCAGTACCGCTCCTGGATTCAGGATGATGCTCGCCTGTTTACATTATTGCTCAACTCCATGGATGAATCTGTTGAGGTGTTGGTCACAAATGCCGATATTGTACGGGAAATTTAGCAATCTTTGTCCGATACCTATTCCACTACTAATGATCTATCTCGCCTCTTTGATGTAATGAAGGGGTTCTTCCAACTCACGCCTGAGGGAAAAACTCTTCAGGAGTACTATGCTGGATTTAAGACTCTTGCTGATGAATTTGACCGATTGCTCCCCTTTACTTCCGATCCCAACATATCTCGCCGTCAGCGTAATTACATTATGGCAGTGCTCTACTTAGCCAGTCTTGGTGGTGGTGACTGTAAGGCTGCCCGGTCACAGATCCTTGCTGGGGTTGATATCCCATCTCTCCCGGAGGCCTTTCAACGTGTGAGTCGCTCGGTGAGTCACTCTGATGCTCGCCCTCTACCCCGGAGCCCTCTGATAGGGTTGCCTATTTTTCCTCCCCGGGTGGGGCCCGTGGCGGCCGTCGGGGCCGAGGCGGGCGTACAGATGGTCGTACTGGATCTCCGGAGACTCGCACTTCTCATCATTGTGGTGTGGTTGGTCACATTCGTCCCCATTGTCCCCAATTGGACTCTAAGTCATCTTTTATGGCTCATGCTGCTATTGCACCTACTTCCTCTCCCGCGGGTCACGTGGTTCATATGTCTAATGCTGAGTATGACCGGTACACTCAGTCCCCTGTGCTCTCTTCTCCTGCTATTGGTACATTTATTACAGGTAACTCCACCGCCTGCATGGTTACTCCGCGCACTTGGGTTATTGACTCTGGCGCTACAGATCATATAACCGGGACTACAGGTACTCTTTCTGAGTATTCTCCTCTTAGTAGGACTGGACAGGTTACAGTGGCCAACGACTCTTCTCTTGACATTCGAGGTTGTTGCATTGCTACTCCCACTTCCTCGTTGACCCTACAACATTTGTTACATACCCCTGGCTCCCCTTTTAATCTGCTTTCTATTAGTTGTGTTACTAAAAATTTAAACTGCTCCGTACCATTTTTTCCTGATCATTGTGTTTTTCAGGATCTAGTGACGAATTGGACTATCAGTAAAGAAAGTGTTATAGGGTGCCTGTATGTGCTTGATCAACCCGTTGCCTGTGCCTGGCTCACCTCCTCTGCTTATGATGCTCACTGTCGTTTGGGTCGTCCCTCTTTAGCTAGTTCACAGTCTTATGTCCTGAATTTAATTCTATTTCTCATTTATCTTGTGAGTCTTGTCATTTAGCCAAACACCATCGTGTGTCTTATCCTATTCGTAATAATAAAAGAAGTTCTATTCTTTATGCTCTTGTGCATACTGATGTGTGGGGGCCATGCTCCATTCTTACGCCATTAGGCTACAGATATTTTGTGACTTTTGTGGATGACTACTCTCGTTTTACTTACATTTACCTTTTGAGAGCTCTCTAAAGTCTTCTCTATTGGAGTTCTTTCTTCTCTGAGATTCGTACCCAGTTTGGTCATACTATTCGTGTTCTCCGTAGTGATAATGGTAAAGAATATGTATCACAGTGGTTCTAGGCACATTTGTCCCACCATGGCATTGTTCACCAGACATCTTGTCCTGACACCCCCCAACAAAATGGGGTTGCCGAACGCAAGAATCGTCATCTTCTTGACACTGCTCGTGCTCTCCTTTTTCGCACGGGTGTCCCCAAACGCTTCTGAGGTGATGTTGTTCTCACTGCCTGCTATCTCACTAATCGCTTACCTTCGTTCGTCTTTTGTGGTGTCACCCCCCAGTCTGTCCTTCTCCCTACCATTCCTCCCTATAGTCTTCCTCTTCGCCTATTTGGGTGTGTGTGTTATGTTTGCGATACTCGCCCCATTTCGTCCAAACTAGATCCCCATTCTCTCAAATGTGTCTACCTTGGGTACTCCAAAACCCAGAAAGGGTACCGATGTTTCTCCCCCCAATTGCGTCAGTATCTCACCTCTCGGGATGTGGCCTTTGTCGAGACTGAGTCATTCTATCCTCTCACTAGTGTCTCGGAATCCCCTCCACCTGATGACTTTCTTGTCTCTCTTCCACTTCTCCCGACTCCTCCGGCACCACCTCCGGCCCCAGCACACACCTCCCCTTTGGCTTCCCCTACTGAGCCAGTCCCTTTGCCGCCTGATCCGGTCTCACCCTCCGTGGCTCCCCCTGCCCCCTCCAACCGCTCCTGCCGTGATCACCCTTTATATGCTCCTACCATAGTTTGGCAACTCCTATTCGCTCCTTGATTGTTAGCCTGGATTCTGTGCCCCAGCCACGTACTCTTGGTGAGGCTTTGGCTCATGCAGGCTGGCGTGCTGCTATGGAGGAGGAAATGCAGGCCTTGGAAGCCAATCATACTTGGGATCTTGTTTCTCTTCCCCCTACCAAGAAAGCTATTGGTTGCAAATGGGTTTACGCCGTCAAAGTTCATCCCGATGGCTCTATTGCTCGCCTTGTGGCCAACGGTTATGCCCAAATATATGGTGTCGATTACTTTGAGACCTTCACCCCAGTGGCTAAAATGGCCGCCCTCCGCCTCCTTCTCTCTTTGGCGGTTACTCATTCGTGGCCCTTATACCAGCTGGATGTGAAGAATGCTTTCCTTCACGGTGATCTCATTGAGGAGGTCTATATTGAGCATAGATTAGGTTATGTGTAAGTTAACCCTAATGGGCCTCGGTGATTAGAGCCCATTAGTTAACCCTAACCTCGTCCACTTTATTATAAATAAACAGCCCGCCCCTCTCTAAAGAGTGTGAGTTTTCATCTTTACACACGCTTACTCTAGTATTCAGGAAAAACTTTTGAGACATAGATAAATGATAAATCAGATACTCCTAACGATTTTACCAATGCAAACTAAATTCAATAATTTCAGAAGTAAGAATAAGAGAAAAGGAAAGAAAAAATGTACCTTCATCCCAGTCAAGACCGAGCCAACAGAGATCACATAACACGGCTTCCTTAGATTTATGCGTAGATCTCTCCAAGTCGGTATCTTCAATTCGAAGAACAATCTTGCCTCCTTAGACCTACAACAAACAACCCTTGATTTTTACTACTCCCTTGAAGAGAATGTGGAAGAAGTATTAACTCTAAACAAACTTGTGGGTGGGAAACGAACAATTTTCGGTGAGTGAAAGAGCAAAGGGAACGCAGACTTCTCTGTCAACTCTCTTTCGATTATTAGGAGAAGGAGCTTCTATGCAAAAGAACAAAGATGTCGGTGTAAGACAAGCACCTTAGTAATTTATGTTTTGCACCATATACATCAGTAATTATAAAGAACACATGGTGTTCATCAAAAAGGAGTTTACATATGCTTGGGAAAATTTGATTATAAACTGCAACAAATTAGATTATGAACTTAGACAGACACTTGTATGGAAGTTCCTTAGTCTACTCAATCATAGGAGTGTAGTTTTATTTCATGTTTTCTTCATGTTCCAATCTAACTAATCATCATCAGTTTTACAGTTCATGAATATGTGATCTTCTCTCTCATACGGTCTCCACAGTAAATCAAAAATCAGTGGAACTATGATAGGTACTAAAGAAACCTTCATCAACATTGTGACTTCATTGGATTTAGCGCAATATTAGTTCAACCATAAGTACCAAGAGTGCGAAATTGGCATCTGCTTGCAGACAACAATCACAACTCCATGTATACCACAGCCCTTTGTAACATTAACCAACTAAACCTAGAAGAGATCAACGAAATAGATTAAATGGAGCAAAGAAATTAAGAAATGTGCTTTCGTCGATTCGGTCCAACGAAAACATCAATGTGTGTAACCTGACGCAACATCCGATAAATAAATCGGCAAAATTAGGAACAAAGAAGATGAAGAATCATAGCACACAAGGTGGTACGACTTGAAGGTTATATGCAACAACCATTTGTTTCACTTGTAGGTGATATGCAATAAATCTCTTTAGTTCACCTAACCAAACCTGTATACATAATGGACCAAAGTAGTATTCTAGCACTCATACCCTTTGGTAAGTCCCACTCTACATTGTCCTTTTTTATCGAACATACTGATCCTAAAACAATTCATTCTATTAGAAGCTTTGGAATCGGAAAATTATTGGGAACTAAACTATTAAGTATTGATTTGTTCACACATGGGTGAACAAACTTTGAGATTCCGCGTTAATGTTCCACACAAAAATTTAGTTCAATCAACTATTGGTAAGTACTTGATCTAAATATATGACTTTTACTTCAAGACCCTTAATTTTTTCGGCTAAAAACATAAAAATTTAGATCAAACACTTACCGATATTTAGTTGAGTTGCTCCAACGCAGCCGAGAGTGAACTACGTTTGTCCACCAAGCATGGAAATTGACCCGCCTAATTGAAGCAATCCAAGGAGGATTGAACCCTCAAACATTCCGTGTGAACACACCAAAGCGAAACATATTTAAACAGACATTCAAATAGTTGTGGAACAAATTTAAACAAATTTCTGCAGATTCAAATAGAGATGTAAACAGATTCAAATAGCACAGATTTACACTAATTACTACTGCGGAACTCAAATAGCTTGGATGTGCATCAGAAATGAAACCCAAGAACAACTCAAAATGTTTCTCTTGGTTTTACTTTTATTGGCAGAAAATATGCTCCTACAAAAATAAAAAGAGAAGGTGCAGTGTTGTTCTTGATATATCTCTTGGCACATTAGGAATTTTCATAATCATAAAGTTCACATCTCCAATAATCAACTCTTGACACCTACGTTTTCAATTCCAAGAATTCAGAAAGTATAAAATAATTTGCTATGGGCGGTCATTTTTTCCTCTCATCCTTTCATGTTTCTTTTTCTTTCTTTTTTCACTTTGTTTGGTTGAATATTTTGGTGGAAGGGATAAGGGTACCGAAAACATGGACAACCATAAGAAAGAAACATAAAAACTCTCGGTTTTTCACTTCCAGTTTATCAGCAGACTACATGTAATAATTCATAGAAATCAAAAACGAAACTCGCTTTATAAGCGATTCCCCATGCCTTGCCTTGACTACCATCCGGAAAAAAACATATTAGAAGGCAATACACTAAAATTTAGGGGAACTCGTGGAAAGAAATGGAAAGGAAGACAAAATAATTAAGAAGGAAATCAAAAGGAAATTGGAAGAAAGTAAAGCATTTTCTTTTGTTTGACTTTGTATAGAAAATGAAAAGAAAGTAAAAGAGAAATACTTTTTGTTGTTTGACTTTGAATGGAAAATAGAGAGGAGAGAGGAGGGTTGATAGATATATAGATATGAAATTTTGCCCTTGCTTTTCCCCTTTTTTAAAAATTTCTACTTGTTTTACCTTCACATTTTTTCTCTTTCTATTTCTTATTAGCAACCAAACATGGGAAGGGAATTTTTTTTATTTTCCCTTCTTTTCCACTTCTTTCCACAACTTCCAAACAAACTGCATGAAAACTGTACTAAATGTACTAAACACCATTTTTAGACAACTCTAACAATTTTAAAAACTACATGGACACCTAGAAGACAAAAAGACAATTTTTAAAACTATCCACCATACTTTGCCATACCTCATTTTAGGTCCAACAAACTTGTCCTTCAAACGCGGTTCAAATAATTTTGCATCAGCAAACAATACCCTTTGGCCACACCCACAATACTAAAATAGATGAAAGTAAAAATTGGAACAAGAAGTTGATTCCGATCTATCCACGCTTACTTTACTAATTAAAACAGCTTATTGGTGCATTTCATTTAAAACATAGACTAAAAAACACATCTGATCGTAACTAAAACAAATTTGGGACACCAATTGGAATCTTAAACTGAGCAAAATTTAGCAGTTCAGTACTTCTAGGTTAGGAACCATAAATTGGTCCATTGAACACATTCATAGGCATCGCATCTGAAGTCTAAAAGACTTCCCTAACAGGTAACTCCGATGTCTAAAACTAACCGAAGTTCAAAAAAATCCAACTTGACGGTCATGAACGTACTACTTATATATGTAAGATTTGCATTGTATATGTACAAGAAGAGAATTCACTAAATAGGTTGAGTGCAGCAGCAATGAATGATACATTGAGTGTTGTGAGGAGTGAACACATCAATACACAGGAGCAATGACTTCTCGCCATCAAAGCAAATGTAACAAACGTTGAGTGCTAACACACGTTGCATTACGCAGTCCAATTACGCCCAGAAAAATTAATGCATCATTCGTTTCTAAACTTTGTAGGAATAGAAGAGAAATTTCCTAAACCAGTCTTAACAATATGAAAAATGGGTTTTGTAAGGATCTATGACGGAGAAAGTGAGTCGCAAAAATGACTTACCTTGAATAATAAAATTGGGAAAGGGAAATCAGAGGGGGCAAATGATCTCGATGGTTGCTAATGCAGGCAAATCTGTTGCACAAAGAACGAAGGATGCAATTCTATACAAACTGTACAAGCAAGAAAGCATGAGAGCTTTGAGAAGGATCTGTTGATTGAAACATTACCGATTTGAATCAAAATAAAATTTGCCAAAATAGGTAATGAAATTCCTATTTGAATTATGCACCTGAAAACCAAAAACTTAGCACCACATGGATTATAAAAAATCAGAACAAATAACGTATTAATTAGCAAACTATAAACCACATAACCGTAAACATTGACCTATGGAATTCAAGACTAAATTAATCGAGAAGTGCTTGACTATGTCATAACCTAGATATATCAATGACCCAATAAAAATTTAGACCACAGGATTACCTAATGGAAAAATCAGAAACTTGTGATCTCACCAAAATCTGAAACTCAAAAATCGAATTACCTGATGAAAAAATCTGAAAATTATATATGTGGAAATCGAAAACCGAAATCTGAAAATCGTTTCACTTGAATGTTGCATCATGTCTTGTGTCTTATTTTCACTAATGAGTTCAAAAAATTAAAGTTTTACTACTCCACGTATATAGTAAAAGGACACCACACCTTAAGATCATAGAAATAGACCACATATTCTTATGCTCCAAAAATTACAAAAAGAAGTCAAATGATTAGGTTCCGAAACCCTTTGTTATGAGTCAAAATAGGTTTTTCACTAAGGCGTTTTATCAAAAATCAAACAAAATAACAAAGAACAAAGCGAACACAAACTTCTCTGTCAACTCTCTTTCGATTATTAGGAGAAGCAGCTTCTACAGAAAAGAACAAACATGAATGTGTAAGAGAAGTACCTTAGTAATTATAAAGAACACATCATGTAAGTCAAAAAGGCGTTTATATATGCTTGGAAAATTTGATTATGAACTGCAAACAATTTGATTATGAAGTTAGACAAACACTTGTACGGAAGTTCCTTAGTCTACTCAATCATAGCAGCGTAGTTTTTTTTCATCTTAGTCTACTCAATCATAGCAGCGTAGTTTTTTTTCATCTTTTTTTCATGTTCTAGTCTGACTAATCATGATCAGTTTTACAGTTCATAAATATGTGATCTTCTCTCTCGTACGGTCTCAACAGTAAAGCAAAAATCAATGGACAAAATCTCCCCCAACGTTGTAGCTTCGTTCGATTTAGCGCAATATTCGTTCAACCATAATTACCAACAGTGCCAAATTGGCATCTGCGTCCAGACAACAATCACAACTCCGTACATACCACAGCCCTTTCTAACATTAAACAACTAAACCTAGAAGAGACCAACAGTTCATAGCCTATTTATTCATTTTTCCAATACATTAGAAAGGGGAAGAGGAAACAGAGGGGGGGGGGGGGCGCGGAGGTTTTGGGTGGGGGATTGCAATCAGTACACATCATAAGCTAAAACAAAATAGATTAAATGGAGCAAAGAAATTAAGAACAATGTTTTGGTCGATTCAGTCCGATGAAGACATCAATGTGTGTAACCTGATGCTATATCCGATAAATAAATCGGCAAAATTAGGAACAAAGAAGAGGAATCATCATTGCACATAAGGTGGTACGACTTGAAGGTTATATGCAACAAACATCTGTTTCACTTGAAGGTGATGTGCAATAAATTGATACTGTTTGGCTCACCTAACCAAACTTGTATGCTAATGGACCAATGTAGTATTCTAGCGCTCGTACCCTTAGGTAAGTCCTACTCAACATTGTCTTTTTTATTAAACATATTGATCCTAAAACAATTCATTCTATTAGAAGGTTTGGAATTGAAAAATTATCGGTAACTAACCTATTAAGTAGTGATTTGTTCACACGTGGGTGAACAAACTTTGGGATTCCACATTGATGTTCCAAGAAAAAAATTAGTTCGATAAATATTGGTAAGTACGTGATCTAAAAATATAATTTTTTACTTCAAGACTTCTAATTTTTTCAGCTGAAAACTTAAAAATTTAGCTCAAACACTTATCGTTATTCAGTTGAATTGCTCCAACGCAGCCCAGAGTGCACAACGTTTGTCCACCTGCAAGTAAAGAAAACTGGAATCAGAAACTTACTGATCCTAAACATATGGCTACAAATTGTGTTATATGAAGCGAAGATATGAATCACTGTCCATGCTTGTTTGGAATCGGAAACTTACTGATCCTAAACATATGGCAATACATCTACAAACTTACTGATCCTAAACATATTATGCAATTAAACTTACTGATTACACTTCATCTCATATGAAGATTTAAGCTTAGTTCCAATGATTCTAAACTAACAGCCCCAGAAATTCTTCAAAGAAAAAAAAAATACCAATGCTAAGTTGCATTCTACATTTTATCAAACATGTAGAATGCACTTCAAATAGGTAGAAAGATTTTGTACAGCCACTTCCAACAAAATACTACAGGGTTAATATTAATCACGAATATCAAACATAGAAGGACTTTACCTTCGGAACAAAAAATAGAGTTGAAATCTCGCATTATCAGGCTCTTACGTCGAAGTTCCGAAGTTCCCCCAAACTTAGCAACACTCCTCTTGACCGCCCAGAAAACCAAACTACGAATCTGTCGTCTTGAAACAAAGACAAACAACCAGCCTAGCAAAAAAATAAATGAAAAATAACATAAGAACCCCAAAATCACCAAATTAAGGGCGACAAAAAAAAAGCTTCAACCTTTGATAATTAGATATGGTAAGGGTAGCGAGCAACCACGGATCTGTTCTTTCCGAAATTCTTCCGTGTAAATCCTAGATTGATTTCTTATATAGAGTTGTACGACTAGCGTATTACCCGTGCCTACGGCACTACCAACGAAATTAAACTGACGAAAAAATACCAAAACAAAAGTGCAGCAGACAGACATGGCTGAAATTGCTAAAATCTTACCAAGATGGAGGGAAGAGGGGTGTACTAACCGGACATATGGAATCAATTTGAACCCATATTAATGCGGTAAAGAAGTAGTTCAAATTTTGAATACACGTCAAAGACCACCCTTCTGAGAAAAGTGAACTTGAACCCATATTAATGAGGTAAGAGTAGTAGTTGTTCAAATTTTGAATCCAAATCAAAGACCGCCCTTCTGAGGTAGAGGTGAGAGGGATGCAGGTAACCTCCTTGGCAACAAAAGTGCAAACTACACAGTTGTGAATTATATGTGAAATAGTTTTAATTAGTTGTGAGGTCATCAAAATCAAAAATAAATGTAAGTGAAGTCTTCAAAGCATCTGAAATAAAGAGAAGACCCAACCAGATGAACTTCATTGATTTTGGAAACAGTCTTGGTCTGTTGCGCAGTCGATACCGCATAGGCTGATTTTGGAAATAATCTCTTTCCATTGCTTCTCCAATTCAGCTTTAATTGTTGTTTCCAGCTTGAAAACACAAATCTACGGCGTCTAATTAAAGTTCAATTGAAGAAAAAAAAATCATCTTGTAACTCTCATTGTATTTAACAAAGAAACAAAGCGTGGAAGTTGACCCACCCAATTAAAGCAATCGAAGGCTTTGACGATCGAACACTCAAACATTCCATGTGAAGCAGTCATAGAGGTCCAACACGTAGTCCCCAATCGCATGACCAAACCTGCGTTCCAAACCTGGATGGGCGCTGAACACACCATAGCGAAACAGATTTAAACAGGAATTCAAATAGTTGCGGAACAGATTTAAGCAAATTCTGCAGATTCAAATAAAGATTTAAACTTATACAAACAGCAAATATTTAAATAGATTACTACTGCGGAACTTAAATAGTTCGGATATGCATAAGAAATGAAACCCTAGAACAACCCAAAATGTTTCACTTGGTTTTAGTATTATTGGCAGAAAATATGCTCCTGCAACAATAAAAAGAGAAGCTGCAGTTCCCAATCCTTTTGGCTCTAATCGAGCGATGGGGGACCTTCTAGGGCCTAGGCCTAGTAATCAAGGATTAATCGATTTTTTCAAATTTTTTAATAAATATTCCTACAAAGTCTAATATTCCAAACTAAATGAAAATAAGTCACACATTACACATAAAATCTCAAAAAAAAATTAACCGATTAGTCGAAAAGTAGACGACTAGTCGACGCCTAAAAACCAATTAATCGGCGATGACACATCGGCGGTCCGATTAGTCGGCGATTAACCGATTAGCCAACACTTAGACCCTGATTAGGAGACCAAACAAATAGTTCAGATATGGAAACCAAAAACCACAACCAAGACATAACTAGAAAACCAAAAACCAAGATATGTTTCATATTTTGGATTTTGGGTTCAGAATTGGAAACTAAAGGCATGTTTAGTAACAACATCAAAGTCATATTTTTTATTGCTAGTATGATTAGGCTGGTCTTCCGTGTTGTTTGAGACCAACAACTGAACTGTGCCCAACCAAAAGGATTGGGATTTGTAGAGCAACCACATGGTGAATACAGACTGAATACATGAAGATCACATATAGAATAATTCTTAATTGAGTTTAGAGATTGTCAAGAGAAACAACTTGTGCTTCTTTGGTTATTGCTTGAATAGCAGAATTAATTCTTGAACAATTCCAGTGATTTTGGGCGAGAGCAATAGAGAAAGAGGAGCATCGAAATTCTACTTCTTTTTTTTGTTGGGGGGCGGTGAAGTGTGGAGAGAGAGACAAAGAGGGGGTGAAAACTTCAAATTGCAAACCACACTACAGTTCTAACCTTACCACACCTACCTAACCCTAGTTACTTATAATGAAAGATGTGATCCTAACCCTTCATCAAAAACCAGAATAAATCACAGCCATTCAAAGTTCCATAAAGTTAGGTTGTGTCTATATTTTCACAAAAATAGCGATGTTCTGTTATAGTGGCAAACAACAGCAAAACAGAGGAAACTATAAAAACATTTATACTTCATATATACACGTAGAAAAACCTGAAAGAGCAAGTCTATTTTCATGGAGTCCAACATTGAAAACATTATAAGAGAAGGGGACTTACTTGAATTCTAATTTTATGCTAAGGCAAGGCATTCAGCTCGTTAGAAGAGCAAGGCAGAGATGATTAAAGACTTCATGCTAAAGCAGAATTAGGAATCAAAGTTGGCTTCATCAAAGCATTAAAACATGGAAACCCTGAATCCAAGTGTTCATAGTTCCTACCCTGAATCAAAAACCATCGAAAAACATAAAAAAAGGATTTCAAACTGATACTTTTTCAATCAAAACAGACCCTTCATTCATTTGAAGAGTCGTCTTTCCTTGTTGTAGGATAGAAAAATACAACTGATATGGAATATGCAAATCTCGTGCTATCGGTCATAGTTTGAAACTTACTTTGTAATTGGAAATTGCAGAAAGCTTCTAGCCCACAATAGGAAAACACCAAGACTGGCACAATGTTTTATGCAATTTAAGACTGGCTACAAATTAGAGAGACCCAAATTCCGACACTGACATGATCAACCCTGGAATCACACCAACGCCCAACCCTAATCAAATTAGGGCACCAAGTCCGTTGATTTTGATGTTCCCTTTTCGGTTCAAGAGTTAGAGTTAAACCAAAAAGATCATAAAAGCAAAAACTAAAAAGTTCAAGAGTTGGATTTTGATGTTTCCCACTTCGATTCCCCCAACACCATCTAGGAATGGGTTTTTCCACTTCGATTCACACTGGAATTAAATGCAAAACATCCAAAATCGCAGAAAGAGACATAAAAAAATAAAAAGAAGTAAAACACTGTTTGTCCCTTAATTTAGTTGGCTAAAAACACTGTTTGTCCCTCAAGACCCTTAATTTTTTCGGCTAAAAACATAAAAGTTTAGATCAAACACTTACCGATATTTAGTTGAGTTGCTCCAACGCAGCCGAGAGTGAACTACGTTTGTCCACCAAGCGTGGAAATTGACCCGCCTAATTGAAGCAATCCAAGGAGGATTGAACCCTCAAACATTCCGTGTGAACCGATCATAGAGGTCCAACACGTAGTCCCCGATAGCCACGCCCAACCTACATTCCAAACCAAGTTGGGCGCCAAACACACCAAAGCGAAACATATTTAAACAGACATTCAAATAGTTGTGGAACAAATTTAAACAAATTTCTGCAGATTCAAATAGAGATTTAAACAGATTCAAATAGCACAGATTTACACTAATTACTACTGCGGAACTCAAATAGCTTGGATGTGCATCAGAAATGAAACCCAAGAACAACTCAAAATGTTTCTCTTGGTTTTACTTTTATTGGCAGAAAGTATGCTCCTACAAAAATAAAAAGAGAAGGTGCAGTGTTGTTCTTGATATATCTCTTGGCACATTAGGAATTTTCATAATCATAAAGTTCACATCTCCCATAATCAACTCTTGACACCTACGTTTTCAATTCCAAGAATTCAGAAAGTATAAAATAATTTGCTATGGGCGGTCATTTTTTCCTCTCATCCTTTCATGTTTCTTTTTCTTTCTTTTTTCACTTTGTTTGGTTGAATATTTTGGTGGAAGGGATAAGGGTACCGAAAACATGGACAACCATAAGAAAGAAACATAAAAACTCTCGGTTTTTCACTTCCAGTTTATCAGCAGACTACATGTAATAATTCATAGAAATCAAAAACGAAACTCGCTTTATAAGCGATTCCCCATGCCTTGCCTTGACTACCATCCGGAAAAAAACATATTAGAAGGCAATACACTAAAATTTAGGGGAACTCGTGGAAAGAAATGGAAAGGAAGACAAAATAATTAAGAAGGAAATTAAAAGGAAATTGGAAGAAAGTAAAGCATTTTCTTTTGTTTGACTTTGTATAGAAAATGAAAAGAAAGTAAAAGAGAAATACTTTTTGTTGTTTGACTTTGAATGGAAAATAGAGAGGAGAGAGGAGGGTTGATAGATATATAGATATGAAATTTTGCCCTTGCTTTTCCCCTTTTTTAAAAATTTCTACTTGTTTTACCTTCACATTTTTTCTCTTTCTATTTCTTATTAGCAACCAAACATGGGAAGGGAATTTTTTTTATTTTCCCTTCTTTTCCACTTCTTTCCACAACTTCCAAACAAACTGCATGAAAACTGTACTAAATGTACTAAACACCATTTTTAGACAACTCTAACAATTTTAAAAACTACATGGACACCTAGAAGACAAAAAGACAATTTTTAAAACTATCCACCATACTTTGCCATACCTCATTTTAGGTCCAACAAACTTGTCCTTCAAACGCGGTTCAAATAATTTTGCATCAGCAAACAATACCCTTTGGCCACACCCACAATACTAAAATAGATGAAAGTAAAAATTGGAACAAGAAGTTGATTCCGATCTATCCACGCTTACTTTACTAATTAAAACAGCTTATTGGTGCATTTCATTTAAAACATAGACTAAAAAACACATCTGATCGTAACTAAAACAAATTTGGGACACCAATTGGAATCTTAAACTGAGCAAAATTTAGCAGTTCAGTACTTCTAGGTTAGGAACCATAAATTGGTCCATTGAACACATTCATAGGCATCGCATCTGAAGTCTAAAAGACTTCCCTAACAGGTAACTCCGATGTCTAAAACTAACCGAAGTTCAAAAAAATCCAACTTGACGGTCATGAACGTACTACTTATATATGTAAGATTTGCATTGTATATGTACAAGAAGAGAATTCACTAAATAGGTTGAGTGCAGCAGCAATGAATGATACATTGAGTGTTGTGAGGAGTGAACACATCAATACACAGGAGCAATGACTTCTCGCCATCAAAGCAAATGTAACAAACGTTGAGTGCTAACACACGTTGCATTACGCAGTCCAATTACGCCCAGAAAAATTAATGCATCATTCGTTTCTAAACTTTGTAGGAATAGAAGAGAAATTTCCTAAACCAGTCTTAACAATATGAAAAATGGGTTTTGTAAGGATCTATGACGGAGAAAGTGAGTCGCAAAAATGACTTACCTTGAATAATAAAATTGGGAAAGGGAAATCAGAGGGGGCAAATGATCTCGATGGTTGCTAATGCAGGCAAATCTGTTGCACAAAGAACGAAGGATGCAATTCTATACAAACTGTACAAGCAAGAAAGCATGAGAGCTTTGAGAAGGATCTGTTGATTGAAACATTACCGATTTGAATCAAAATAAAATTTGCCAAAATAGGTAATGAAATTCCTATTTGAATTATGCACCTGAAAACCAAAAACTTAGCACCACATGGATTATAAAAAATCAGAACAAATAACGTATTAATTAGCAAACTATAAACCACATAACCGTAAACATTGACCTATGGAATTCAAGACTAAATTAATCGAGAAGTGCTTGACTATGTCATAACCTAGATATATCAATGACCCAATAAAAATTTAGACCACAGGATTACCTAATGGAAAAATCAGAAACTTGTGATCTCACCAAAATCTGAAACTCAAAAATCGAATTACCTGATGAAAAAATCTGAAAATTATATATGTGGAAATCGAAAACCGAAATCTGAAAATCGTTTCACTTGAATGTTGCATCATGTCTTGTGTCTTATTTTCACTAATGAGTTCAAAAAATTAAAGTTTTACTACTCCACGTATATAGTAAAAGGACACCACACCTTAAGATCATAGAAATAGACCACATATTCTTATGCTCCAAAAATTACAAAAAGAAGTCAAATGATTAGGTTCCGAAACCCTTTGTTATGAGTCAAAATAGGTTTTTCACTAAGGCGTTTTATCAAAAATCAAACAAAATAACAAAGAACAAAGCGAACACAAACTTCTCTGTCAACTCTCTTTCGATTATTAGGAGAAGCAGCTTCTAAAGAAAAGAACAAACATGAATGTGTAAGAGAAGTACCTTAGTAATTATAAAGAACACATCATGTAAGTCAAAAAGGCGTTTATATATGCTTGGAAAATTTGATTATGAACTGCAAACAATTTGATTATGAAGTTAGACAAACACTTGTACGGAAGTTCCTTAGTCTACTCAATCATAGCAGCGTAGTTTTTTTTCATCTTAGTCTACTCAATCATAGCAGCGTAGTTTTTTTTCATCTTTTTTTCATGTTCTAGTCTGACTAATCATGATCAGTTTTACAGTTCATAAATATGTGATCTTCTCTCTCGTACGGTCTCAACAGTAAAGCAAAAATCAATGGACAAAATCTCCCCCAACATTGTAGCTTCGTTCGATTTAGCGCAATATTCGTTCAACCATAATTACCAACAGTGCCAAATTGGCATCTGCGTCCAGACAACAATCACAACTCCGTACATACCACAGCCCTTTCTAACATTAAACAACTAAACCTAGAAGAGACCAACAGTTCATAGCCTATTTATTCATTTTTCCAATACATTAGAAAGGGGAAGAGGAAACAGAGGGGGGGGGGGGGGGGGGGCGCGGAGGTTTTGGGTGGGGGATTGCAATCAGTACACATCATAAGCTAAAAGAAAATAGATTAAATGGAGCAAAGAAATTAAGAACAATGTTTTGGTCGATTCAGTCCGATGAAGACATCAATGTGTGTAACCTAATGCTATATCCGATAAATAAATCGGCAAAATTAGGAACAAAGAAGAGGAATCATCATTGCACATAAGGTGGTACGACTTGAAGGTTATATGCAACAAACATCTGTTTCACTTGAAGGTGATGTGCAATAAATTGATACTGTTTGGCTCACCTAACCAAACTTGTATGCTAATGGACCAATGTAGTATTCTAGCGCTCGTACCCTTAGGTAAGTCCCACTCAACATTGTCTTTTTTATTAAACATATTGATCCTAAAACAATTCATTCTATTAGAAGGTTTGGAATTGAAAAATTATCGGGAACTAACCTATTAAGTAGTGATTTGTTCACACGTGGGTGAACAAACTTTGGGATTCCACATTGATGTTCCAAGAAAAAAATTAGTTCGATAAATATTGGTAAGTACGTGATCTAAAAATATAATTTTTTACTTCAAGACTTCTAATTTTTTCAGCTGAAAACTTAAAAATTTAGCTCAAACACTTATCGTTATTCAGTTGAATTGCTCCAACGCAGCCCAGAGTGCACAACGTTTGTCCACCTGCAAGTAAAGAAAACTGGAATCAGAAACTTACTGATCCTAAACATATGGCTACAAATTGTGTTATATGAAGCGAAGATATGAATCACTGTCCATGCTTGTTTGGAATCGGAAACTTACTGATCCTAAACATATGGCAATACATCTACAAACTTACTGATCCTAAACATATTATGCAATTAAACTTACTGATTACACTTCATCTCATATGAAGATTTAAGCTTAGTTCCAATGATTCTAAACTAACAGCCCCAGAAATTCTTCAAAGAAAAAAAAAATACCAATGCTAAGTTGCATTCTACATTTTATCAAACATGTAGAATGCACTTCAAATAGGTAGAAAGATTTTGTACAGCCACTTCCAACAAAATACTACAGGGTTAATATTAATCACGAATATCAAACATAGAAGGACTTTACCTTCGGAACAAAAAATAGAGTTGAAATCTCGCATTATCAGGCTCTTACGTCGAAGTTCCGAAGTTCCCCCAAACTTAGCAACACTCCTCTTGACCGCCCAGAAAACCAAACTACGAATCTGTCGTCTTGAAACAAAGACAAACAACCAGCCTAGCAAAAAAATAAATGAAAAATAACATAAGAACCCCAAAATCACCAAATTAAGGGCGACAAAAAAAAAGCTTCAACCTTTGATAATTAGATATGGTAAGGGTAGCGAGCAACCACGGATCTGTTCTTTCCGAAATTCTTCCGTGTAAATCCTAGATTGATTTCTTATATAGAGTTGTACGACTAGCGTATTACCCGTGCCTACGGCACTACCAACGAAATTAAACT
Organism: Arctostaphylos glauca; assembly: GCA_019985065.2. Lineage (NCBI taxonomy): Eukaryota > Viridiplantae > Streptophyta > Magnoliopsida > Ericales > Ericaceae > Arctostaphylos > Arctostaphylos glauca. The sequence continues at coordinate 15,356,051 of JAHSPW020000010.1, read as the reverse complement.
GACGAAAAAAATACCAAAACAAAAGTGCAGCAGACAGACATGGCTGAAATTGCTAAAATCTTACCAAGATGGAGGGAAGAGGGGTGTACTAACCGGACATATGGAATCAATTTGAACCCATATTAATGCGGTAAAGAAGTAGTTCAAATTTTGAATACACGTCAAAGACCACCCTTCTGAGAAAAGTGAACTTGAACCCATATTAATGAGGTAAGAGTAGTAGTTGTTCAAATTTTGAATCCAAATCAAAGACCGCCCTTCTGAGGTAGAGGTGAGAGGGATGCAGGTAACCTCCTTGGCAACAAAAGTGCAAACTACACAGTTGTGAATTATATGTGAAATAGTTTTAATTAGTTGTGAGGTCATCAAAATCAAAAATAAATGTAAGTGAAGTCTTCAAAGCATCTGAAATAAAGAGAAGACCCAACCAGATGAACTTCATTGATTTTGGAAACAGTCTTGGTCTGTTGCGCAGTCGATACCGCATAGGCTGATTTTGGAAATAATCTCTTTCCATTGCTTCTCCAATTCAGCTTTAATTGTTGTTTCCAGCTTGAAAACACAAATCTACGGCGTCTAATTAAAGTTCAATTGAAGAAAAAAAAATCATCTTGTAACTCTCATTGTATTTAACAAAGAAACAAAGCGTGGAAGTTGACCCACCCAATTAAAGCAATCGAAGGCTTTGACGATCGAACACTCAAACATTCCATGTGAAGCAGTCATAGAGGTCCAACACGTAGTCCCCAATCGCATGACCAAACCTGCGTTCCAAACCTGGATGGGCGCTGAACACACCATAGCGAAACAGATTTAAACAGGAATTCAAATAGTTGCGGAACAGATTTAAGCAAATTCTGCAGATTCAAATAAAGATTTAAACTTATACAAACAGCAAATATTTAAATAGATTACTACTGCGGAACTTAAATAGTTCGGATATGCATAAGAAATGAAACCCTAGAACAACCCAAAATGTTTCACTTGGTTTTAGTATTATTGGCAGAAAATATGCTCCTGCAACAATAAAAAGAGAAGCTGCAGTTCCCAATCCTTTTGGCTCTAATCGAGCGATGGGGGACCTTCTAGGGCCTAGGCCTAGTAATCAAGGATTAATCGATTTTTTCAAATTTTTTAATAAATATTCCTACAAAGTCTAATATTCCAAACTAAATGAAAAATAAGTCACACATTACACATAAAATCTCAAAAAAAAAATTAACCGATTAGTCGAAAAGTAGACGACTAGTCGACGCCTAAAAACCAATTAATCGGCGATGACACATCGGCGGTCCGATTAGTCGGCGATTAACCCGATTAGCCAACACTTAGACCCTGATTAGGAGACCAAACAAATAGTTCAGATATGGAAACCAAAAACCACAACCAAGACATAACTAGAAAACCAAAAACCAAGATATGTTTCATATTTTGGATTTTGGGTTCAGAATTGGAAACTAAAGGCATGTTTAGTAACAACATCAAAGTCATATTTTTTATTGCTAGTATGATTAGGCTGGTCTTCCGTGTTGTTTGAGACCAACAACTGAACTGTGCCCAACCAAAAGGATTGGGATTTGTAGAGCAACCACATGGTGAATACAGACTGAATACATGAAGATCACATATAGAATAATTCTTAATTGAGTTTAGAGATTGTCAAGAGAAACAACTTGTGCTTCTTTGGTTATTGCTTGAATAGCAGAATTAATTCTTGAACAATTCCAGTGATTTTGGGCGAGAGCAATAGAGAAAGAGGAGCATCGAAATTCTACTTCTTTTTTTTGTTGGGGGGCGGTGAAGTGTGGAGAGAGAGACAAAGAGGGGGTGAAAACTTCAAATTGCAAACCACACTACAGTTCTAACCTTACCACACCTACCTAACCCTAGTTACTTATAATGAAAGATGTGATCCTAACCCTTCATCAAAAACCAGAATAAATCACAGCCATTCAAAGTTCCATAAAGTTAGGTTGTGTCTATATTTTCACAAAAAATAGCGATGTTCTGTTATAGTGGCAAACAACAGCAAAACAGAGGAAACTATAAAAACATTTATACTTCATATATACACGTAGAAAAACCTGAAAGAGCAAGTCTATTTTCATGGAGTCCAACATTGAAAACATTATAAGAGAAGGGGACTTACTTGAATTCTAATTTTATGCTAAGGCAAGGCATTCAGCTCGTTAGAAGAGCAAGGCAGAGATGATTAAAGACTTCATGCTAAAGCAGAATTAGGAATCAAAAGTTGGCTTCATCAAAGCATTAAAACATGGAAACCCTGAATCCAAGTGTTCATAGTTCCTACCCTGAATCAAAAACCATCGAAAAAACATAAAAAAAGGATTTCAAACTGATACTTTTTCAATCAAAACAGACCCTTCATTCATTTGAAGAGTCGTCTTTCCTTGTTGTAGGATAGAAAAATACAACTGATATGGAATATGCAAATCTCGTGCTATCGGTCATAGTTTGAAACTTACTTTGTAATTGGAAATTGCAGAAAGCTTCTAGCCCACAATAGGAAAACACCAAGACTGGCACAATGTTTTATGCCAATGTTTTATGCAATTTAAGACTGGCTACAAATTAGAGAGACCCAAATTCCGACACTGACATGATCAACCCTGGAATCACACCAACGCCCAACCCTAATCAAATTAGGGCACCAAGTCCGTTGATTTTGATGTTCCCTTTTCGGTTCAAGAGTTAGAGTTAAACCAAAAAGATCATAAAAGCAAAAACTAAAAAGTTCAAGAGTTGGATTTTGATGTTTCCCACTTCGATTCCCCCAACACCATCTAGCTAGGAATGGGTTTTTCCACTTCGATTCACACTGGAATTAAATGCAAAACATCCAAAATCGCAGAAAGAGACATAAAAAAATAAAAAGAAGTAAAACACTGTTTGTCCCTTAATTTAGTTGGCTAAAAACACTGTTTGTCCCTCAAGACCCTTAATTTTTTCGGCTAAAAACATAAAAGTTTAGATCAAACACTTACCGATATTTTAGTTGAGTTGCTCCAACGCAGCCGAGAGTGAACTACGTTTGTCCACCAAGCGTGGAAATTGACCCGCCTAATTGAAGCAATCCAAGGAGGATTGAACCCTCAAAACATTCCGTGTGAACCGATCATAGAGGTCCAACACGTAGTCCCCGATAGCCACGCCCAACCTACATTCCAAACCAAGTTGGGCGCCAAACACACCAAAGCGAAACATATTTAAACAGACATTCAAATAGTTGTGGAACAAATTTAAACAAATTTCTGCAGATTCAAATAGAGATTTAAACAGATTCAAATAGCACAGATTTACACTAATTACTACTGCGGAACTCAAATAGCTTGGATGTGCATCAGAAATGAAACCCAAGAACAACTCAAAAATGTTTCTCTTGGTTTTACTTTTATTGGCAGAAAGTATGCTCCTACAAAAATAAAAAGAGAAGGTGCAGTGTTGTTCTTGATATATCTCTTGGCACATTAGGAATTTTCATAATCATAAAGTTCACATCTCCCATAATCACTCTTGACACCTACGTTTTCAATTCCAAGAATTCAGAAAGTATAAAATAATTTGCTATGGGCGGTCATTTTTCCTCTCATCCTTTCATGTTTCTTTTTCTTTCTTTTTTCACTTTGTTTGGTTGAATATTTTGGTGGAAGGGATAAGGGTACCGAAAACATGGACAACCATAAGAAAGAAACATAAAAACTCTCGGTTTTTCACTTCCAGTTTATCAGCAGACTACATGTAATAATTCATAGAAATCAAAAACGAAACTCGCTTTATAAGCGATTCCCCATGGCCTTGCCTTGACTACCATCCGGAAAAAAACATATTAGAAGGCAATAAACTAAAATTTAGGGGAACTCGTGGAAAGAAATGGAAAGGAAGACAAATAATTAAGAAGGAAATTAAAAGGAAATTGGAAGAAAGTAAAGCATTTTCTTTTGTTTGACTTTGTATAGAAAATGAAAAGAAAGTAAAAGAGAAATACTTTTTGTTGTTTGACTTTGAATGGAAAATAGAGAGGAGAGAGGAGGGTTGATAGATATATAGATATGAAATTTTGCCCTTGCTTTTCCCCTTTTTTAAAAATTTCTACTTGTTTTACCTTCACATTTTTTCTCTTTCTATTTCTTATTAGCAACCAAACATGGGAAGGGAATTTTTTTTATTTTCCCTTCTTTTCCACTTCTTTCCACAACTTCCAAACAAACTGCATGAAAACTGTACTAAATGTACTAAACACCATTTTTAGACAACTCTAACAATTTTAAAAACTACATGGACACCTAGAAGACAAAAAAGACAATTTTTAAAACTATCCACCATACTTTGCCATACCTCATTTTAGGTCCAACAAACTTGTCCTTCAAACGCGGTTCAAATAATTTTGCATCAGCAAACAATACCCTTTGGCCACACCCACAATACTAAAATAGATGAAAGTAAAAATTGGAACAAGAAGTTGATTCCGATCTATCCACGCTTACTTTACTAATTAAAACAGCTTATTGGTGCATTTCATTTAAAACATAGACTAAAAAACACATCTGATCGTAACTAAAACAAATTTGGGACACCAATTGGAATCTTAAACTGAGCAAAATTTAGCAGTTCAGTACTTCTAGGTTAGGAACCATAAATTGGTCCATTGAACACATTCATAGGCATCGCATCTGAAGTCTAAAAGACTTCCCTAACAGGTAACTCCGATGTCTAAAACTAACCGAAGTTCAAAAAAATCCAACTTGACGGTCATAGAACATACTACTTATATATGTAAGATTTGCATTGTATATGTACAAGAAGAGAATTCACTAAATAGGTTGAGTGCAGGCAGCAATGAATGATACATTGAGTGTTGTGAGGAGTGAACACATCAATACACAGGAGCAATGACTTCTCGCCATCAAAGCAAATGTAACAAACGTTGAGTGCTAACACACGTTGCATTA